>JAVALU010002400.1:0-497500 GCA_030770095.1 Gila robusta
TCCGTAAGCTGTAAACAAGTAAACAATCAGTGAAAGAATAGCTCTATGGACGCAATAATATATATATATATTTTAAACCGTGTATGATGACATATATTATTCTACTCACCCTTCAACCATTGAACATTAAAAGGACATTTAAAAGTGTAAAAGCATCAACAAGGTACTTTCAACAAACCATGAATAATCTCTGAAAAAGCATCTTTCCACAGCAAAATTGGTCGGTTAAATATCACTGTGGTAATCTGTATTATGTAACATACGTTGCCTTAATAATAAAAAAATGTTTTACTTCAGCATTGCGTGATACTATTTTAAAGTGATTTCAGTCATTTTGACAGATAATAAATTGTACCTGTGAAACCAAACAAGAGACGTGAGGATTTGGGGAGGATTCCAGTGAATTATTAATGGTATCGTAAATTAAATCGGGAGAACAGACCACAAATGTGCAGTATATGTTTACCTTTATCATACTATTACAGCGAAATTCAAAAGTAAAAAAGAAAATAATCATGAGGAAAAGAATGCAGAGCTCTTACTATAGATATTCTTGTTATAACGTTAAAATACCAAGTGTTACGTTATTCTCATGTTATTCTTAGATAAAACATAAAAGAAAACTCATAGCTCATTAAGTCAAACTGACGGATCAGCTTTATTTGTAGGGCAACCTTGATTTGAAATGATTTGTTTCAGTCTTTTTGAATGGGAGTTCCCCAAACCGGAAGTGCCACCCATAATTCAAAACGCAGTAAACTCGTCAGGAATAAGGTGGATATGTAATATTTAATGTTTAACCTTTAGAAGTAAATTTCATATGAACTACTTGTTTATTGAACTAAAACCAAATGTAACATTTGCAATCGTGAGAATATTCAGCAAAATAGCTCCCGTCATGTTATGTTACTTAACTAGGCTATATCATATGTTATAAATAAAAAAAACATGTTTTTATGTGTGCAGGGCTCCAGACTAACTTTTTTTTACTAGAAGCACTGTAGCCCCTGACTGAAATTTTAGGAGTGCAAGCAGAAAATTTAGGGGCACACCTTAAATCAGTTTGCAATGCAATTATTCAAATTTCCCCCAAAATAACTGTAATACTGACCAATTCTTTAATACTAGACTCAACATACAGATAATAAAGCACAGAGCTTAATTTAGGGTGTAGATGAAATTAACTTTAATTATTATCATTCATAATGTCTTAATATAAATTAAAAAGCAAAACGAGTAAAAAAAATTATATTAGGGAGGGAGTGAAAATATCCAATAAGCATCCTACTGTTTACAATGGCAATTTATATTAAAGGGATACTCCACCAGTTTTTCTTATTAAACTATGTTATTCCCTTAACTAAGACGAGTTGATACATACCTCTCTCGTCTCAGTGCGTGCACTATATCGCTCTGTATTGCCGCAAAACTATGTTAGCACTTAGCTTAGCCCATGCATTAAATATGGGCCAAGCAGAGAAGCGACCAAACACTTCCACGTTTTCCCTATGTAAACACAGTTACTCGAGTAGTGTAACTTGACCTGGGCTGGTGACACAAAATAAACCGTTGCGCTTTTCTAAGCGTTTAAAATTGATGACTATATTGTATGGCGGAATACCATAACAAGTGCTTTTGAGCACTTCGACTTGGCGCAATAATATCTTCACTCGTGAAAAGTCCTCTTTCCGGCTCCCGCTTCCTCTCCCCCTCCCTCTGACATTTCCGTCAATACAACCAACGTGACATGCGCCGGTCTTTCGCCAGCTCCGGTCTGTTCTGGATCATATCTTTCTTGCCTCTCACGGTCCATAAGAGCTAATTCCTCCTCCGTGTACTCGGGTTCAAACAGATATGGCTCTGGGTCTGCTACAAAGAAGTCATAATCATCTACAAAGTCCGCCATTGCAAATGATCTGCAGTTTGCTAATAGCACAGGTAGTAAAAGTCACGTTGGTTGTATTGACGGAAATGTCAGAGGGAGGGGGAGAGGAAGCGGGAGCCGGTAAGAGGACTTTTCACGAGTGAAGATATTATTGCGCCAAGTCGAAGTGCTCAAAAGCACTTGTTATGGTATTCCGCCATACAATATAGTCATCAATTTTAAACGCTTAGAAAAGCGCAACGGTTTATTTTGTGTCACCAGCCCAGGTCAAGTTACACTACTCTAGTAACTGTGTTTACATAGGGAAAACGTGGAAGTGTTTGGTCGCTTCTCTGCTTGGCCCATATTTAATGCATGGGCTAAGCTAAGAGCTAACATAGTTTTGCGGCAATACAGAGCGATATAGTGCACGCACTGAGACGAGAGAGGTATGTATCAACTCGTCTTAGTTAAGGGAATAACATAGTTTAATAAGAAAAACTGGTGGAGTATCCCTTTAATTTTAAATAACATTAAGTGTTTAAATAAGAGTTTTCCTACATCTTAACATTTTTAGTTTTTAGGACAATCTTTGAAGGATGAACAAAAAATGTGTTGGTCATCACATTAAAAATAACATTTATGATATTATAGTTTTGAAGTGCTGAAAAAAGATGTGTAGTACTTGTAAGCGTTTGACTGTTTCTGTCACAATACCATAGTAATGTTTAGAGTTACTACATTAGCATAAATCCATGGTGAATGTTGCTGATTTGTGAACTGAAAGCCTACTATAAGTGTTTCTCCTGGTTTCCACGTCAGCGCTGTGTTGATCTGATATCTATGGTTTATAGATATTCGCTTCTCGGCAACGTTGTGGTCGCGCCAGTGCGACCTAAATAAATATTTGGTCGCACCGGCAGGAAAAATGGTCGCAAAATGCGACCAATTGGTCGCAGTCTGGAGCCCACTGTGCTGTTATGCTCATTTGTTTTGATTTCTCACTATAAAATCTCTCACAGAGACAGGCAGCGCGAGTCTCAACAGCGCTACCAGAATACATTATCATTATCAATTGCTGTTTATGTAATAAAATCAGAATCATTCTCGCGATTCGATGCTTCACTGGTTATTTGACTAGAGAAATTTGAGCGGTAATGTGACCAGAAATATTTAATCCATCGAATCTGAATTTAAGACATTTTAATACTTTTTAAGGCCTTTTATTAGGAAAACTTTACAAACATTTGACATATTAAATAACTAAATAGCATCCAGTGTCTAGCAGTGCAGCAGCATTTTTGACATAGTTCTAATTAACACAATTAAATGTTCATTCTCATTTGACTTCTACTCAGCCAACAGAAAGAAGGCAGAGGCTTGCAAAACAGGGGGAGGACCTGCACCACCACCACCACCTCTGACAAATGCAGAGGAGATGGAGATGGAGATGGAGATGGAGATGGCCCTGAGCCTGAATGCTGGAAGGCCAATGTCTGAGGGAATTCCTGGAGGGGCTTCATCAGAGCCAGTCATTCCCGAAGATTCAAGGGCCTTCATAAAATGTAAGAGGTCTACATATGTGTTATTTTTTATATAGGCTATTTTTGATATTTCTACTTTGATATTTTATTTTACTTTGGGTTGGGTTTTCCGTTGTTCCCAACAGATTCTGATGGTAATATCTGTCTTTTGGAGCCTCCTGTCCCAACAGAACCCCAGGCAGCTGGAAGTAGCCTACTCAATACACCAGAAATTATGACAAATAGTATTTTAAAATGTACTCAACCAAATGCTCATCTTCACAGGACGATGGGGATGAAGAAACAGTTTCTGACGCCACAGAGAGGCCTACAGAGGTAATGTTAATATTATGTGTCTACACATCAAACAATCTACACATTCACATTTCTTCACATTTTTATGTGGAGTAGCCTATAGAATCTAAGTTTATATCTAAGTATAAAAGGACATTCCTATCTACTCTTTAAAAAAGGGGAGGAGACCGAAATAAACTCTGGGTTTACCGAAGAAAACGTACTCGGTTACTAACGTAACCTCGGTTCTCTCTAGAGAGGGAACGAGTACTGCGTAATAGCTTACGCTAGGGGAAAAACTCTTTTCCGCGAGATATTGAAGCCAAAAATTATCCTTAATTTTTTATTAATGTAAAACGCTTTGCAGCAGCAAGCAAACATAGGCGAAACAGCTCGCGCGCCTATTGGTTGCTCTGCAGCAAATGCAGCAGCCTATCGAGAGAGACTCTGCGTGACGTAATGACCAATGGGGGCAATTCGCGCCCATATCGTCACGTCCCGCCAGAAGGGGCGTGGTCTCGCCCTATAAATATGCTCGTTAGGCTGATACAAGCTGGTTTTTATCGCTGAAGCGAACCAGAGCGTATTCCACGCACGGCAAGATACGCAGTACTCGTTCCCTCTCTAGAGAGAACCGAGGTTACGTTAGTAACCGAGTACGTTCTCTTACGAGAGTATCTCTCGTACTGCGTAATAGCTTACGCTAGGGGAACACAATGCAACACGCCGTGCGTACAGGGATCCAACACCAAAGTCCCAGGGGCCGAAGCCCAGGGCTCATGTAGTGCATAATCACCATAAACTCACATAGAGTAGAGGAAGAGAGGCTGGAAGCGTCATTCCCTATAAAAAAGCACCCAGCGGGGCTATTATATGACAATCAAACGCGCAGCCAGGGTGAAAGCATTCAGCCTGATCTGGTTGGCCATACGTGAGTCAATACTCATGGGGCTGCAGTAAACTCAGCATCTGGGCCGCACAGCGGGGCAGATAGCACTGAATTTAGACCGCCAAAAGCTTAGCTTGTAAGGCGGGTACCTCCAGGTTATAGTATTTTATAAATGTAGACGGCGAGGCCCAGCCCGCGGCCGTACAGATATCTTGCAGGGAAACCCCGCTAGACCATGCCCACGAAGAGGCCACGCCTCTCGTGGAGTGCGCCCTGACACCCAAGGGGCACTGTAAGCCCTTCGCAGAGTAAGCGAGCGCAATGGCATCCACTATCCATCTGGATAGGCTCTGTTTTGAGGCGGCGAGTCCCTTGGAACGCCCGCCGAACAAAACAAAAAGCTGCTCCGTCTGTCTGAAAACAGACGAGCGTGACACATAAGCTCTTAATGCCCTGACGGGGCAAAGGAGACTTGCATCCTCCTCCTCACTGAGAACCGGAAGGGCAGACAGGGAAATTACCTGGGCCCTGAACGGCGTATTGAGGGATTTCGGGACATACCCGTGCTTTGGTTTGAGAATGACCTTCGAGTCATTAGGCCCAAACTCCATACACGACGCGCTCACTGAAAGCGCCTGTAAGTCCCCTATGCGCTTCACTGAAGCGAGAGCCATGAGAAACACTGTCTTGAACGACAGGTGTTTCATGTCCACCAGCTGGATTGGCTCGAACGGGGCGCCTTTCATGGCCTCCAGGACCGTGGAAAGGTCCCACGTCGGGACTGAAGGGGGCCTTGGAGGGTTCAGCCTCCGAGCTCCCCTAAGGAAACGCACGACTAAGTCGTTTTTCCCCAGCGACTGGCCAGACACCGGTTTTGCAAACGTTGCTATGGCCGCCACATATACTTTGAGCGTGGATGGGGTCCTGCCCTTATCCAGTAGCTCTTGAAGGAAGGAAAGCACTTCCGAAACCCCGCACTCCACAGGTGAAAGGCTCTGGGCCTGACACCATGCAGAGAAAACAGACCATTTCGAGGAGTAGAGCCGCCTGGTAGACGGAGCTCTAGCCTGCGCGATCGTGTTTAACACTCCCTCTGGGAGGCTAGCGGGTACCCGTTGATGGCCCATGCGTGCAGGGACCATAACTCCGGGCGAGGGTGCCAAATCGAGCCCTCCGCCTGAGAGAGGAGGTCTCTCCTCAATGGTACAGGCCATGGGGCAGTGCTGGCCAGCTGCATCAGGGCAGGGAACCATGTCTGGTTCGTCCAGAGCGGGGCTACAAGCAGCACTGGGCATCCGTTCTCCCTGATTCGTTCGCTTTGCACAATCGACCGGAGTCGATTTTATTTGTGCTAGCCCTGCACCGTGGCGGGCTGTGTTTGTGTGTGGGAATGGGCACGGGGTGGGCATTCTTACAACACTCATAACACCTTCGGCCGTGGCCGGAACACCAGAAAATGCACTCTTTATTGGATTTATCTGGGTAGCCGTAAAAACGGCTTTTGTGCGCAGGCAAACGGGCTGTGACACCGGCTGACTCTCTGCGAAATACACTGGGACAGTCGCGATGTTTGGAACTGACCGAGCGAGAAGTTTCGGTGAAAATCCGGCCGCAGCGGGATCTGAACACCGTCGTTTTCCTAGAATGGCTAGGAAGATTTTGAGGCCTCGGGCTTGATCTCAATCCTCGGCCGGGGCCCGCGCTGAGGGGGGCGGCGTCCAGCAGAGCGAGAGCGCGGTCTTTGGTCTCGGGCGTGGCGGCGCTGTGAAGCGGCGGCGGCGGGCGGTGCAGGCTGCGGCTGAGAGCTGCGAGCAGGCGGCGGTTTAGAGCGACCTGCAGCGGAGCTCGAGCGCTTCGGAAGGAAGTGCTTCATGGCCTGCGAAGTTTTTTGCACCTCCATGAATCTGTCCGCAAAGTCTGTGACGGCAGATCCGAAAAGGCCCGCTTGGGAAATGGGCGCGTCGAGGAACACAGAGCGCTCGGCTTCCGTCATCTCGGACAGCGTCAACCATAAGTGTCTCTCAGCCACGGTGAGAGAGGCCATGTTTCGTCCTATGGCCTGTGCAGCGGCTTTAGTAGCGCGAAGAGCGAGGTCTGTAGCGCTTCTCAGGTCCGCCACGCAGATCGCTCCGGGTCCTTCCTCGTCCAGTTTAAGGAGAAGGTCGGCCTGGAAAATCTGCAGGATAGCCATAGTGTGCAGCGCTGAAACTGCTTGTCCGGCGGCGGTGTAAGCGCGACCGTGCATGGATGACGTCACTCGGCAGGCTTTAGAAGGAAGCGTCGTGTGCGCGCGCCGTCCAGCGGAGGGCGGGCAGAGATGAGACGCTACAGCTGGTTCCACAGGAGGAACAGAAAGGTATCCTCTTTCCTTCGCGCCATCCACAGAGGAGAAGGCAGCAGAAGCAGAGGTACGCAGCCTGGCGGAGAAGGGGGCGTTCCACGATTTCGTCACTTCCTCGTGAAGTTCCGGGAGGAAGGGCGCGGGCCGCGATTTCGTCGGAGCCTCGTCATGTCCGAGAAAGCGTCCGTCCATTCTGTTGCGCGGCGGCTGCGCGGGCGCCTCCCAATCGAGGCCGATGCTTTCAACGGCCTGAGAGAGCAGACGCATCAGCTCAGTCTCAATGCCGGCTCTCTTACCAGTGGTCTGGCGGGAAACGCTAGCGGAGGGGAGATCCACAGAGCTCGCCCAATCCTCACTATCGGACGCCAGAAGAGAACACGCCTCGGAGGGTTCGTCAAGCTCGTGGATGGACGCGGCGGCAGGCGGCGGCCGTTGTCCGTCAGTGAGCGACTCGAGCGAAGCCGGCGAAGCTGGCGGGCGAACCGGCGAGCTTTGGCGGGCTGGAGAAAGCTCGGGAGCGCGCTGGGCGCGGCGCTTCTTGCGGCGCGGCGCCACGGCGGGCTGCGGTGAAGGCTCGGAGAATGATGCCAGGCGCGTCCTCAGAGTCACCATGGACAAAAGCTCGCAATGAGGGCATCCGCCGTCAGCGAGCGCGATAGCCGCGTGATCCTCACCCAGGCAGGAAACACAGATGACGTGTCGGTCTCCATCGCTGAGCGGGGCGCGGCACGAGCCACAGGAAGGCATCTTTAAAAAGACGCTGCTCTTTTTGAGAGAGAAGTGTAAGTCGCGTCAAGTAAGCGAACAAACACTTCTCAACAGAGAAATACACAGAGTGTTTTTGAAAAGGATATATAACGCCGGAAAGCGCAGCAGGTACGGCAGTTGAAGGCGGCGAGGCCAGCGACTCCAGAGCTCGTCCCGCTGAAAAGCTTGCTTCGACGGCGCGGCTTCTCACTCCGGATCCAGCGATGCGTGTGCTTCGCTGAAGAGGTAAAAATCAGCTTGTATCAGCCTAACGAGCATATTTATAGGGCGAGACCACGCCCCTTCTGGCGGGACGTGACGATATGGGCGCGAATTGCCCCCATTGGTCATTACGTCACGCAGAGTCTCTCTCGATAGGCTGCTGCATTTGCTGCAGAGCAACCAATAGGCGCGCGAGCTGTTTCGCCTATGTTTGCTTGCTGCTGCAAAGCGTTTTACATTAATAAAAAATTAAGGATAATTTTTGGCTTCAATATCTCGCGGAAAAGAGTTTTTCCCCTAGCGTAAGCTATTACGCAGTACGAGAGATACTCTCGTAAGAGAACCTGCTCCCGACCAGGTTAGGTTCACAGAGTTAGTTACCATGGTAACTGACTCTGAGTATAAGTTACCTCTCTTTCAGAAACGGGTTTGACTTACTCTGCTTTCTCAGGTTTGACATACCTCCCATTCTGAAACGGAAAACCCAGAGTTTCTCTCATTTCAGGGTTAACATACTCAGAGTTTTCACTTAACCTCCTTTCTGAAACAGGCCCCAGGAGTTTGTGAAATCTGGTTGCAGCACACACTTAAGGAGAATCGTTGCAGATTTTCTTCCCTCAAATCTTAAACATGCTCACACTACAAGATTTGAAAATCGCAGCGCATCACACACTACAAGATGTTATTAAGATTATCGTGACAGAGGAAGCGTCTCGCGATATCTTAAGCAGCAGATCGGAAAAGCGGATGTAAACAAATTATATCAAGTCATCTTCGTGAAAAGGTTGCAGAGTCCAAGAAAAACGACATTTTTCAAAAACTTAATTTTAACGTTTAAGGATATTTCCACTGAATTTCCAGGTGTTAGCACTGGTCAATACAATAGGCTTGTTTGAGATGCGCCTTGCCTCGCCTGAAAAGTAGGCGAGAGTAGACGGCTGCAGTGAGGAGAGGAGGAGTGAGAAAAGTACAGGCAAGATGGACAGTTCTCTCTCCTCTCTCAGTTCTGTTGCTTTTATATGAAAATAAATATAATGAACAAGACACCCAAAGTACTTGTTATTTAATTACATACCAAAGATGTGTTTATCAATAATTTTTACTTTGATGACATGTTATATATATATATATATTTTTTTTTTATAAATATGACAACAATCAAATAACCCATATAGAGATCACATTATCAGAGAGTTTGGGAATACTCAAACATAATTGACACACATAAAAACACGATATCAGAGTTTTAAATTCAAACATTTTAAAAGAGAACAATACATTATGGTTGTTTAAACCAATGAGCATTAAGCTGTGTCGTCAGCAAGTCGTTTCCCATTGTGCTTTTGATCAGCACGACTGCAGAATCCGACACGGCCGCCTTGCGCTCGCAAGAGTTTCTTGTTAGGCGGACCGCATTCGGACACATTTCTAACCAGCATGCATCTCGCTGTGATCGGTTCTGCACAGATTTTGCTCATCTCAAACAAGTCTAAAGAATCAATGCCTATGGGTGCTTCTCAATATCCCTCTTCGTCCCCTTGCTCCTCCGTCCTTTATCCTATGACCTGGAAACCGATCGAGCTCAGCCATCTTGAAGGACATCTCAATTCTCTAATTGCTCCACGAGGAGGCGAGGATCGAGGAGGCTTCCAGAGGAGTCACAAGCAAGGATACACGGGTGAATCCTTTGCGGAAGTGTTTTATAGCCTAAACGTGGCGCACATATAAATTATCCTCCCCCTTCACATCGGTCACAATAATCTTAATTTATACTTAACCTTTGCTGTTTATATAAACCACACATTTCACATATTTCAACAGGGTATCTTGTTTTATTATTATTTATTATGAATTTTTTAAATGACCAAACTTTAATAACATAAGGGCAGATCCTTTGAGCTCCGCTGATGACGCTGTGAACTGACGCTCGAGTGATCAAGTATTCCAATGTATAAAAAAGCTTTAATTCGATTCCTCAGTCTTCATTTTCTTTCCATGCGTCCTTCCCTCGTATCCTACAGGGGGTGGAGCTGTATGGGGTGAGAATTGTTGCATTATTCCAAATAAATAGATTGTGATCCACAAATAAATTTAAAGAGATTCACAAAAATATATAAAATTCACAAATAAATAGATTAAGATCCACAAAAAAAGAGTTTAACAAAAAAATTATAAAACTCACAAATAAATAAAAATTAGATTTGCAAATAAAAAATATATATTTACAAATGTGTTTTATGCCACAAACACAACTCTGCCTGGCATTTATTTGTGAACCGCTTTCTGTGCATTTGTAAATCCCCTCACGCATTTGTGAATCGGTTCCTGTGCGAAAGATGGATAAAAAGGCACACAGGAAACAAAAACCTTGAAAAAATTATATACGACCCCGCCAAATCATACAGATACTGATTCGCCCAGGACTAATATTATCACAGGACCTCGGTGTTCAGCCAAATATGGTAGGTCATTTGCGGGGGAATTTTTACTTTACAAATTACAGACATGGCCGATTTGCACGGGATTAAGATCACAGACAAACTCCACAATTATTACAAATTACTAGAGGTCACCAGGTAATACTAATCCAGTGCGAATAGGGCTTTACTGAAATACTTCAGCTGTGGGCCACTATTACCTAAAACTGTGTCCATTAATGCAAATTGTCTGTCTTTCTTAATACTTTGAGTAAAGATAAAGGATGGAGCAAGATTTGTTTTACAAACATTTGTTACACAAGTCATTCCCGTTAGTGCTCGGCTAATGTATGCGCTGTTAATACTGTTATTGATACAGTTCCTGCATGTGCACCGCAATAAATTAGAAATACACACATTGGTTTGTTGATGGACATACACTTGTTAATGCTGATGGTGAGGAATTACAGTTGCAACATCTCATAATGTACCTTGTTGAAGATTTTATTATTTAGAAACTAAGTAATTTAGCTATATAAGAATACACAATTATTTCTTGTATGAGTTATTTCTTCTAATAGAACTCTGTCTAGGTGACTTTGAAAGCTGCAAGACCTTCTGTAAAAATACCCTGAATGTCAATTCTATTCTGAGAAGTCACATGGTACAAAACCTTTACCCAAAACTATCTATAGGGTGTGTTACCTTGTTTGGAAGAAGATGTATGTATATAACTCTGTTCCCGAAAATACTCGGGAGCGCTAGAAGGCCGAAGGGCCAGTGGGCCGGAGGGCCAGAGCGTTAGAGCACCGTTCTATGGAACGGAACGGCGTTCGAAAATAAAGTCTAATTATTTCTGGCATCAAAGATCTCTGCAAAGTTATTTTTCAGAACAATTGAAACCACTTCAACCTCACACTGAGTAGCGTTTCACTGAGAAACATCCTGCTCAAGTCGTCCCTGCAATGGAGGTTCGGGTTGAATAACTAGTTCTTCCAATGTTTCATCATCGGACTCGCACTCAGATTGATATGGTAAAATCAACATCATCATTGTTATTGTCTTTAGTTTACAGTGTGTATAATCGCTGAGCTTTAGGAAGCCTCAGGATGGAGCTGACGTTCAGTTATGGTAATGGATGTTTTTGTTTCTGACACGCGCTATACGCGATAGACCAATCACAACATACTGGCGACTCTGGCCAATCAGAGAAGAGTAGTTCTCGGAAAGGAAGGATTTAGAGAGACTGATTCATCCATCGAGTCATTTGAGAATCATTGATAAATGTGGTGATGTGCATTGTATATTAAGAGGAAATTTGTGTTTTTTACCTTTGATGCATGTTGTAGAAGACCTCCAAAACAAAATTAGGGGACTTTCCGGGGTATGGGAAATAACTTTCTTACTGTACAGTACTAAGAGCATGTAGTCAAAATATGCATGATTAGGGACTCCAGTATATGAGCATGAAACAGACAACTTTACGTGTGACATGAACAAGACTTTATTAACTAGACTAAAACCACTTAAACTACTCTAACAGACACACACATACAGGTCCTTCTCAAAAAATTAGCATATTGTGATAAAGTTCATTATTTTCCATAATGTAATGATAAAAATTAAACTTTCATATATTTTAGATTCATTGCACACCAACTGAAATATTTCAGGTCTTTTATTGTTTTAATACTGATGATTTTGGCATATAGCTCATGAAAACCCAAAATTCCTATCTCAAAAAATTAGCATATCATGAAAAGGTTCTCTAAACGAGCTATTAACCTAATCATCTGAATCAACTAATTAACTCTAAACACCTGCAAAAGATTCCTGAGGCTTTTAAAAACTCCCAGCCTGTTTCATTACTCAAAACCGCAATCATGGGTAAGACTGCCAACCTGACTGCTGTCCAGAAGGCCATCATTGACACCGTCAAGCAAGAGGGTAAGACACAGAAAGAAATTTCTGAACAAATAGGCTGTTCCCAGAGTCCTGTATCAAGGCACCTCAGTGGGAAGTCTGTGGGAAGGAAAAAGTGTGGCAAAAAACGCTGCACAACGAGAAGAGGTGACCGGACCCTGAGGAAGATTGTGGAGAAGGACCGATTCCAGACCTTGGGGGACCTGCGGAAGCAGTGGACTGAGTCTGGAGTAGAAACATCCAGAGCCACCGTGCACAGGCGTGTGCAGGAAATGGGCTACAGGTGCCGCATTCCCCAGGTCAAGCCACTTTTGAACCAGAAACAGCGGCAGAAGCGCCTGACCAGGGGCCTCATTTATAAAACTCTGCGTAGGATCCTTACTAAAAGTGTACGTGCGCCCGAAAGCCAAAAATGTCGTACGCAAAGAAATATTCAGACTTATAAAACCGTGCGCACGCCGGAATCTGCGCAGAATTCACTTTATAAATCCCAGTTAGCGGAAGATTGTGCGCACATGCGTCTCCTCCCCGAAACAACCATATATGGAGCTTACAACGCCTAGTTTTACTATGCATATCCTCATCTGCATATCATTTGCATATGATTAGGCCTATTCATCCACGTGATAATATGTTTAAAGGTACCAGACATTACGAAAATATGAAATACGGATGTCATTAATAAAAAATTATTTAATAGCCTATCCTTGCCTTGTTTTTGAATAAATAAATCAAATAGTGTAAAATACATTTCAGATAAAGTTTTTTCACAATCTTTTCCACTGGCCAAATAGTATTTTTAATTGATTTATATTTTTAATGGAAAAAGATAGACCTTGTTGTGCATTATTTGCACAAAATTATTTTCTCAGACAATCTGCTATTATCATTATAAGCAATTAATCTCTGTAGTTAAAAAATTAAAACATAGCATGCAAGAGGAAAAGTGTTCAAAAGCATTGCATTCACAACAAATATTTATATTTATTGAATATACAAATGTTGTAACTTCTCAGTAATGATTTCATGTAGTTTAAGTGTTTAACACCATTAATGAGAATGGCATATTTAATCTAAATGTTTATATCAGAAGTAAAACATAGTTTGAATCATTCTTTTATTTATTTAAACTGTTATTGTGAACATGCACTGTATTTATGATTAGGACTTATAATGAAGATTTACGGTTTTAGATAGGCTGCGTCAGTTTCACTAAACGGTCCAACGCGCTCGCTGGCGCGGACATTTAAGAAGGAATGGATGTTTGCTTCAGGCTTGGTGAGTGAAATTATGTTTGTATTATCTTTCTGTATATGTATAATTGTCTTTAGATTTTCTGTCTAAAAGTGACCAAAAAGGCATTTAACTCCAGTTCACCATCGGTGTCGCCAAACTGCTCCATCTCCAAAACGTTCGTACGCATGGGTCAGAGTTTGCGTGCAGGTGCGCAAATTTTCCCGTCAAGTTTGTTTGTATAAATCACAACTTATGCGTCTGAAGTAGCGTACGCATCTTTCAGGGCCTGTTTTGTGCGTACGCAACGGTTATAAATGAGGCCCCTGGGCTACAGAGAAGCAGCACTGGACTGTTGCTCAGTGGTCCAAAGTACTTTTTTCGGATGAAAGCTAATTTTGCATGTCATTCGGAAATCAAGGTGCCAGAGTCTGGAGGAAGACTGGGGAGAAGGAAATGCCAAAATGCCTGAAGTCCAGTGTCAAGTACCCACAGTCAGTGATGGTCTGGGGTGCCATGTCAGCTGCTGGTGTTGGTCCACTGTGTTTTATCAAGGGCAGGGTCAATGCAGCTAGCTATCAGGAGATTTTGGAGCACTTCATGCTTCCATCTGATTTCATTTTTCAGCACGACCTGGCACCTGCTCACAGTGCCAAAACCACTGGTAAATGGTTTACTGACCATGGTATTACTGTGCTCAATTGGCCTGCCAACTCTCCTGACCTGAACCCCATAGAGAATCTGTGGGATATTGTGAAGAGAAAGTTAAGAGACGCAAGACCCAACACTCTGGATGAGCTTAAGGCCGCTATCGAAGCATCCTGGGCCTCCATAACACCTCAGCAGTGCCACAGGCTGATTGCCTCAGGCTGATTGCCTCCATGCCACGCCGCATTAAAGCAGTCATTTCTGCAAAAGGATTCCCGACCAAGTATTGAGTGCATAACTGAACATAATTATTTGAAGGTTGACTTTTTGTATTAAAAACACTTCTTTTATTGGTCGGATGAAATATGCTAATTTTTTGAGATAGGAATTTTGGGTTTTCATGAGCTGTATGCCAAAATCATCAGTATTAAAACAAAAGACCTGAAATATTTCAGTTGGTGTGCAATGAATCTAAAATATATGAAAGTTTAATTTTTATCATTACATTATGGAAAATAATGAACTTTATCACAATATGCTAATTTTTTTAGAAGGACCTGTACATACTGTACAGTTCAGCAATTGAAAGAGAGCTGAAGCAGAACACAGAAAAACAAGTTGTAGCATTGTTTGAAATTCAGCAGATAAACAGCCTTGAGCAAACCATCAGTTTTTAGTTCTAACACATCCTTCTTTAAAAGGGGTAACAATACTTAATGTATCAAATAATGAGACTAAGTTTGATATTTGCATGCCTCACCCATTTGAATAAAACTATCCTGATGCAATTTGTCGAGGCTCCAGTTAATCTTTGCTGATGTAAACAGACCAGGTTCTATCTGTGTGTTAACTGCAACTATCATCCCAAATTATGTTTTCAGGGGATGGCTCACATACCTTTATTGTGAGAGTGAATTTGCTGGATTAATCGTTAAATATGAATAATTTGTTTGTCTGGACCAACCAGACACTACATTAAAGAAAATAAAACCATTTTTATTCATGAACCGCTTGGGTTTGATCCCTTTTATGTTGCGGCTTAAAACGAGCTGGCCGTAACAGTGATGAAATATATAAGTATCATCAGCATAAAAGTTGAAAATGGTTCCATGGTTGCCAAGATGCAGTAATATATATTGAAAATATCAGTGGGCCTAACAGATCCTTGAGGCACTCAATTTAAATTGTTAGATCTTAGATTTTTCCCCGTTTAAATAGACAAAATGGTAATGGTCTGACTGGTATGATCTAAACCACCTTAATGCCGGTCCTGAATAGGTGTAATTTTGTTGTCGATCTAAGAGTACATTATGATCTATAGAGATGAACGCCGCACTAAGATCAACTGGTATTGAGATTCAGCCTTGGTCAGAAACTAGAAGTCAGTCATTTGTATTTTAATGAGCACAGTTTCTGTGCTATGATGGGGCCTGAATCCAGACTGAAATTGTTCATACATATTTTGCAAAAAAGGCACAATTTAGCAGACATGACTTCAGTATTTTAGGAATATTTGAAATGGGCCTGTAATTTGCCAATTCATTTGGATCTAATTGTGGTTCTTAATGAGGTGCGTATAACCAGCTTGAGCAGTCTTGGGACAGACCGGGAGATAAAGACGAGTTAATATTAAAAAGAGACCATTCTACTAAAGGTAACAACTATTTTAGTAGTTGGTGGGTATTGGATTTAGTAAACATGCTGGTTTAGATGTAATCAGTTTATTTAGCTCTTCCTGTCCTATTGTCGTCAAGCACAGCTGTTATTTTTCATTCAAAGTAAACAAACTGGCTACACTTGATATTAGTCTATAACTTAAGACCTACAGTACATAAATACACACAAAAATAACTTATTACCCTGGTTGGAAAAGTAAAGTTTCTTAAATCTGCCAAGTGATTAATGAAGGGTCACCTGCAAGCAAAGCGCATCTCAATTGAATGAGTCTCACCCACACATTACACACTAGAACAGGCACTGCCTGAGTGAGCCATGTTATAAGGATTTGAAGTCACAGGAAAAACAAACAAAAGGGAATCAAAAGGACTGATTGTATAGAAGCAGTTTAATTTAATTCACGTATCCTACAGCCAGGGATGAATCAGATCATGGACAGGGGGACGTGTAGGTGGTCTCAAACGAATCACCTGAAAGAGGAACAGAAAATGGCTGAATTTATGGTTGAACATGATCCAGTTCAGAGCAAAGCATGATTAGGATGAAAGCGTACGTGTCTGATAGTAGTCATAAACTTTTATGACCGCTGGCTTGAGATTGTCCACTGCAAGAACCTGTTTCAGCTGCAGAGTGTAACTCATGGGGACACCTTTCGGAACCTGCAAGACAGAAAGGATGAACAGCAGCACTTAAGAAAATGGCAGCTAGTAATATACCCAGTGTACACAGTCTCACCTCTTTCAGATACACTAGGACACGATCATCTTTTACATCAACCCGCTCTACTAATGGGGCAAACGATTGGGGTGAAGAACCAAGCTGAGAGGAAGAGAACATCATTTACATTTTGCATCTTGGGACTTTCTAAATCATCTTAAACATACGAACCAGTGACGTATCTGCCGTGAAGCCTGACAGGAGCTTAATGTCCACTAGAACCATGTTAGTGCTTGCTTTTACACAATTGTATCTGAATGATGTGATGGGGGAATAAAAAGGTTTAATCAACAGGATTAAGAACACTGTATCCTGAAACTAGCTCATGTTTAAGACTCTTACAAAAGGAAGCTAAGCCAAAGGTGTTCTTACTTCACAGTGAAGTCCAACATGAGATTGGCTCCAAGCGGTTGGCAGTCTCCAGTCACCTGAGCTTCGACACTCAGCGTTTTGGCGGCTTTAAAGGGTGTTGGGATGTTGTAGAAACACGCAACCTACAGTATGAGCGCAGAGCAAAAAGTACAGTAAGATTTGGATGTACACAAAAGAAAGAGGGGGTTAAGAGGCATACCTGCACAGACACACAAGTGGATCCTGACGCTTTAACACTATAATTGCCAGGAACGTTCTTCAGTGGCTTCTCCTGATACAGCAGCCTGTTGTCCCGATTCACATTGAAGCTGTAAGAGTCTCTTTCTACTACTGAGGACTGTATGGTAACAGTGCTGGAGCCGTCCAAACAGAACACTTGAGCAGCGTACACAGACAGAGCCTGAAGAGCCACCACTGTGTCCTAAAAAATTACCAGATTAAAAACTCCACGCATAATATTGCACTCATGTTTGGTAGTCAGAGGCACCTGGGTGGATGAAAAGCCTCCATAGGGATTCTGCTGGGTCACGAGCCAGTTGACAATGCGATTAGCATAGCCTAGATTAGCTGTCGTGAGAGGCTGAACAGCGAGAACCGCTAGCAGCACGTAAGAGCTGATCTCCACCGCCAGAGTATCACCAGATGTTGTCTGAGACCAATGGAGCTTAGTGCCTTAGGATGAGATGGAGGGGTGAAAGTTGATGCCAAAGACCCTGGTGAACATCTCAAACAAGCAGCTGGTAAATCATACCTTCAGAAACAGCAAGGTTGTTCAAGGTTATTAAAAGCTGTGATCGAGTGGTGGTCTCTCCAGCCAGACTAAAGGTGTAGGCCAGCAGAGCCGTGGCATAAGTGTTTCCCAGGTTCCCAACGACAGGCCTCAAGCATGACAGAGCGTTGGTAATGACGGGATCCTGAAAAATCAAAACAGATATCAGACAACAGCCAGAAAAGGAAGGTCGTCTGCAAGGAGCTCATACAACTACTAGATCGGTTTTACCATGGCAGGGGCACCTAGTTCAAGCAGCGATGCAACAATGTAGGCAGTCATCGTCACGTTATCACCAACTCCACCCTAAAACACCCATCAAATGGATCAAAACACAGTCTATGGGTTACAGTCCATTTGATAAAACTTATACCTTCATGTCGTTGTGGTACAAAGTGCCTTGTTGCATGAAACAGCCGTCTGAAACCTGCTGGCTTATTAGCCAGTCCTTTGCACTCTGAAGGACATTCGGATCAATGAAGACAAAGCGCGTCGCTAGACCAAAAGTCCTCATGACAAAGGCGGTCAACCTGGCCATGGATAATGTTAAAAAGAACTTAACTGCTGGGGACACAAAGGTTACACAAGACTAGAACGACAGCGTGAAACTTACCATGTATTGGATGTATCATAACCAAATGTGCTGTATGATCCGTCACTGTGTCTGTAGTTTAGCTGTCCTTGGTATCCTGTTCAAGTCAAAAACCCATTATTAGGGAGTCTTTACAGCTTCACTGTACAGGACTGAAAGTCCTTTAGATTAATTTAGGCTCCAACATTCAAAATGGATCGGTTCATTCATACCCAGTGTTGGGGAAAGTTACTTTAAAAGTAATGCATCACAATATTACGTTACTCCAAAAAAAGTAACTTATTCCGTTAGTTACTTTTTATGAAAAGTAATGCATTACTTTTGCGCTACTGGCTAGGCTTGATGGTTTCCTTTTTTTTTTTTAAATCAATTTTTGGCAAATGTTAAGACCCTTTCACACCAAAAGTGAAATGTATAAGCCTCAGGCTGAAGGATATACATATTTACACGTGTACAGTAGAGGGCGCCGCTCAAACACCTTTCAGCTTCTGCTATTCTGGATTAAAGAACAATAGGATACAGGAGCAAGTGAGGTGTGTTCGTGCAAGTGAGAGGAGTAAACGCATGTTCACATTTAGTCTAGAACTAAAATAACCATCATGTTTACACAGTGCACACACAACACCTCACTTTATTTCTCTCAACATGGGGACAGGAGAGCTGTCAGTAAATAAATGTGAAAAAGTAACTTCGATAGAAAAAGTAATGGATTACTTTTTCAAGTAAGTAGTAAAGTAACGCGATTAAGTAACTCAAGCTACTAGTAATGAGTTACCCCCAACACGGTCCATACCTCTCTGAAGGTAGCCTGTGGCGGTCTCTCGGATGGCTGCAGTGAGTTGCCCTGTGACTTCCAGGTACAGCAGGATGTAAATATTGGGAGCAAGAATGATCATATTCTGTTCTCCACAGCCAGATGGCATCTGTAATAAACCATCCAGATTCTTCAGCGCACGACCCATTATGTCCCCTACAAGAGATAAAGCATAAAACCCACATAAGA
Source organism: Gila robusta (assembly GCA_030770095.1). Taxonomy (NCBI): domain Eukaryota; kingdom Metazoa; phylum Chordata; class Actinopteri; order Cypriniformes; family Leuciscidae; genus Gila; species Gila robusta. The sequence continues at coordinate 19,232 of JAVALU010002400.1, forward strand.
AACAGTTATTCTGCTGAACATTACCTGTCAGTTTCTACTCAATGAAATGCTTTACCAAGGACTGAAACTGAGCATCTGGCCGATCCCTGAATCACATTTGTTGGAAATGTCAGAGTCACGTCTTCAGAAAGAACGTTTCCTGCAGACCGAACAGAATGGATCAGCATTGAATGCTAGGCTAATCTTTGGCTGTACAGGGAAAAGATATTGGAGAATCAGAGTGCAAACAAACCCTTTGGACACAGTAACCAACTCTGGGTGTTTGTCCTTTCAACTCCTTCAGGCTATAAAAGCAATAAAACACCACATTAGTAAAGCAGCATGTGCTCAATGACCAAACTTCAAGGCGGCTGGTTAACAATTACCAGGACAAGTAGACTTCGAGTGACCACATCAATGCGTCCTCTTGTCGGGACGGTAACAACCTCGGTGCCACATAGATTCCGGGATGGTTCAGCTGAAGCACGGACAGTCACATTGACAGCTCCTGCAGTGACAGAAAATAAATGAGCAATACCTCACATACAAAAAAAAAAAAAAAAAAAAGTATGTTAGCATATTTGGCCTTCAAATGTCTGTTTAAATGCAAAGGACAAATTCAATCTAAGTTAGTGCACACATAAGGAGTAGTGAAAAACTGCAAACCAAGGACACACGCAGAGCAGAGGGCAGACCTAATTTGTTTCCTTCCGGTATTGAGAATAGAACACACAACCGTTGGGTTACCAGTCTGACTCTCACCATTAGGCCACGACAGAGAGACAGAGACTAACCGAGAACAGAAGCTGAGAGAACCCATTTGAAGGTCTTTCTCCCATTGGCACAAAGACAGGATGAATACGGATCAGTATATGGTTTAAGAGTGAAGTCCATGGATGAAGCTGGAGTGACTTTAACCTGCAATGAAACCGCACATGGAGCAAAGGCACAGTACCTTCTCTATACAGATCCATTATATAAACGAAAAATAAACCATGACAGACCATGATGCACTTGGATTGATAGTTGAAGACTGTGCCCTTCAGATCAAAAGACTCCCCACGGACGATGGAGTATGGCAGGGAGAGCTCCAGGAAGAAGGGCTGGAAGACCGTCAGAGGAGCAGGAGGAGCCAGACCAAAACCTTTTGAGGACAGGCAGAACGCCTCCGTCTCCCATGTGGTGATGGTGTCAGGAACAGTGAGATGAACTTGTGTGGATCCAGTGTCTCTGAAAGATAGCAGAAGAGAGAAATAAGAGGAACAGGAGAAGTAAAAACAGGGTTAGTAGCTTTAGAAGGAAGATGCTTCACTAACCCCACTTGAGCAAGCTGCCAGATCCAGGTTTCTGGAAAGTAAGTCCTGATGGTCACTTCAAAAGTAGTGTCACCTACTGAAGGAGCAGCCATTTCAGGTTTTGGAAAGGCTGCAGGTGGACCAAAATGAATCACTGAAACAAATTGAAAAAAGAAAAAGAAAAGAAAAACTTGATTGGCTTTTGCAATCCTAGCTTGTCTTTCAATTTAATATAAATCAGGTTTGTGCACACTGCAGGAAAAAAAAAAAAAAAGTCTTTGCAATCAAAGATTCACACTTAAGAGTAATACACTATTATGGGATAATAGCGGTCTAGTTAGAGGGCTACAAATGCACCATAATTTCAGTAAATGGGGGGGGTTTCCTAAAGCACACATACAAGGTTTTATTTGGCCAGGATGAAGTTTATTTGGCATTTCATTTAATAACTGAAAGCTCAAAGTAACCCATTGTAGCCCTAATCAGTGAATTGCATTTTGGATGCACTTTAAGGGTCGGTTTAAATAACTCAACTAAAAATAGTAGTGCATAGAGATGTGCGGATCAGCTCAAAAGACTCCCCACGGACGATGGAGTACGGCAGGGAGAGCTCCAGGAAGAAGGGCTGGAAGACCGTCAGCAGAGCAGGAGGAGCCAGACCAAAACCTTTTGAGGACAGACAGAACGCCTCCGTCTCCCATGTGGTGATGGTGTCAGGAACAGTGTGAATCTGCGATTAAAAATAAATCCACCCGCCACCAACCTGAACCAATGATTTTCCCTGATTTAGATACCCGCACCTGATTGTCACACTACAATTACTCAGATTTAGGCGCAATGTAGTAACTGCAGTAGGCTGCTTTGGCAAATTTAATTTCCTTAATAGCCTAAACAGGCTTTACTCTCTTCAAACTTAAGTTTCTGTTACTTGAACACGCATGAGAAGTTCAATTCAGTTCAGCCCGAGCAAAGGCTGTATTAGGTTATTGTATAACAGCTGTGAAGTGCTGTATGTATACATCACATACCTTGATTTGTTAGCTATTACAGTAAAATGCTCTGATCATTTTTGCCTCCATCGCCGCTTAAACGTGCAACTACATAGTTTAATGAGTCAGGAAATTAGTCTGATGAAAACCCCCCCAGCTCTTAACACTTTAATATTTTCATCATTATGTTTGAATACACTAACCAGAATCATTTCTGTTAAGCTTCCGTATATTTTTAGTTAAACAGTCAAGCAGTATGTCTTGTAGGGTTTTTCCTTTGTTTTACATAATGACCACTAGTAGGTGCTCTGGACAGGTTTTGCTTTATTTTCCCTGAAGAGATAGGTCTATACGTTGTTGAAAACGGGTGATTTACCGTGAAATGAGAGTTACGAGTCTTTATTAAAAATCACCACATTAATGACTTCTCTCATCCACCTGCAATTAACTGCATATAGTCCTCAGGCCAAGTAATAAAAATAACGTTCCAATGTCCACAGATATAACTGCGATCTGCGCATCACTAGTATTTCTTTACAAAGCGACATCGCCAACTACTGGCCTGGCATGCAGAATACAGTTATTAGTCGGTTTCACGGATCCGTGTAAACGGAGATCTTTGTTTATTTTGCATTTTTCACATAGATGTCATTTTCCGTTTTTAGTACATCGTTGTTGTGTAAATGAACCTGGTCTCAAAAAAACATCTAGGGATTAGTTGTGCCTGTATATACACAATGTAAAGAGTCATGCTAAACTTCACACTCCGTAACAGACAGCCCTATACGTTACGGAGCAATCCTTTACAAACCATGTCAAGGTAAGTACTCCTTTTTCTTGTTTTACCAAGTCATATCCAATTTCTAGATCAAGAACCTAACAGACATACCATCACGGAAGTTGCGATAGTAGTTCAGGTTTCTGTACTTCAGGCACTGAGGTTCTCGGACAGGGAGATTAGTTGCAATCTTCAACCCCACACTCTGTCAGGGCAAAATAAGTCATTTGAAATGGAGCACGTTCACACGCACATCATTACACTGGTAACTCAACTAAGGTTATTGAAAGACAATTAATAAATTAGGTTTCAACGCCATCTACTTTGGCTGCAAGAGATGAGAACACATTGTATCATATCTTGGTTAAAGAAAGAATCAGAGTTTGTGATACATTCTCTTCCCAAAGCTCACTTTGTCTGGATGTGCACTTTCAATAAGGAGACAGAACGCAGGTTAATGCGTTTACATGCTGGGCGAAATCAGGGTGTGTGTCAATCGGTTTATGCTAAACAGAGGTGGGGGACTCAAGTCACATGAATCGAGTCGAAATGTAAGGACTTCAGACTTTGACAGTTTGGCTCTTGACAGAGCAACTAAATACCGATCACCATACTGGTGACTAAACATTTTCAATAAAACAGCAACACGGTACCGCTGCTAGCCATTTTGGTGCCCCAAGCATAATTCCTTTATGATGCCCCCCGAGAAAAAAAAAAAATTCCTTTTTCTATGTATGCAAGTTAAACATCTGGTATTCATTAATGGAGGAGTGAGTCCCTCACCCCTCCCCTCTCTATTCTTGCTGTTCGTTCTTCTCTATTCATTGTGTATTACCAAAAGCCGTTTGGGCCACAAGGACTGTACGGAGATTCTAGCGGATACTGCCCATATAAGACTTGCTATATAAAAGTCTATATGATATGCCAATGATGAAGTGTATGGTTCTATTGGTCTGACTTGTATTCCTCCCTTTAAGACTTTTCCTATATAATGTACAATCTAAGATATTATGGGCTGAGTGTTTTGTCACCCTCCAGCGCTGGGTGTCGTGATTTGTTTATTCATAATCTTCTTGAATAAAAAGACCAAGATTTGTGGACCTTCTCGTTTGGACCATTTCATTTCGATTCTAACTAATGTAACTTGACCCTTAGCAGGATTTGATTGCTTGAGATGAGCCACTGACTTAAGTTGCAGTGCAGACAAACCAAGCAAGTCGTGACTTAAACACGTGTGACTTGCTCCCACCTCTGATGCTTAGCGGTTTATAACCTTACTCCAATAAAGTAAAACAAGTTAACCCGTTCCCATGATCACACACACATATGTCGGCTTGAGCATAACTGGGTTAAGAACATGCACGCAAGCACGCTTGACAAACTATTTTCTACCTTGAAGATTACGTAGGCATGGTCTGGAGGAACAGCTCGACGGGGCCGAACGTTCAGACACTCCTGTTCATCTTCAACTTCATATGGATAAGGATCTGATAATGATCGCATCAGGAGCAAGTTGAATACCTGAAAACATTTTGCCGGGGGGGGCGGGGGAGAGAGATAAGACATATCAAAAGCCTGGAGTAGCTGTTTGAAGACCTCCACCTTCTGGCTTTTTCCCTTTATCTAGATTAGCACTAACAATGATGACTTTTAAAAGTACAAACTAAAGTTAGGGACAAAGGTTCTTAGGATAAGAGGATTAAAACTTAAAAGCCCACATGAACAAGACCAAATGGTAGTCCTGCCATGGATTCAAATCCACATCGTAACCCTCTGGTGCTCTTGTCATTTTTTGACCGAAAACATTTAACGTTCCGTTTGTGAATTTTTCACTTCATCGGAATGGTACAAAACCTGGCACTTTCGATGTGAAAAAGTTAAATTCACACTTGTGCTCCTAGAGGTCAAATGACTAGATCAGGGGTTTTCAAACTGTGGGTCGAGACCCATTTGTGGGTCGCAGATTGGGAAGAGGTGGGTCGCGCAGTCACTATTGGCTGCAGCAAAATTTACATTTCATGAATGACACACACACACACACACACACGATGCTTTTGGAAAACGCATTAGGGCCTGTTCACATATAGCGCCTAAAAACGCGTAGAAAACGCTAGGCGCGCGGCGTTCTCCTTTTTCCAAAGCGCTAGGGCAGTTGCGCTCCGGAGGCGTCTGTCGTTGCTAAGCGCAACCATCAGCTGCGCTCTCCGTTACAGCAAAGAAAACGCTTGCGGCATTCTGAAAAGTTGAGATGTTTTTATCTCGATGCGGCGCGGACGCGCTTGGAAAAAACGAGCGCGTCGCACCGCGACGCTTCCATTATGAGCGCGCATACTGCGCGCCTACATTTGAAATAACGAACTTGAGCGCGCAAAAGACGCGATATGTGAACAGGCCCTTAATCTGTCGTCTGTTCAACACAGCGCTGTTGTCTTTCAGAGATATGGTCTTCGTAAGAGTGCGTTGTTTGCATTCCCTCGCATGCATTTTGCTACCTACCAACACATAAGGAAAATGTACACACACGAGGACGAAAGTGTTTTCTGCGCTGAACAACGTGATGAGTTTTATTTATTTATTTATTTATATTTATTTTTGTTATTTATATGCTGCAAGTGTTTAACACTTGCAGCATAAATATTAGTATTGAAATTCTAGGTCATGGGCCTACTGTCAAATAAAATAATTTAGAAAATTAAAATTATTTGTTGTTATATCAAACCTTTGGTTAAGATTAAGGTTACTTAATCTTTAATTTCTTAGTGTCTGGGTAAATTAGTTGAGGCAGCAGACAAAAACTACTCAGTATTCTTTACTTTATTTCAACAGCCATTAGGCTGCTATTTTAATTCTACATTTTTTTGATAATGTACCATAAGTTTGTATTGCAATTAAACTTATATGTCTTTCATTCTATGACAAGGAGAAAACTGCTCTAAAGAGATCTAACGCCTCCCACCCCACGTTCATGCTTTAAAATCATTTTGGTGGGTCTTGAGATAGATTATTCTTGTCTAGGTGGGTCCTGGAATGGAAAAGTTTGGGAACCCCTGGACTAGATGAAATTAGTCTCCCATTCATTTCCAATGCAGTGAAAACGTTTGGTACTGCAGCCAAACAAAATCTTACTGAAAACTAATTTGATATAAAGCTCAAATTTGGAACTAGATTAGATTTATGGCTTTGATTTTCTTGCAGTTTTAGAATAAAACATCTTTTTGAAATATAGATTTAAATTTTTAATTTAAATTCTGTAACTATTGAAGTTCACTTTAAACAATCTGCACAATATCATCTTTGAAAAGAGAGACTGTGCTCTATAGCATTCAAGATGTCATTTTCGACCGCCACGCAAGAGCACCACAGTTCAAACAGAAAGTCTGATCAGTGGCACATGATACCATTTTAGCACTCAGACGTCTTCCTAGCTCCATGATCCGGATGCTCTGATCTACAGCACTGATCCCACACAGAGATCCTGCTTGAGCAGAGACAGTCAGAACATTTCCCTCAGCAGGAACGGCCGTAGCAGGAGAGAACTGTAGAGACACCTGGAACAAGAATCAACACGCTGTAGGACACGTCAGCATTTCCAAGCCACACTTGAAGACAAAAGATGCCAGTGCACATACCTGGTTTTGGAAACACATTTCCGTCTCAAATGACGCACTAGCAGCAACTACATTCTCACTGGGCAGAATGCAGTAGACCAGAATCTGCACTGCTGGAGCCATATCGACACATACAAACAGTCTGAACGAAATCGTACCGCTTGTGACCATATCAAAAGCTCTCACTTTAACCCTTTGAAATCCATGGAGGACGATCACTCCTTTGGACATGATCTGACAAGACGGAAATGGTACATAAAAGATGGCACACAAACAGACCAGCACAGCAATCATAAAAACCAAAGATGACTACAAAACAACGGTCCACTCACCATATAGATGATATCAGTGTTGTAGGCGCCAGTTTCTCCAACAAAAGAATACTTGACAGTCACTGGAAACGTAGCACCACATTTTAATGGCTGCTTGAGCTTCTCTATAGTCAGTTCACTAAACATTGGGCTGTAGGGAGTAGCAGGTTGGAGAACCTGAACAACCCTTGTATCTGCAGTGAAGTATGGTGATTTGTAACCATAAACTACTTCTAGAGTCGCACTTGCCTGGGGAACAATGAATGGAATTACTGGTAACAAGTTTTCATTTAAAATAACGATAACAAAATCAAGTCGTACCACTAGACTAAGACCAGCCTTAGGAAGATTAGCAGTGCAGAGGGAGAACGTGGCCAGTCCGTTCTGGTTTGTGGTCAGATTCAGCAGCAGTTTGTTGGGCCAGCTGGAACTATCCAGGAGATACACCACTTTGCTCACCATTGGGGTCCCATCGAAATGAGTCACAGATATCTGTTGGGAAGGAACGTTTAGGAAACATAACCGAAGTGAAGGCTTCTGTAACGAAATATGAACTTTTACTTGCCTTTCCATTAATCGTTGATCCGGGCTCAAAGAAACCTGGGAGTTCCACAAACGTGATTTCGCCGACTTCAAACGTAATTGACACCGTTGCAGATTTTGACATTAGAAAGTCTGAAAAACCAATAAAAACCACAAATATGAACACACCAAATAAACATCAACTTCCTCCAAACGTGTGCCATTGATTCAGATCAGCCAATAGCTCACCCGTTCCCTCCTCAGTGACGTACACGTTAACAAGAAATATGTCTTGCAGATTATTCTCAAATCTTGTGCTGAAAAACACTGATGTATCAACGGTAAGGAAGGTGCAGCCTGTGGCATTCATCTAGTAGCAGAACACCAGATGGTCATGATGAAGTCAACCACATGCAGAAGAAAAAAGCTGTACTGTATAGCGGTCACAGACCTGCACGGTTTGATTCAGGCACAGATGGGTCACCTCAGGATCCATAACAAATGGAAACGGCTCACGGCACACTTCCACCAAGGCTTGGCCAGGCACAGGTTGGCCATATGTGTATCTGGGAAGTGTTGTAAGGAAGGAAATCAAGTGACCAACCACAAGACAAGAAATGCAGAAAACGAGAAAATAAAAGCTTCACACACTTGCCACAAACTTCAACTTTAAGTCCCTCATCTCCAACGCTGTACATCTGTGGTGTGTTTAAAGTCACGTCAAACTTTGGTAAAACTAAACCAAAACGAAAAACAAACAAAAAAGCTTTAAATTAGGGCCTCAGATCAACTAGCTGTATTTTTGCACTCAATCATAATGACTTACCATATTTTTTCACCTCAAAAACCTGGGAGACTGTTCGATCACCAATAAAAGCCTTTAGTGTGTACATCCCTATCTGAGCCTCTGGGTTTAACTCATGAGAAAGCTGCAATATCCACACCGTTGAGGAAACGTTTGTCCACTGACCAATCCGGTTATTATTATGGTCCTATTAAAACAATGGGTCAGGGAAGGAAAAAAACAAAAACCTAATGTTAAACTCAAAGAGAACATCCAGAAACAAAGCAAAATAATACCAGAAACAAAGGAGAACACTACAAGACTTGCACTGGAGCAAATACTCACCTCCACCACCACAAGACTGTACTGCAAGACACAAAGACAGGAATATTAAACAGTGACTCAAACATGCGGAATCATACTAGGGCTGTCAAGCAATTCATTTATCCAATTACACAATGTGGCGATTAATCAAACTAATCGGATGAGAAATTACCCCCCCCCCCCCCAAAAAAAAAAAAAATTACAAGTCACTGTGTTAAATGCGAAAAGCATCAATTAGACATTGCAAAAAGAAGCTTAAAAAAAAAAAAAAAAAAAAAATTACACAAACTTTTAGGCTTAACACGTGAGGGTGAGTATATGACAATTTATTTGGTAAACTATACTTTTAATATGTTTATTATTTTAGAAATATGATTATTTAAAATTAATTTATACTCTTAAGAAACTAAAACTGCCAGTAGGTGGCAGTAAATGTCTAAATGAGCAAGTAATTCATTCCATTCATTCAAATGGCTAATTCATTCAGGAATGAAGTAATTGGCTCTCTCAGTGAATGGGCCATTGCATAGTTCCCTGATTCATTCATAGTGCGAATTCCTTCAGAAACATTGCAGTGTTGCTCAGAGAAGCCATGTCTTTTATAGGCAACAAAAACAGACAAAAGGGTGTCTAAAATACACTATATTGCCAAAAGTTTTGGTACGTCTGCCTTTGCATGCACATGTACTTTAATGACATCGCATTCTTAAAGGTTGTATCAGCGATTTCAGGCCCAAAAATAAATTATCACATTCATCTAATCTTTCCTAACGATCTGCTAGCTGCCCGCCCCATAAGCAGGCCATCAAAAAAACGCGTCTCTGTAGGCAGCCTAGGCTCTGAGATCTGCACACAAAAACAATTGGGTTCACCAACCACTCAAAACCAAAATAAATAGTGTTCCAACTTCCAACCAATCACCGACAGGGGTGGGTGTTTTGAGGTTTTGCGCTCGTGCACGGCTGCACGCGAAGTCTGAGCTGAACAAGAAGCCAGCGTCTATTATATCAACGTACAAGAGAAATTGAACATGCCTGAGTCAATACCCAAGAGGAGGAGGAGGATTAGGGCTAGGGAATACCATCGTGTTTATTCCAAGACACGAATAGTTATCGGGAAGGCTTTTGAAAGTGGAGAGAACTTCTAGAACTGAACCATTTTTAAATTGGATGCCGAGGTTGCACTGTTTCTTCTGGACAGGCGAGTAGCTGCAAGTGCTGACTTTTTGGGATGTGAACTGTGTGTGAAAATATCCTTCTTGGGGGGGGGGGGTTGGGGGAAGAAAAAAAAAAAGTGAAGCTCGACTAAACTTGGGCATCTCTAGCTAACGTAGGCAAACGGGAGGGAGGGGCGAGCTAACTTGGTTTGTTTGGGATCTCGCTTCAAACACAAACAGAAGTGACGTCACCCACAATCGCTGATACAACCTTTAATCGGTGGGGTTTAATATGGAGTTGGCCCAGCCTTTGCAGCTATAACCGCTTCATCTTTTCTGGGAAGGATTTCCACAAGGTTTAGGAGTGCGTTTATTGAAATTTTTGACTGGCAAGGCACTGATGTTGGACGAGAAGTTCTAGCTCGCATTCTCCGCTCCAATTCATCCCAAACCTGTTCTATTGGGTTGAGTTCAGGACTCTGTGCAGGCCAGTCAAGTTCCTCCACACCAAACTTGCTCATCCATGCCTTTAAGGACCTTGCTTTGTGCACTGTTGCACAGTCATGTTGGAACAAACATCCCTAAACTGTTCCCACACAGTTGGGAGCATGAAATAGTCCAAAATGTCTTATGCTGAAGCATTAAGAAATCATTTCACTGGATCTAAGGCAGGGGTGTCAAACTCAGTTCCTGGAGGGCCACAGCCCTGCAGAGTTTAGCTTCAACCCTAATTAAACACACCTGATCAGTTAATCAAGTCCTTCAGGCTTATTTGAAAACGGCAGGTGTGTGTGTGTTGAAGCAGGGTTGGAACAAAACTGTGTAGGGCTGTGGCCCCCCAGGAACTGGGTTTGACACCTGTGATCTAAGGGGTCAAGCCCAACTCCTAAAAAAAAAAAAAAAAAAAAATCCCACACCATAACCCCCCCTCCACCAAACTTTACACTTGGCACAATGCAGTCAGGCAAGTACAGTTCTCCTGCCAACCGCCAAACCCAGACTCAGCCATCGGATTGACAGACAGAGAAGCGCGATTCATCACTCCAAAAAACGTCTCCACTGCTCTAGAGTCCAGTGGCGGTGTGCTTTACACCACTGCATCCCACACTTTGCATTGCACTTGGTGATGTAAGGTTTTGATGCAGCTGCTCAGCCATGGAAACCCATTCCATGAAGCTCTACACACTGTTCGTGAGCTAATCTGAAGGCCACACGAAGTTCGGAGGTCTGTAGCTGTTCACTGCAGAAAGATCTGTAGCTGATGACTCTGCAGAAAGTTGACTTCTGCACACTGTGAGCCTCAGCGTGCGCTGACTCCGCTCTGTGATTTTTTGTGGCCAACCACTTTGTGGCGGAGTTGCGGTTGTTCCCAATTGCTTCCACTTTGTTATTATACCACTAACAGTTGACCATGGGAATATTTAGTAGTGAGAACATTTCATGAATAGACTTACTGGACAGGTGCCAACCTATCACGGTACCATGCTTGAATTCACTGAGCTCCTGAGAGCAACCTATTCTTTCACAAATGCTTGTAGAAGCGTCTGCATACCTAGGTACTTGATTTTATACAACTGTGGCCATGTAAGTGATTGGAACACCTGAATTCAATGATTTGGAGGGGGGTCCCAGTATTTTTGACAATATAGTGTATAACATTATTCACTTTTGTTTTACTGAAGTGTTCAAATGTAAAGTCAGCATCAGTTTTACACTCGTGCATCCAATTCGGGACAAAAACAGCCCTCGTGTGAAATTGCTTAACTACTCATATATAAAAGAGATATCTTAAACTTTAGAGGCATTCTTGAAGATTGAGTTGTTGCCCTGCTTCAGGTTCATCACCAATCAACTGTATAAAATGTAAGAATAACTAAGTAGGTCTGTGGCTGGTGAGTTAATTTTAATGCGTTATCCCCCCTCCCCTCGACTGATTAATTAACGCGTTGAATCAACAGCCCTAATAAATACACAAATACAATTTTAGGGGGAAATAAATGCACAATTATGTTTTACTGAACTTTGTGCTTCTAAACATGACCTGCACTATTTTTCAATTTGTTTGCAGCAAGATTGCTCAATATGTCAAGAGATCAGGCCTCACCATTTGTTCAAGAGGCACAAATTTGGCATCCATAGTAACAACTCTGAAATTCACTGCAAAAATGAAAAAAAAAATTGAATAAATGCTCACATCCATTACACTAGGCACTTGAAAATGAACCTGTAACGCAACAGACTTTCTATACTTCTAATAGTTATCCAAGTGTCATTCGCAGCTCACCCGTTTGTCCTGGATTGTAGATGGGTTTGTCTGTTTGGATGAAGGTCAAAGGCAGGTAACGTCTGAACATGACTTTCCTCTCTTCTGTCATTTTGAAACACCTCCCTTGAACTTCCACCCTTATCCTCTGCACGGATACTCCATCTACCTGAGGAGCCTGTCAAGAAACCTGTTAATGTACATCAAACTAGACAAAATGTTCATGTGTAGCATAACAGACCTGGAAGCTAAAGCAGCGGTAAATCTCTGCAGAAGCAGATCGCTGCTGCACAAGAGGAGTTGTCCTGTTTTTGTCATCGAGCAGAGAAATGGTCATTGTGAGACTATCGTTGGGTTTCAAAAGAATTGCACACAATTTGGCATCAGAGCCAGACTCGATCACTGCAGGGAACGTCACCATGAATAACCTGTGGAAACATAGTTGGGTCAGAACATGTACTTGTGTAGGTGTATATTCACAGAGAGAGTGGTTGCCATAATCAAGAATAAAAGAACAGACACTGCAAAAGTAGGCCCAGCTCATGCTGAGATGCAAGGTGGGCCATTATCTTATTTTTTTCCCTGTAAAAGATAATTGTATAATGTTAAATAAAAGACGCTTATGAACAAAGTACAAGCAATATCACAAATACAATAAACAAAGATAAAAATAAATAATTATATCATAGGCTGTCTTAGCCTTAATGTTATTAATAAGCTGGTGTGATCCAAAACAATGACAATTCGCATTTAGGAGATAAGCATTCAAAACTCACTTCCGCTAAAATGGATCTCAGATTTTTATGACATCACATCTTCTGTCCAATCAAATGCTCTCTAGAATCTGAAGCGTCCTGCCTGTTAATCTTCTAAAACCGTCAAATAGTCCGCTTTGTCCCGCCAAAGCCTATTTTGATCGGTGAGGGATGTAGAATAGAATGACTGCTGCCGCTGCGCTTGACAGGGCGCATTACGAGCAGAGAGAGAGAGCTCGGCCGCGCGCGCGCACTCTCACGTCTACAAACAACACGAGCGCGGTCCTGCTCTCTCTCCCTCGCGCATATTAATCAAATCAATTGACACTATAGTAAGACCGCAGTTTCACGTGGAGCATTTGGAGATTTTTAGAGATTAAAGAGATACAAGCCGTGCGAGTTATTCGTGTGTTGCAGTTTGGCTGGTGGTTATGTATGTTGCCCACATACCGCCTCCCATGGCCAAAACTGGTATTAGACACCGGCCGGGCCGGGGCTAGTAATTTAGCATGCTAATTCAGGTTTATATCTCGGCAGCACTATAACTTGTCATTTTTTTAATGACATCATTGCACTTATTTCTTCTCATTCTTTTGATACGTGTAGCTAATTTTTTGGATATTTTTACCTCAATTTTTACATATGGCACCTTTAACTTCCCGTTTCAGTGGAATGTCTCAACACATCATACACAGCTGCACATTTCAAGGCACTTCAGTGGGCCTTTAAATGGTGGTAGCCTAGTAGTCTATGAATGGTACACCCCCCTAAGCTCACAGAAATGGTTTGACCCAAGTCTTAAGCAGCCACTGACCCATTCAAATCTGTCAGGTGTTGAGATTTTATGCATCTCACGCATATTAATTTGCCTTTACACGGTAATAACGTGCTGATTTTTCACAAGCAAACATATTAAATTGGTTAGATACACGCATTTTATGTGTTGTTAGTAGTAATGGGAAACCAAGGCTTTCTGACACATTTGAAAATATCAAATTGTGCCAAAAAAAAAAAAAAAAAAAAAAAAATTTCCTTACTCAAAGCTTTAGTGACATCTGGTGGTCACACTTGCTTTCTACAACATCTCTAACAAATCACTGCAGAGCAGAAAAAGCAAGTGACCAAAAAAAACTTCGGAAGTCCGTGACACAGTGGAATCAATACAGTATATCTAATATGATAATTTGTACCAATAATTTGCTTTTTTTTTTTTTTTACAATTCATGTTGTAGGGAAGTAGCTATCATGTTATTTAAATAATGCCTTCTGGATAATGCTTTCTCTTTTACACATCAGGTGGGGTCACAAGATGCAAATTCTCTCAAACCAGCTGTTCCGCCCTTACATGACGTTCAAAGCTTCAAAATGTCATCAGTCACGTGGTTGTAATTAAGATACAAGCATCGGCATACACGATACAATAGTAGTGTCAGAGCTAAGGTATCAACCGTCCCATTTGTTGTTTTTGAACCCATTTGGCATTCCATAGTAAATATCGCGCGTACTGAATTGAGTTTCTTTCGCGTCTCCTTGCTCGAAAACGGTTTAAATCGTTTGAATGTTTATGAAGACCGCCTCATGTTCTACTGCTCTCTAGTTTCTACATAACAAGCGGATGTTTTTTTACCAAGCGGCCTAAAACCAATTTAGACTATCAATTAAGTCAATAGGCTAGGCTACTTACGGTCCTGTCTCTCCATCAACAGCAAAAAGAAAAAGACCCAAAAATAGCCCTGCCCAAACACAAATGTCCTTCACAGCCATGAAGACCAATCGTCGAAGTGCAGACGTCAAATGAGAATTGCTTTTAGAAACCCTGCAAAACTTCTGCAACGATCTACCATTATTTACTGCTTAAATCAGTCTCAATCTAGTCTGGCGATATAGGCCTACTTAAACGCTCTTAATAATCGGGATTCGTTTAGATATTTTCTTCCCAGCTGAAATTAATTTTATTATCTGATTACTCCACCTACCCAGCCGTTATTTCAACGTTGATTTACCGGTGAATCAACGTTGGATTATAATTCGATTTTGCAAAACGATTCAACGTTGAAATCGTGACGTTGTTTCACCGTTGATTTCGTGACATTGTTTCACCGTCTTGCAGCGACGTCGATGTTGAATTAAGGTTTAAAATGATTTTGTAAAACGAAACTACGTTGAAAATGCAACCTTATTTCTTATTTTTCAACATTGAATAAACTATAGATTGAGTTTCCTTTTCACTGTAGCCTACTCTCTGAAGACATAACATTTGTATAGAAAATCAAAGGAACTGTAATTATGTAACTTGCTATGCATAATTTGCAATACTATCCTATATACAGTGGCATCTGGGAAAACATTTGGTTCAAACTGTGTACAGATCGGTAGTTCAGGGGTGAGATGTTACACATTGTATAGGAGAAAAAAAATGTTGGCACTATGCCAGATTTAAAAATAAAAACCAAGTTTTGTTAGAGTACATATATTTATATATGCTTTTTTATTTGTCTTGTTCAACAACAGCAAAACACAAAACTCAAATGAAATAAATTGAATTATAGATTTCATTCTAGAAGCATCATTAAACCTAAAAAAATTGGTCTTTAAAAAGGTTCTTACAGCACTACAAGCCAGAATAATAATACATATATAATTTAACTGAGTAACATTGTTCAACAGGTCTTTAAAAACGGTCTTACAGTACAAGCCAGAATAATAATAATAAATATATAATTTCAAGTAACATCAACAGGTCTTTAAAAAAGGTATTACAGTACAAGCCAGAATAATAATAAACTATTATTTCGAGTAATATTGTTCAACAGCAAAACTATAATGAAACTATCATTTTAGAAGCCTCATTAAACCCATTATCATTCAAACTTTTTTTATGTGGGTTTCAAGTAAGTTCTTATAAAACTACATGCCAGAATTATCATCAAGTAACATCATTCAACATCAGTAAATCACCAATGAACCAAAAACATTTTACTCTAGGTTTCATTCTTGAATTATTGATCTAGAAACAATTTAATAATTTTTTTTTAAGTGAATTGAGTTTTTCATGGAAGAGTCGTCTTATGGCCACCACCACCACCCGGTCTCCAATATTTGTGTCCATGTTGTGTTGTATGCATTGATGACAGCGTCTAAAGAGAAAAATAAAGACAGTTTAGATCAACATAACTGCTGTATATTTCAGCCCATGAAACATCCTGTGTTTTACTTTTTCACAAAGATAGAATATAATCACATGTAGGTGCATGTTAAGAAATATTTGCAAACATTCTTGATGTGTGAAGCCAGAAAACCACTTTGTTGGTGCTAACTTTTGACTATTGGAAGTAAAAGAGGCACAAACAATTAAAAGACTGCCATTAACTTGTTAAATGATCGATAAGAATTACAATTTGTAACTACTGTAACTAATTTAATTACATTTGGATAAGCACAACCAAAATGATCACACACACAAAAAAACAAAACAATCAAACACAAAATAATGTCCCACAAATGAGTTGTTCTGCACCCGTTTTCTTTTTCTTTTTTTACTTACCACAGATGATTTGGCATAGCAGAGACTGAGAAAATGGCAGCTTCCCACGTTTCCCCTTCAAATTCATCTGTGCCATCAAGGCATTTGAGAGAGTTCTAAAAAACAAACATGCATGTAAATATATATATTAAGTACTCATTTATAAAAGGTATCTTTTCCATGTTAAATACATACATTTGCAAAGTCTTTTGCATAGAGCAGAGACATTGCAACGACAGCAAGAAACTAGAGCTTAATGTGTGGCGTAATTATTTATTTTAAATAAATGCAGCAATGTGTGGCATAAATGGTACTTACGCAGACATTGATTTTTTCACCATGTCTACCTCATCAACACCTCCCAGTCTTTTCAAATATGCTTGCTGTAAAGGAGTAAAACAGAACAACAACAAAAAATTACTTGTCTGTAAGATGAACTTGACACAATAGAAATCTGACAAAATAAAAGTGTCTACCCCTTCACCCCGGGTTAGCATAATTTCTAACTGGGGTGTAAATTGGACAGTTCATCAAGATACGATATCGATTCTCTCAGCCAGCAATACCATATCTGTCGATACCCCATCTTAGCTTAATGCTACCGAATCACACGCGGTTACTTACTTCAGATTCATAGGGGAATTAACCATACAAATAAGGCCTATCTAGAGTTAAATAGCTAAAAAATAGTGAAAAAATAAAAGCTGCTAACGTTAAATTGGCGGTCGACCAAACCTTAACGTTACACAACACTGTCTCTCTGAAAATCACCGTAGCAACTGCAAAAACACAATGGTGGCAAAAGTAGTTAAGTGAAATAAATGTCGAAACACATTTCCTGACCCTCGTTAATAAGTTAATTTAGCTAACTGTAGCGTTAACATTCGTGTTTCACTCATACAACTTCACATTATATATTAACTTACCTTCGTCGTCTCTCAAAATCCTGCTCTCTGCTCTCTCGGTGTCCCTCTTTGAACTTGAGCCGTACCTGAGCAATCTCGGGCGAAATATAATTAGATATAATATATATATAAATATCGCGATGGGCTTCTGGGTGGTTAACCAAATAATATAATCTGAATGATAACTGCAAATCCACCTTTCTCTGCCTGGATCCAATTGTTTCTTGCAGTGATCAATTTGATTCTCTGTTCTGTGGCTTTCTGCAGTCTAATATACCTATCTTGTCAAATCTAGTTGTACAGTCAGTAAAAAAAATACATAAAAAAAAATCACTGCCTAAACGACATTTGCATCCGAATGCTAAGCCGTCCCCGCCCGAACGACGTGAGAAGTGAGGTCTACCTGCTCAAGACTGGTCAGGCTCAAGGGGGTAATCCATAAACCGGAAACTGAAGCCTCGCGGGAGCCGCCATTGTAGCAGAACTTCACCTGCTGTTAGCATTCCCATTGACTCCCATTCATTTTGGCGTCATTTTGACAGCGAATAACTTTACATCTGAGGCGTCCAAAGACTTCATTTGTCCATTATTTATTTCTAAAGAAACACGACAATGTATAAAAGGAAATTTACCCAGGAAAAAAATGTAGAGAATGTCTTTTTTTTCTCCACTAAGCCCCTTTTCTGAACACCATTATTATTATTACATAATGTTGCAGGTCAATTTGACCCATTTCAATTTTCTTGTTGTAGGAAATACTGGTTAACCTTTGTTTTTTTTCTTGATATTTTGTGACTTTTTCTCATTTATCATGATGAACATGCATGCAAAGTTTCAACATGCTGATGTGTTTTGACATATACAAACAAAATTACTGTTACGTTCGTGATGTTCGCGGGTCATTTTGACCCATCATAGACAGCCATTCAAAAGCAACTGTACAGACACAAAATAAAAACATTTATTTTCTGTATGTCAGGGCACTTCAACTCCAGTTCTAACGTGCAAGTGTATCTAAAAGTGCTCTAACCCTAACCAAACACTTGAAAAAGCTAAAATCACAGTGTTCAGAATTATTTGCAAATTACAGATGAAAATATGTAATTACTATCTGTGTCAGACAATATATAATAATAATAATTTCAATATTCAAGATATCTAAAATACCTAGCTTTTAACCAAAACTTTTATGTAGGATTTTCAAAGGCAGCTTCACAGAGCCAAAAAAAAAAAAACATTTATTTGATGTATGTTTTTGTTATGTTTGGTTTCTCACTTCCCTGTGAGTGAATAATGAAACTAGTGAATAGGTCTTAGGAAACTAGGGAAGGTTGACTTATAGGAAAATTAAAAATTTTCATTATACAGCAAAATTTTAGTGTTAATTTACTATGTTCAAGGCATAAAATGAAAAAAAAAAAAAAAAAGTAAAAAAAAAATGTATATGCAAAAAAAAAAAATCAGTAGCCTATACTGTTTATTTTCCAATTTTGTCAAAACAAAACTGTTTTTAAAAATGGTTTAAAAACATTTTCATAAATCACATTTTCAGATATAATGTTTTTGTAATGTTTGACAAATGTTGATATTAAAAGTTTACAGTTTGTATCTAAATCTTTGTTGCTTTTCATAGTGTGATTTTTGAGGAATTGTATTGAATCCAATCTGGGTCAATTTGACCCGGTCCATAAGGGGAGTACACAGAAATCGAACAGAACACGAGGGTTAACACTTTACACTGTTGTTGGATGCAACAATTAAAAGCATGCTTTTTAATGCGTCTGACGGAGTTGACACAAATTAAGTTAAGTGAATAAATGCTATAAAAAAAATAAAAAATAAACATTTTCAGAAAAACCTGTTCCCTTACATGGCTCATTAGCTGAGATCTTTTTCTACAAATATGTCAGTTTATAAATAATGTATTATTAAATAATAAAAGCTAACTTCTAAAACATGTTTTGTCGCTTATGTAAAGAATCAGTGTAATATGTGTTCTGTGTGTTTTTCGCAGCATTCACTCAGTCTTTTATCACTCAGTGCGCATGACCGGTTGACGATGACGTCACGCGCATACCCTCCATCATATTTTGACACTGAGCGGTTAAAGGAAAAAACTGCTCTGATGCTCAAAAAAGATGGTTTCATTATAAATTACCTCCTGATTTCCTGAAGATGACAATTTTTTATTATTTTTCCCCCATGTTATTTATTTATATTTATTTTTATTAATTTAATGTATGTTTAATTTCTATTGCTTTAAATCTTTTATGCATTATTTCTTAATTGACTATCTCTTCATGTAGGCTATGTACTTTACTGCCTTACTTTACCTTGAGTTTCCTATCCTATTTTGTGTGTGTGATACATGTATCCGTGATCTTTGTTCAATAATAATAATTAAAAAAAAGGTTAAAGAAAGGAACAAAAGAATTTATCTCGGTGACAGGATCAGTGCAGAACTCGAATAAAATACAGACATTTAGTGCAAACATACTTGGGAATTAGGCAATAAAATAAAATATAACACAATAATAATAACAACAAGACAGAAGAATTTATTGTGTGCTTAAATTAAGATATAAGAATTGCTGTATGTCACACAGCGCCCTTTGCTGGGCGAACAGTGTGTGTGTGTGTGTGTGTGTGTGTTTGCGTTTGCGCACGCGCAGTCGCCTGTTCGGATGCGAACTGATACCCGGATGTTAATCGGCGCGGCGTCCAGTGCGCAGCTGCAGGCCGGACTGACTGAGGTGAGCAAAACAAACCCAAACATGTACAAACATACACAACATATTTCAAGTTAGCATCATATATACATATGTATATATGTTGCATAATCTATTAGACTTATGTTTAAAGGCTATATTTTTATATTTTGCTAACGTAACCTGAAGTATCTTAGTTGTTATGTTTTCATCGAAGTCCACTGAATAATTAAATGTATAGGAGCCGTATATTAACTTATGTGACACGAAATGATACAAGTTACACTATTATACCCGCTTTAAGTGCTATTAAACGATTATTTTGCCGTTGAATGTCTGTGTGGAAATGCGCCATAATTAGCACGTTAGCTTGGTAAGTTTATGCAGGAAGATGAATAAAACATCTTTATCGCTAAAAAATCACAGATTCCGAGTGATCATCGTTCATTTCAAGTAGCACATTGGTCTTTAAAGTACATTAAATAAATAATAT
Organism: Gila robusta; assembly: GCA_030770095.1. NCBI lineage: Eukaryota > Metazoa > Chordata > Actinopteri > Cypriniformes > Leuciscidae > Gila > Gila robusta. The sequence continues at coordinate 39,625 of JAVALU010002400.1, forward strand.
CATAGTATGGTCATCTTTTAGTACCATGATAAATATCAGTGTATTTTGATATTGCCTTGCTAACAAAACGCTAACAAAACTATTTTGCTAACATTTCCATTAAGTTATTAAAAAAACGCTTTTTTTGAATGTTCTCTGAACTTTTATAATGTCCCAATTAAATGATTTTAAACGTTTGTTATACGAACGTTAAGTGAACATTCCATTTAATTATTCTGCAAGCATTATTGGAATGTTACTTTTCGAGTGTTCTCTGGACGTTCTGAAACAAGTAACGTTAGGCTAACATTTAAAAAAACGTTTCAGGAAGAAAAAAAATCCATAAATAATGTATAAATAAAGTTTTTGTGCTGACGCTTTGAGAACATTATTAAAAACCAGATCGCATTGAACAAATGTTCTATCAATGTTTCTGGAAGAACATTAGCCAAGTTTTGCAAGTTTTGTGAACGTTCCCTGTTATCTGGGTATACAATCAATGTAATGTTGTGTTTATGTAAGAAAGTTTCTAAATATTATCATAAAAACAGAATAGAATAAAATCTTTACTGCTACATCTCTGGGCTGGTGGAAATTGCTGAAGTTGCAGCTTTACGACTTGCATGACATAAACACAGGACATAAACAAGGTGTATAAAACAGGCCACGAAAACCACCGTTAGATAAATGTGCTGCACAATGAAGCCATGCGAGTGAGTGTGTGTCGGTTCACAGGAACAGGAAGGGAGAAGCAGTTCATGGAAGACAGTCACCATAAGACAGGAGACCGCAGTCATCCGGAGGTGTGTGTGAGACTTGCTTCATCTAGAAAACACACACTAGCTATATATTAATATACAAACATCTGATGAACACTTTGTTTTTATTACAGGACACTGAAGACGGCTCAAAAGGTTGGTATTGGACACACCACACACACACACACACTACATACAGGATCTATAAATCATATCATAGTCATGTTGTCAGAGATACACGATTATCGCTGGCGGGTGGAGATGGGGATTGCAATAGTTTACTTATTTGATCATTCCTTTACTTGTTTATTTACTCATTCATTTAATTATTTACTTACTCTGTTTTATTATTGTGGGAAATGAGAATTTTTTACTATCATTTTGATGATGAAGAAAAATGTCATGTCGCATAGAAATATTTCACTCAAAAGACGAGCCCATGGATATTGCACGCAATTTGCAAACTTTGTTGCACGAGAGTTAAGGTCCGAAATTTTCGTATTCGTCATTCAGTGGCTCTGAATTGTCAAAACACCTCTTCAAATGCTTGCTATGGATGCGAAAAACGCGGAAATCGAACCCGATCCCCAAAAATTGTATGACGTATGAAAGTTTCGGAGGCACTGTGTAAATGTGATCGTATTTATTTTTTAACGTGCGAAATTTTCAGACAAGAATTTCGGACTCGGTGTGCAAGGACCTTTACGCTGCAAACCCCAGTCGATTATTCCCTGAAAGTGAAAGTGAAAGCTTAAACGGACTGAGCTTTTGGCATTAACGGCACATTAATTCTCTCAGACACGACGAGAGCTGAATCTGCATCAGTGCTGATAACGCCATATCAATTATCTTTATTTATTGGAGTAATATTGTGGACCACACATTAATGACAGGGAAAAAATAAGAAGAATCAATATTTCTTGTTAAACAAGTTTAGCTTTAAGTCGACGTTTGAAGCTGCTTTTGATTTTCATCGATGACTGATGATTGTGCTGTGTTCGCACCTAAAGACTGTCATCACGCCTGTAATAATAGTAATTATTATTAATAATAAGAATAATTTGTATCTTTATTAGTCTCTTTAAATGTTTTGTTTATGTGCTGTGGTAACAAAGCAATGTTGACGGGCAACCATTGTCATCTTAAACAACAACTATAACAATGATGCGTGTCTTTTATAACAAGCACTCTTGACAGTTTGTGAATAAATCACCTTGCAATTCAGTTTTGATGTGGGATGTAGTTCTGTAGTCGGTTTTAAAAACATTTTCATTGAGTCCTCTTCAATCCTCAGACGCAAGTCAGTGTTATGTGGTGGTGTCGTTATTAAAATTAGGGAAGGCAAATTAATTGTAGGTCCTAATATTTATTTTGATGATAATACTAGCCTTATAATAATAAGTTAATGTTTTAATGGGAAATACACATCTAGTATACACAAATCTGAGGCAGTCACATACATTAGCGTTAGCATTCAAAAGTTTGAGGTCAGTACGATTAATGTTTTTGAAAGAAGTCTCTTCTGCTCACCAAGGCTACATTTATTTGATTAAAACTACAAAAAAACAGTAATATTGTGAAATATTATTACAATTTAAAACAGCTGTTTTCTATGTGTATATATAGTAAAGTGTAATTTATTCATGTGATCAAAGCTGAATTTTCAGCATCATTCCTCCAGTCTTCAGTGTCACATGAACCTTCAGAAATCAGTCTAGTATGATGATTTGAGGATCAAGAAACATTTATGATTATTATCAATGTTGAAAACACTTTTTTTACTTTTTTATTTCTCGATTTATTTGATGATTAGAAAGTTCAAAAGAACAGCATTTATTTGAAATATAATCTTTTGTAACATTAAACACTACCGTTGAAAAGTTTGGGGTCAGTAAGAATTTTTATTTAATTTTTGGGGGGAGAGAAATAAAATATAAAGATCAAGGATGATTTAAAGTGATCAAAAGTTAAAGACATTTATAATGTTACAAAAGGTTATATTTCAAATAAATGCTGTTCTTTTGAACTTTCTATTCATCAGAGAATCCTGAAAAAAAAAAATCTTTCAACATTGATAATAATAATTAATTATTGTTTCTTGAGCATCAAATCATCATATTAGAATGATTTCTGAAGGATCATGTGACACTGAAGACTGGAGTAATGATTTGATCACAGGAATACATTACAGAATAAAATATATTGCAATAGAAAACAGTTATTTTAAATTGTCATAATATTTCACAATATTACTGTTCTTTTTGTATTTCTTAAAGGGGTGGTTTACTGCTTTTTTTCTTTGCATGACTGTGTTTATGGGGTGCAATATAACATGTCTTCGTGTGTGTTTTTTTTTTTTAAAGCCTTATTTTTCATTAATTTCACCTTTGTTGTAAGCCGCTTTCTCCTCTGTCATTTGAACGACCGGTTGACTTCCTGATTCTATGAAACCACTCCCTCAGAAACAGGCAATGGGCTCAGATTGGTTAGTTGGGCCGGTGTGTTGTAATTGGCTAAACTGCGCAGCGCACGTTGTCCGGAAAATTCACGCCCATTACCTTTACTGGAGAAAGTTGCATGTGCTTCGGTCTAATGTAAATAATGGTGTCAATACTGCGTATCAGTTTGAGCCAGAATCAGACCCAGAAAGCGGCAATGAAGAGAGTCAAGCAGAACCTCCCCACGGCTCTTACAAAACATTTCTGAATGGTACATTTTTGAATTATTATTATTATTCTATTCTACTATTATTATATAAGAATTTCGATACGCTGTTACTTGAAAATGCTACTGCTGCTTGTTAGCTTTTGAGATACGGTTTTCTCCTGATTAAATGTTTAATATAACTGAATAAATGACTGAGTAATACCGTTTTTTAAAGTTATTGTTTTATCGATGTAATGAACAACCGTTTATCTATTCACAAAACTTAGTTTACTCAGTGTATCGTTTTCTTTAGGCATACACGTTTGTCTTATACACACAAAATAGCAAAGAACTAACTAGCTACAAACAGCGTTGGCATTGGTTTACGTTCTTGATCAAAACGAAAAATTACGTCATAAAGTATACATGGAAAATACATTTACAAAATTTGTACATAATTACAAATTCAGGTCCAAAATGTTTGTACGCGTTTGTCATAGACACACGAAATAGCATAACTAAGTGGCTACTAAAGCCAGCGCTGGCATTTGTTTACGTCCTTGATAAAACTAAAGCATTACGTCTAAAATTATACATGCAAATACATTTAAAATGATTAAGTCTTACTTACAGGTTGTGGCCCAACAACTGCTGCCTCTGGTTTTAAAGTTGGAACTGCTTCATGCTTTAGTAACAGTTTGTTGTTGAATCCGACATTGAATTTGTGGAGATTCTGGAAGCTGTCTTCTGTAAAATGCGCAGCACAGAGAGCTAAATTACGATTGTAATTTTCTGGAACATAATCAAACATAAATTGTAGCCATTGCTGACGAACTACAGCGTCCGTAGGAAGCCCGAACACAGAAGACCTGACAGCTGGGTGAAAATAACACACTTTCGACGTCATGGCTACTGCTCTCCTCTATAACTCTTCCTCTTCGACAAAGCCGCAGAAACATGGCCATGCCCCCTTTTTTGCATATTCCGGAGGGAGGGTTGATGTAAATTTATGGGTTAGTTAGGTATAAAACCCGGGAGTATCTCGTTGTAGTCCCATTCGAGTCGTTTTTGTAGGCATTAAACTTCCTGATTTTTAAAAGACGATATCTCTGCTTACGTTGAACTTTCAGCGCAGCAACTTTGCAGATACTGTTCATGCACCAACAGCAACATTACACACTATTTAAAATGAAAAAAGTGAAATCGCAATCAACCACCCCTTTAAAGCTACACTGTGTGATTTTTACCCCCATCTAGCGGTGAAAAGGTATATGACCATCCAGTGAATATTAGTTTCTGTTCCTCTCAATTCCGATTTCGTTTTAACTCCTACGGTGGCCAATGTAGTCCAAGATTAACATGCCTTCCAGTTCTATCCTAGATGTCGTTCTAGCGTTATGCACAGCACACCATGATATAATTAGCCAAGCAACAATAAAACTTCCAATATACACAAATAGGCTTAATTACCGTTACCTGTCGATAAGAAAGCAGGCAACGTCAGCGTCCTTTTTAAAATCGTTGCTCGTCATGAGCTCTTTCCATCTTGGAAAGGCCACTCCAATATTTACTTTTGTCTTGTTGATTTGCCTGTTGCGTTGCCGTCTTAATTCTCTTTTTCGCTTCCTTGGCGACTCTGATACGTATCCTCGAGAATAAGAGTGATCCTCCATCAGCAACAGACTTTCAAAAAGGCTTTCAGGTTTTTATATATCAGTCTCAAGCAATCCCCCTCTTCACATTCGACACGGTGCCATCGAGTGTTAAAACACGAAGCTTGAATTAACGGGTATGTCCCTCTTTGGCTAATGTACTTTCAAGATGGAGGGGCAACATGGCGACCGACATTAGAACCCCTTACCCGTATGTATTTTCAATGGCATATTATACACTCACGAGAATACATTATTACTTGAACGAAGTAAATATACATTAATGAGCACATATATTTTTGAAAGAACTAAGTGTTTTTAGCTAAGAATAAACTAAAAAAGTTACACAGTGTAGCTTTAATCAATGCAGCCTTGCTGAGCAGAAGAGCTCACCGATCCCAAACTTTTGACTGGTAGTGTATAATGTGTTTTGGTCTCTGATTTCATTAGAAATACACAGTCTTGTGTTTTTATTAGTGATTCACCAAAATTAAACCAAAACCTTAATTAATGTTTTTTTTTGTTTATCCAACAACTGAAACCATAAATAAAGTTTGTTTGATAAGGTAATTGAACTCAGTGTGGTGTCGTGTTCAAATAAAGCAGGCGTTGTGAAGTCAATGGTTTCAGCTCTCTAAAGCTATTTCAGCCAAAAATGAATTTTATTTTTTTGCTGTTTCAGGTTAATATTTTCGGTTGCCAAAAATGTTGTGCATCACTATCTCATTTTTGACTCTCAAATATGTTTAGCTTGGAATCAAATGCTGTGTTGTGATTAATTTGGGAGCTGATTGGTTTCGTTCATGGTTTAAAACTCTTTTATAAAGAATTGTTGAAATATATGCGGATAAGCAGGCGCTGTTGCACTTTGCTACAATTTTCTAAATGTCATAATCATTTGTTAACAAACAAGTATTCGTTTACTTCAATGAGCTCATGGTTTCTGCCTTGAATTATTACATTGTTTAAATTAATAGATTTTTAGATAACTGTGATTTTGTTTATGAACATAACTTAGTCAGTTACCTCTGATAACAGATCACTGTAAATTGTAATGTGGACTCGTGCATTTTCTGTAAAGCTGCTTTGGAACGATTTGTATATTGTGAAAAGCGCTATAAAAATAAATGTGAATTGAATTTCTCACAATGCATCACTTGGTTGTGCAGTATTTATACATTTTCTGCCACTTGAGACCTTTGAGGATTTGTAGAAATCATTTTGAGACGTGAATGGCTGTAAATCCTGTAAGGCCGTCAAATAAAAATTTGAATTTCAAATATTCGTCGAATAAAAACAAAACAAAACTTGGTATTCAAATTTTTGGTGTGTCAAGAAAGAGACACGCGGAACAGCATCAGGAATACAATTGCGTTATTAATTTGAAAAATGGCGGGAAAAGGCTTCCAGCTGACGAAAACCCTCTCAGTTGATGACAAAAATCGTGCAGCGACACGCTTGACCAAACCTGCACATCAGTCAGAGCTGAGTGTGTGTTTTCATCAGCTGGAAACATTGCCAACAGAAAGCACTCGGCACTCGCTGCAGATCCAGTTGAGCATCTGGTGTTTTTGACGAACAATATGTAAATGTAGTGAGTAGAAGTGGATTGTTTTGAATGGCAGTTTACTATTTTCTGTTCATATAGTACATTACGCTGTGTGTTGAATCGTGTTTTCTCAGGTGACTGATTTACACAGTTTTATGCACTATTGTAACCTAATTTTCCTTGCATGCACAGAGGAAATTATATTTTATTTAGGAACAATTGTTTCAAAAGTGAATGCCCTTTTGCATTTGCAATAAAAGACGTGATGCTTGATTTGGTTTATATTTGCGTATTGCGCTCGCTTGCGCCCTCTTGCTGGCATAGGAGACAATACAGTGCTTTTTTCCTCTAACATTAAGTATTGACTTCAGAATTCGAATATAATTAAAATTTTGCTAATATTTAGGAAAGAAATTCAACTTAAGCTATTCATGATTTATTGGTTTATTATTATGAATTAAGCTATTCAGCCGTTTTGACAGACATACCTCTGATAACAGATCGCTCTAAATTGTAATGTGGACTCATGCATTTTCTGTAAAGCTGCTTTGAAACGATGTGTATTGTAAAAAGCGCTCTACAAATAAATGTGAATTTAATTGAATTTATCATGATGCATCACCTGGTTGTGTGGTGAGATTTTGCCTATGTCAGATTTTAGACATTTTCGGCCACTTTGAGACCTTTAAGGATTTGTAGAAATCTTTTTGAGTCGTGCTGTGTCCTGTGCTATGCGCTTAATTTCTTCTTCTTACCCGCTCTCCTCACGTCAGAAACGGTCTCCTCTCCGTCTGCGGCATCGCTCAGCACCCTCACCTGTGCTTCATCACGACCCGGTCCCGCAGAAACACCCTCCCCCTGTCCTGCTGTCGGGGGTTTGTCGGGCCCCCCTGAGGGAGGGAACGATGCAAAGCGGGCCGCTGTGGCCGACGGACAGCCCCCCCCCGCGGTGTCCCAGCGCCCCATGCCCCGTGAGGTGCCCCCGCGCTTCCGCAACACGCCGGAGCCAAAGGTGCTACTGAAGAGGGGCCAGCCGCCACTGTCCTGCATGCTGCTGAGGGTCGCGAACGGAGCGGACAGCACGCCCCGACTTCCCCTGCAGGAGCACGCTGACGCCTCAGGTGGGTCCCGCTCAAGATATTGGGAGAGTAGACACAGAATGGTCTTTAATATGGTCAAATGTATTCAGTAGAGCTGAGAGACTTTTATAGGTGGAAATACTGCATGCATGTAAATCTGCCTGCATGAGTGATTTTTTATTTTATTTTAAATAATTACATTTTTTAATCGGGATCAATCAGGATTAAAAAAAAAATAAATTGTGGACTTGGAACAGATTTTTTGCAGGCCGAATATTATGACAATGATGAGTTGTTTTTTTTAATTGCATCAACTTAACAGTTACAAGATTTATGCAGTTAATGATTTTTTTTATTGTGCCATTACATTTATGCTTTGTATATTTTAAACTTTATTTTAGTCATTTAAACAGACTTACAGTTGTTTTATTATTATATTTTTGTACCTTAACTAAGACCAAGTTTAGAGTGTTAAAGGGACAATGTGTAGTTTTTTTAGGTATTTTATTATCTAAAATCAATATTTTTATTCATAAATATGTCCTCAATGGTGTACAAATTCCAATTATCTGACTTATCCTCGTAAACAAAGAATTTATTATCTTTATATACATGTGACGGGTAGGTCCACGGAGGCTTCCATGTCGTTCTGCCATCTTGAAAAACTACAATAGTAGAGAGGGTCAAAAAGTACTAGGCCAACGCGTTTCCACAATGCGTTTTCGTTCGTTCCGACGAAGTGCTATTAGAAGACATCCTGTCATAGCTTTTTGGTACATAACAGCTACCGTAGATGCAAAACGCATTTGAAAAAGCGAAGTGCTGGAGAGCACAATTTGTTTGAATGCAAAATACAATTCCACCGCTAGACGGGATAAATTCCTACACAATGTCCCTTTAAATCAAACCAACTCGAAAACAGAGATTAAGTTCCTGTGAATATAAGATTTAAAACATGTTTAATTTACACAATACCGTTCAAAAGTTTTAAAGATCTTTTATGTTATTATGATAAGTTTCAATATATTTGGTCATTTTGAAACTGTGGCGGGACTGATCAGAGTATGATAGGCCGCCATAGTCCAGTTAATGATTGGGAAACACTGATTACAGTCTTCAGTGGCACATGATCCTTCAGAAATCCTTCTAATATGTTGATTTGCTGCTAAACTTGACAACCGCACCACCGCCGTTGTAAAGCGTCACCGCAGAGGCTGAGTAGCACCGGCAGTGGTCCGCCAAAATTTTTTTTTCTGTATGTGAATGCTGTTTTACATGAATATTATGACAGGAGTGAAGCACAAATCTGTGTTTACAAAATAAATAATAAGTTAGCAATTAAATGTTACATCGCAGCCAAACTTTTGGATTTGTGACGAATGAGAGAGTTGTGCGTGAGCCCTTAAATGCAAGCTTTGTCGGCTTAGTTTTCTGTTTTGCGATCTGGTCACCCGATTATCAGTGAATTTAACACTATTCCATTAGTTATTATTCCACTGGTAATGGAATCTCTTGTTTCTTTTCCCAAATCTTCACTCACGTCTCACCCATTTTCCCAGGGGATTATAAATATGTTTCTTCCTTTGGTTCGCTTTAAAGTAGGCCTATTATATTCACGTTCGTTTCAGTAGTAAAGTAGAAAAAACGCTGTAGGAAAGATAGCCTACTTTTTTACTTGCACATCAAATTCTTTTTAACACAGTTTGTGCTTGTTATTAGACTTGGTAAGGCACATCAAATTTATTTGTAAAGCACGTTTCACACGCGCGGGTGATTTTAGTTTTGCTTTTTCTGGCAGTGCAAAATCAAACATAGCCTAAATTTCTTGCCCTTGTGGAAGATAAAATTCGCTCTTCAGACCTTTTACAACAAGTAGAAAGCATGAAGATATACAACAAAAAAAGAGATGGTCTTTCTGCTTGTGTCTCACATCCCTGATCCCTCAGAGCGGTAGGCTTAGGCTATATCATGCGTCTTTGTGTGGAAAACGAATGGTTTTTAAATATTTAACTTTATTAAATTATTTAGGTTAATATTATTTACTGATAGTTTTTTCAATGCTTTACAGGCTTCAGTGTGATATTTCATTGACAGAAGTGCTCAAATAAACATGCATGTATGTTACGAAATGGATGTTTGAGCCTCGTTTATTATTATTATTTTGTTTCAAAATGTATTTAATTGATGTGTGTGTGTGTGTGTGTGTATATATATATATATATATATATATATGTGTGTAACCCCCCCCCCCAACCACAGTGCCACCAGCCCTATTTGCTGTTCAAGAAACATTTCTGATTATTATCAGTGTTGAAAATGGTTGTGCCAGTAATGACGTGTAGAAACTACAATAAAGTGTATTTTTTAATTAACTGAAATTTAGAGTCAACCACATTTATTTGTGTAACAAACTTCTTTTCTGTCACTTTTGATCAATTTTATGCATCCTTACAGAATCTAAGTATCAGTTTCTTAAAATATATCATAGTGACCCCAAACTATTGTAGAGTGTATGATTATACGTAGATAGGGCTGCAACTAACGATTATTTTTATAATCGATTAATCGGACGATTATTTTTTCGATTAATCGATTAATCGGATAAAAATTCAATTTGATTTTTTGTTTATTATAACTAAATAAAACCGTAAATCAGGGTATTTATGTGTAAAAGTGTACTTTAAAAAGTGCAAAAGCCACACATTGAGTTTTACTAATATCAATATTTGCATTGTTTTTAATGATAATTGCTGATGGCAAGTTGACAACCATGATTAATGTAAAAAAAAATATATATATATATATATCCAACATATTATGTTTTAACACAATTTTTGTTAAAACAAATTTACACAGACATGTTGTTCAGATGTGAATATCTGAACTAAAAACAAACTAAAAGCATCTAAAATATATAATTCATTTAATTTTTATTTAAAATTAATTGAATTATAAGGATACATTGATAAAATAAATATAGAAAGATTAAAAACAATTGTGTGAACGTAGAGCCGCAGTAGATCGCGTTTGAAAAACAATTAAAACTTAATAGTAGACAAATACTGTAAAGAGAGCGGAATGGAGGTATGCAGCAAGCTAACAGGCTTGAGTAAAAGGACAGGAAAAATGATGCATTAGTGCACAAGCATTCGCTGAAAACCACTGACTACAGTGACTAAAAAACAATCTTTTACTGCTGCTGTTATTAACTGCCTTTATATTTAGTGCTTCACTTTGAAAACACCGTTTTAATTGAACCTATTTCTGCGGTAGCGCTATTTTAATCCATCACTTACGTGGCGAGCGAACTGATTGCGCAACCTGATGCTCGAGACAAAATACAGACATCCCAAGTCTCCCGGAAGTTCCGGCAGTCACCCGCATATTGATAGCGGCTCCCTGATGTCCGGAAATTAGTTCAAACTCCCGGAATCTTGAGCGCGCAAGTAAGAGCGCGCATGCGAGACAGAAGAGACTGTGCTCCAAACCGTGTAGAGCGCGCGCGTGGCAGAGCGGCGGAGGGAGAGAGACCTTGCGTGTGTGTGCGTACCAGTAAACGCTCCCCGTGACGTAAGCAGACCAACTAATCGATAATGACATTCGTTGACAACGATTTTCACAATCGATTATAATCGATTTTATCGATTAGTTGTTGCAGCCCTATACGTAGAGTTTCATATATTAATGATTTTTTTTTTTTTGGTATGCTGATGTTTGTTTTTCGTCTTTCAGATCATACGGTAGATTCAGTTTCTCTGGATTCATCGTCTGACGCCTCTGCCACTCCCACTTATGCAAATTACACATGGGGGCTTGGCTCAGAAGGTCAACCCTCTGCTCAGGGAATGGACAAGGATAATTCTGACGTAGAGAAATGGCCAAGACCGGAAGACCATTGGAATAGTGATCAGACCACACAGTCTGCCAGGTTAGGGATGGACGAGTCTGCCGCCCTGGGAATGAACAGTTCTTCTCAACTCTCTGAATATGCAGAAGCCAGTGTGGCAGGAGGTGCATCCTCACAGTCCGAGAATAAAGAGTCCATTAAAGGAGTCAATCAACATTTCAATTCCAAGGTGTCGTCACCTTCTGGAGACCAGGAGGGCACTCAAAACTACACCCCTGCTGACCCCGATAGAGCATCTTCAGGTCGAGATCTCTTAACTCACACTGCCTCTGAGGAATCTCCTCCTGCACCCCTGAGTCCAGCCAATGCGCGTTACCAGACACTCTGCAAGAACAAAGAGCCCATTACTGGGGATTGGGCTGGACCAAATAATGGTGGAGATGTTAGAGTCTCCTGTGCGGATTTGTGGGATACAGGACAAGACCCTGTTGGGAAGAGCAGTGATGCAGTAGGTGGAAGTTCAGGTGATGGCACTGGCATCTCTCAGGGAAAGTGGGATGGAGACAAAGTAGGTTCAAACAAACTGGCAGCTACAGGATGGACGTCAAACTTAGCAGTTGGATCATCAAAAGAGGATGTGAGAGAGATCTCTGAGGTAAGAACGGATAGTTTACAGGACTCTTCAATGCTTGCAAACAGCGTGGGATCAAGAGATGACAATCAGAAAGCAGGAGATGGCTGGAATGGGTCAGAGGGAGAATCGACTGGTAAAAAAAGCAATGAAGATGGGAAGCAAGCCCACAATCTGGTTCAAAGTCCCTCCGGATGTCAGACCCTTAGCCCAGACGAAGCCTTGCAGAGCATGATCAATCACACTAACCTGGATCCTAAAGTGCTGTGCAACACGGGATGGGGCAAGACCCAGATCAAGCAGAACGTTGCTTGGGATTTCGAGGGCGACAGTGGGAACGTTGGTTGGGATGCTGAAGCGCACACAGACCGAAGTAAAGAGGGCCGGAGGAATGCAGGTGATCTTTCCAGCTCCAAAATGCAGAAGCAGGAGGTTAGGCAGGTGGGTCGAGCTCAAGGGTGGACAGGACATGGAGAAACAAGTGTTGGGGTTGGTCGCAAAGGGACTGGTTGGGGAGAAGACCAGGAGGTTGAAGATACAGGCAGGAGGGAAGGAAAGGAGTGGAAACAGGGTGGTGGAAGTGAGTGGACACCATTGCCCGAGGGTGGAGGCTGGAAGGAAGAGAGAGGAAGTGACTGCAAGAATCAGGATGAGGACAACCCGGAAGAGTCGGGACAGCGGAGTGGAGGCTGGGGAGGTAACGGGGGCGGCAGTGTCAAACAGCACCAGGGATGGGGCGAGAAGCTTCTTCCATCACCGATACCAAACAAACAAACAGCACTTAAACCCCAAAATCAACAACCGCAGCAGCAATCGCAGACCCAGCAGCAAATGCCGGGATATCCAAAGGCTTTGCAGGACAGGGGTCGTCCAGGAGAGCCGGACGACCAGAGCAAAGGATCTGGGTGGAGCTGTGGGCCAATCCCTCAGATGTCTTCAGTTGTAGAGCCGAGTGGGTGGGATGAGCCCTCGCCTCAGTCCATCAGTCAGAAGATTGAGATCGATGATGGCACGTCTGCATGGGGCGATCCATCACGCTACAGCAGCAAGAACGTCAATCTGTGGGATAAGAACAGCTCACCGGCCCAACAGCAGTCGTCTGGAAGACCGCCTGGAACCGCATCGAAGAACTCTGGTAAGAAGTCAGCCGTTCATATTGAGTCAATTAAAACATTTTGAACCAGAAACATCCCTTTTATTGAAACATTTACACTTTCTAGCTCCTGCAACATGGGCACGCAGCAGTGGTCCCACCGACCCATCTGTGGACAGTCCCACGGCTTCTTGGGGGAAATCGTTTGATGCACCAAGTAGCTGGGGGGAGTCGAGTGAACCAGGGAAAGGTGGAGGATGGGGAAATTCCCATTCCCATTCTGCTAAGCCTGGTAATAGCCTATCCAAGTACACATACCCATTACATTCTGCCAATCCTGCAGTTTTCCAATGGAATTGGGCTACTTTTAAACTGTTGTCATGTTTTAAAGATGTGACCTTTGTACAAATAATTTTTGACTGAAATATTAGACTGAATATTTCTTATCTAGGACAGTTTCAATATTGGTATAACATTAATTGGGTAGAGTAAGGAGAATGTTTTTGAGCTCTTTTATGAAAATGTAAAGGAAAACTGTAACCTTAATTGCAACTAGTGTAAATGTTATTTATAACTAAGTATAATGTTCTTGATTATTTGTTGCATTAACGGGAACAAGGTGGAACACTTCCACTGTGTAATTTATGCTAATTTTTATTCTCTTCAGGTTCAAAGTCTATGCAAGAGGGGTGGGGTGATGAAAGTTCTAATGCATCCCGTCACTCCAGCTGGGAGGAAGAGGATGGTGGTGGTGGTGTTGGAGTTTGGGGAAATCGTGGATCCCAAAGCAACGCCTACAACTCTGGCGGCTGGGGGCAAGGCCAGGGGGCCAGGAGACTCAACACTAAGGTATGTTTAAGCTCTTCATAGCCAGATCTTTTGACCTCACCAAGACTTTAAAGGAAAACATTTGACTCCTAAGAAGCATAAACCTTAACATTCCCAACCCTCTCCTTTGGTTTGTCCTCCAGAGCCCCCTTAAAGGTAACAGTGGGGACTCGTGGGCATCTCCTGTGACTCGGCAATTCTCAAACATGGGCGTTACGGTAAGCTAGTACTTGCCTCCGCGTTGATTTGCTCTTGTGTAATGCTGCAGAGTTGTATAAATATGCTGATTGTTTATGTCAGGATGAAGACTCCAGTATGGGTCACGATAGACATGACAGGAGAGGAATGAATGACGGTGAGATGCGGAGAGGCGGCAGGACTGGGGAGCTTTCCGCTCACAGACTTCCAAAGAGATGCCATGTGGGGAGACCGGACCTTACATGGACAAGGTACTGAGACACTTCCAACGCCATCTTCACTGAAGGAGAAAGAAAGTTGTATTTAATAACAGAGATTGCATGACATATAAATGCATAAACCCTCTTGAGAAGGAAGAGCAACTGAGCTTGTTCCAGGCCTAAGTGACCCTCAAGCAAGGTTTTGATATTAAATTTGACCCCATTTAATTTTTTAATGTATGCCACTGGTCTTATTTTTTATTTATTTTAGTCCACATATTGTGAATGATTCATCCATGCATACCTAATCTTTAAGCAAAATGTCTTAACTTGCTCTTCCCATGATATGCTCACTCAACGTCTATTATGTATCTGCAATGCTACTCAATTTTCACAATCCAATCAATAACAAATGGACAAAATTAAGTTCTGTTCTGTTTTTTTTGTGTTCTAATTTGACAAGCAGTTTCATTTGGAAATGCATCATAATACGGAAATCCATTGCAGCTTCTGTTTTTTTATATGGACTAAGGCTGCATCTGAAATTGCTACTACACATCCGATAAAGAAAGTATGTTCTATATTGTTCGAATGTGTGTAGTCTGTATGTTCTACACTGTCAACTGACCTACTAGCATCAGTTGCGTCGCTTCACTGCCACTCATAACTCCCCTCCCGTGGCCTCATGGGATTCAGAATCTCGACAGATGTATAAGGTAATCAGTGTACTGTTTGCATACTCTTTTATGAGTTGTGTGAATTCATGCTACTCGTCCAAAATGTTTTTAATCTACTGTATAGTAGGGAAGTTTTGATTTCGGATGCAGCCTAAGTACCTTTTAGGTACCTTTGTCTAGGTCGCAATTTGGGACAAGGCCCAAGTACCTTTTTCAAGGGTATAATGGGTCCATAGGTAGATTTTCACAGACTTAAAAAAAAAAACATCTAAAGCCCTAATCTTTAGCTTTCCTTTGCTGTTGTTTTGAAGGTCGGGGGTCATAATATCTATGGCAGCGGTGGGATTCCTCCAATGAGAGGGATGCATCAGGCTGGTTTGCACCCCTTAAACCCTTCCCCCGGGATACGAGCACAAGTGCCTCCCCAGTTCCTGCCACCTCAGGTCAGTTTCCGTTTTTGGTTTTAGCACTGTGATAAATGGACGTTTATTATTAGCTCACGGTTCCTCCATGTTTCGCCAGGTTCCTGGGCCGATGCTGAAGCCGATGGCGCCCCCTGGTGGGGGGATGTTCCCCCCACAACTCTCCCCCCAGCAAATCGCCATGCTCGGTGGCATTCATCCACACATGCAGCAGTTCCAGCTGGTATGCATCACATTTTGGTCCTGGAAATGAACAAGTGTTTAATAAGTGTTATTGTAACGTTTTATATGCGTTCCTTGTCCCAGGCCTGTCAGCTCATTCTGCAACAACAACAACAACAACAACAACAACAGCAGCAGTTTCTGAATCAGAGGAAGTTTCCTCCTCCTGTAAGACAACAGCACGACCCGCAGCAGGTACAGTGTAACCGCTCACCCAGATATTAGGGCTGGGACGATACACCTATCTCCCGATTTGATACTATCACGATACTTGAGTGCCGATACGATATGTATTGCGATTTAAAAAAAAAAAAAAAATTTATTTTATTTTATTAAGAATTGCGATTCTACAAGTATTAACTCTAGACCATCGGGAAAAGTTGAATCATAAGCTACACTTATACAGACTGTACATGATGTATAAAATCAGTCATATTTACAAAAACAAATCATCACATCTTTCTGACTTTTATTCAGAAGCATCATACAATACTACATTCTCTTGAATAAATGATTCAGTGACAAATCATTTGACATAAAAGTCACTTGGCAAAACAATGTAATCGATAAATGCGTTATTTTAAATACCAAGTTTCTATCAAAAGCTGATTTTGATCGATATCGTAGACATCAGTGTTTATATTTGAACTTTAATCTTTTATCCAAGTACTTCTATGATAATTTTAACTATTGCATCACAGAAATAATGATACTATGAGGTTGAAAAGACTGTTTGTGAAACTGTTTCATGACTACTCTCTCCAGGTCAGCGGCAGCGCCAACACAGCTTTGAACGTTGCGATATGATTTTGTCAAAGTTTAATAGACAGACGAATTGAAAGATCGCGTGTGTGCTTGAATCGAGATCACAGTCTTTTAAAGATGAATCGTACAGCTCTATTGTCTCTATTGTCTTATCTCTCTCAGCATATGAGTAGCGCGAGGGCTTTTCAGTGCTTTCAGTCTTGGGATATTAGGTCACTTTACACTCATACACACTCACTTTACACATTTCATACTCTGTTGGAACGAAACTGGCTAACTTCTGTCAACCTCATCTACAAGCAAGGACAAAAATAAAGCAATTAAATTTAAATTAATATCGATTCTGGAATAAAAAAAATAGATTTTAGAATCATAAAAAAAAATCGCTATAGCTTGGTGAATCGATTTTTTTCCTCCCAGTCCTACAAGATATTGGCACAGCGCCCCCTGCTGAATTATTCAAAGAACTGCGTAGCACCCTCTGCTGAATTAACCCTATAAAGCCTGCTGGATCATATTTGTGATGAAACTTTGCTTAAAAACCTGTTGCACACAATCTACTACATGCCTTCTGTCGTCTGATTGATAGTTTTGAAAGTAAAAGCCTTTTAGTGTAATTCTACAAACGTCCACCTTCAGCTCGTGTTCATTGCTGTGAAAGCTGCACTGATTTTTATTAAGTAAATGTAAGAATAGGTTTAATATTCTTAGTAATATTTCAGGATGAACACTTGAACACTGGACTGAAGCAACTCAGGTTTACTAGATTATCCAGACATATTTTTTTTAACAGATATAGAGTGATGAGTGATATTAATATGCTTTTTTTTTTTTGCAAGTAGTCTGTTATACTGTTATAAAGATCTCATTGATGTAAATTGCATTCATCATTATTTCATCTTAATTTTTGTCCATATAAATATCAGCAACTGCTCCATATTGCATGTTTTTGCTCAGTTTGAGGGTTTCTTTTTTTCTTCCGCATACTGACTATATCTTACTATATGAGCCATAAAAGCCTGATGTATTGAATATGATATATTCAATATTGAAACTTTTTTTTCAGCTATTATATAAAGGTTTTATAAAACGTTTCAATCAAAATCGATTTTTTTGCCTATTATTTCATACATCAGGCTTAACAGGGGTAAATAACCGACGACTGACTAACTGCACTGCTCCCTAGGTAATTTACTATGTCTCCTGGGGTCTGTATGACCCCAATCGACTTTTTCGTAGTAAATAAGCATGGTTCCCTTCATCTCAGTTGCATAAAATTTTGTCACTTTTTCTACATTATGTATCTATACACACACAAAAAAACTGGGCTTGATTTGGTTGTTCTAAAGGTATGTAAAAAAAAAGTCACACTCGGTGCCTTTGGGGTCAATATGACCCCACATTGAAATGAATGGGAAAATCTAAAAAAAATGTTTATTTTTCATTTGTCAAAAAAAATCAATAAATCCAGAATAAATCTGAAAATTTCCATACCGCAATGAAGTCTTGGTACTGGAGCACAAATGCAATGTGGAATGAACATGATCACTTGCACACACACGTGTACACGCACACAAACACACACACATGTGTGACTCCAATAGAAAGCATTTTTATTGAAATTGGCAAGTAAAATCAATAATTCCAGCATAAATCTGAAAATTCTCACACATAAATGAAGGCCTGGTACTAGATCACTAATACAATGTGGAATGAACATTATCACACACACATGTGCACCCACACACACACACAGACACAAATACACACACAGATAGAGAGAGGTGAGACTGCAATAGAGAGCATTTTTATAGAAATTTTTATAGAAATTGGGAAATAAAATCAATAATTTTTGCATAAATCTAAAAATTTTCACACACAAATGAAGGTATGGTATGAGAGCACAAATGCAATATGGAAAGAACGTGACTACACACAGATCACATACACACAGAGAGACACAAACAAACAGGTGTGACAGCAAAAGAGAGCATTTTTATAGACATTGGGAAATAAAATCAATAATTCCAGCATGAATCTAAAAATGTTCACACATAAATGAAGGCCTGGCATTAGAGAAAAAAACAATGTGGAATGAGCATGATTACACACACACATGCACGTGCGTACACACAAACACACACAGGTGTGTTTACTCTTCACTCCTGTTCATATCCGCCTATAGCTGTTTGTTTTTTGTTTTTATTTCCTTTTAAAAATGAATTTCTTATTCTAAAGTTAATCATTTTATACATTTCGATTATTGAAATAATATGAAATTGCAATCAAGTATTTTCTTTTAGTGGTAACTTGTGGCATTACTGCAAATTTATTTGGCATTACTGCAAATTTATATAGCATTGCGATAACAAGATGCTTCAAAAGACCTCAAACAACAACAAAAATAATTCTAAACTTTGACAAAATACTGATTTAATGTATTTTAAACGTTTAAATATATATATTCATAACAAAAGCTGTTATAAGAGCAGTAAGTCACATCCAGAAAAATGAATGGATCTCTATGGGGCCTCTGCTGGAAGTATATGGTAATTACACTTTCAAGCTAAAAATATATCTACAAAAAAACATCTAACCAGCAGATGGCAGAATTATGCATCTAACACCTAGATCAATATCCAGAAACAATTCCTATTTAAATTTGATCATCATTAATGTGTTTTTTTCAGACAAATTTAATATTTCATATTTATGCTAATGGTGTTGTTGAGGAATTCTGCAGTAAATAGGTAAAAAAGTACTTCATATCCCCCAAAACACAGCATAAAAATATAGATGAGAAGTAAATGAAAAAATATATATATAATTTGTATTATTAAAATTTATATTTTTTGTACAATAGCTCTATTTATGTCTGGGGTCATATAGACCCCAAAAGCACTGAGTGTAAACAGGAAACTAAGACCATATTAGGGTTAATAAATTTGAATATTTTTTTCCCCGCCTGTATAAAATATCTAAAATCTCTTGGCGATGGATTCACTTGAGAAGCAACACTGCATAAGATATTCAGACCTGTTTTCATAGTTTGTGTCTTTAATACGAGTGTATTTGCAGATTTTTACACCTATTTTATGTATAAGCAAGTCTGCCAGTGCATTAAGACAAAATAACTGTATATTGAAGATTGAAAAAGTATATGACGTTTTAATACCATAGTGTTGCTTGCAAAAATAAATGTATTTTGTTTTAAGGATTTTAAGATATGTGAACTGGAATGCAAGACAAAAAAAAAAGCTCATTAAGAATATATATTTTGCAGAGACAGAACTGCACATTGTTTTCATGCTAAGTCTTTTTCACTAAGGTGTGTTTTCTTCATAGCTGGCGCGGATCATGGCTATCCTACAGCAGCAGCAGGGGGTCGGCGGGCCCAAACTCTCGCCGTCCCCCATGGGAGGACACGTCCCCAAACACCCAGACGCACATCTCCATCACCTGGGCATGAACGCTCACAAGCAGCCTGATGTGCCGATGCATTCGGCCATGGGAGGATCTGAGCTGCACGGCAAAGGTCCAGCAGGGTTCACAGGTGAGGACCTCCTCAAACCGACTTCTTTAACTGTAAACTTATGTGTTTTATGGGAATGTCCTGCTTTAAATGAGATTATGTAATGGTTTCAATCCTTCCCTCGGGTCATTTTGACCCGGAATTTGTTTTTGAAAAATTTGTAAAAATTGAGTGTTCATCAGAGGTGTCCAAGACCCCATGACTTTTGTTGCACTTCAGTCACGAATACACACAAAAATATTTAATGGATTCGAGGAGTTTTCTGGTTGAAATAAAAAAAGCAACAAATCCTTCCCTCGCGGGATAATTTGACCCCCTTATGAATGAATGGAATGGTAAGAATGCTTTAGTACACATAGAAAAACCTAAAAATGCTCAACATTCTAACTAAAAATGCTAAAACTTTACCAAAAAACTATTTTCTAATGTCTACATATGTATCTGAATGCATACTGAAGAAAAACTGACTTTAGGACCCAGAGGAACAGCTCATTTGCTCAATTTAGAGCTATAAGGCCATCTAGTGGCTAGAGTCATGAAATATCATGTTTTATTATTTTTTTCCCAACAAGAGGTCAGGAAAGACACCCAGTGTAAGATATTTTGAGCTGAATTAAAGGGTTTAGGCATGAAATTGTGAGTTATTTTGAATTTAAGTTGAAAGAATGTGAGAAATGTGCTTCTAAATTACTATTTATTTATTATTTATTGATTAAATCTAAATAAAATAAAAAATAAGAACAAATCTCCAAACAAATTGCATTCAAAAATTAAAAAAAATATTATAAAAATGAAATAAAATAAAAAGCTTTTTGGACAAAATAAAAATTAAATATAATTTTAGGGCCAATTTTAGGGCTTCAGGTCAGACCCGCGAGGGAAGGATGAGGTTAATAAATTTGGTAAGTAAATGTTCATCTGCCTGTGTCAGGTTTTGCAGGCGGATCTGATCTGGACTCTATGATGAGTTCTCCTGCTGGATTGAAGGATGGAGTTGGGACTCAGTCTCGATTTAAGTGGATGATGGATGGGAACAGTCTGACGCCCTCCCCACCGGAGCAAACACTACACAACGGTACAACACTACATACACACATGCACTGAATCTTAAACGGAATAGCGGAATCCAGTCATACAAATAGAATTTACTGAATGTCACAGAATTCTGGATGAATAATCCAAACACTGTGCACTTGATCACCTGCCGGTCTGGATCAGCGCTTCACTACAACACGCCAAAATAAACGTTTGGTTTAACTTTAAAGAAATGATGACAGAAGTTTTACTGTTGTACAGTACAATGCTCTTCTCAGAGTGAATTGGGTGTTTGCAGATCCTTAAAAAGTTTAAAATGTCTCAAATACCTTAAAGGGATAGTTCACTTTAAAATTAAAATTCTATCATCATATACTCACCCTCAAGGTGTTTCAAACCTGTATGAATTTCTTTCTTCTGCTGAACACAAAAGAAGATATTTTGAAGAATGTCGGTAACCAAACAGTTAACTGGAGCCATTGACTTCCATAGTATATATTTTTTCCTACTATGGAAGTCAATGGCTCCAGTTAACTGTTTGGTTGCCGGCATTCTTCAAAATATCTTCCATTGTGTTCAGCAGAAGAAAGAAATCCATACAGGTTTGAAACAACTTGAGGGTGAGTATATGATGACAGAATTTTCATTTTAAAGTGAACTATCCCTTTAATGTAAAAATAATTCCTTGTCTTAAATCTACTTTTTAAAGGACTTAAAGGATTAGTTCACCTCAAAATGAAAATTTCCTAATAATTTACTCACCCCAATGCCATCCAAGATATCCATGTCTTTCTTCCCTCAGTGGAAGAGAGAATTTCTGGATTTTTCTTCCAATAATGGACTTCAATGGCAACCAACGTTTTGAAGTCCAAATCAATGCAGTTTCAAAGGTCTTTGAAGTGCTTGAAACGGCTGTGCACGATCGCAGCTGAGGAGGAGGGTCTTATCTAGCGAAACAATGGGTCAATTAAAAAAAAGAAATATATATATATATATAATACTTTTTTAACTACATTGTTCGGATTGAGCTGATCTGCAACGCGCCGGGAACTACGTCATCACATTGAAAGGAGGATAGTTCAAATTGTATTGGTCGCTTTGTAAACAGTGAGGCGGTACTTCCACCGACGCCGGTGACATCGAGCCTGACCTTTCAACGTGATGACGTAGTTCCCGGCGCGTTGCAGATCAGCTCAATCCCAACAATTGTATTTTTTTTTTTAAATGACTTATCGTTTCGCTAGATAAGACTCTTCCTCAGCTGCGATCGTGCACAGTCCGCTGAAGCACTTCAAAGACCTTTGAAACTGCATTGATTTGGACTTAAACGCTGGTTGCCATTGAAGTCCATTATTCGAAGAAAAATCCAGAAATGTTTTCCTCAGACAACTTAATTTCTCTTCCACTGAGGAAGAAAGACATGGATATCGTGGATGGCATTGGGGTGAGTAAATTATTAGGAAATTTTCCTTTTGAGGTGAACTAATCCTTTAAAAATGCAACCAAACTGACAACAGTAGTAAAGATTTTTGTGCGTTGCTTTTCGAAATCGTAAAATCGGTCTAATTATATTTATTAACTATATTACTCTTTTTACATTACTCTTTGTATCCCTAAATAAGTGTTATTATCATCATTATTATTACTGTTGTTTATTATTATATTTTTATCTAATATTTTCTTCTTTTAAAAACTTATTGAAAATGGTATTAAAACACTAATACATTTGAAGTGCTGATACCTACAAATACTCTGGTAATAATAAACAGTAATTATTTTTTTATGGAATATTACTCAAAATCATCCATGTTTTAATTTATAAACCTCTGTTGAATGTGCAGTGCTTGGTTTTAATTAAAATTTCATTTGACTTTTAAAGCGATTAATGGATTTGTTAGTTTTAACTATAGTTTTTGAAGCATTAAAACGGAATGCAGAATTTGTGGGAAATAAGCTGATGTCACGGGTCCCTGTGAATGTGTGTTAACTCTGAATGTGTGTGTGTGTGTGTGTTCAGGGCCGGTGAAGGGCCCGTTCCCTCAGTTTGACGTGTTGGGCGGCGGCTGGCACAGAAGCACAGCTGTGAAAATGGACACGCCTCCTGCTAACCCCACCTGGCCTCCAGGTAACTCTCTTTATTACTGACTCCCCGGCTTTGATATCTGTCAAATTACTTCGGCTGTCTTGACTCTGTTCACCCTAACATCTGATTTAAAGGCATTTCTACACTACCGTTTTTACGCTTTTTGAAAAGAAGTCTCTTCTGCTCACCAAGGCTACAATTTAAAATATCTGTTTTCTTTGTATATATTTATTCCTGTGATCAAAGCTGAATTTTCAGCATCATTACTCCAGTCTTCAGTGTCACATGATCCTTCAGAAATCATTCTAATATGATGATTTGATGATCAAGACACATGATTTCTGATTATTATCAATGTTGAAAACAGTTTTGAGCAGAACAGATTAACTGTTATCTGAACCGCAAACCGCTTGACGTTTACAAAACCCCTGGAAATTGGTTTCAGTCTGAATAGTATAGTACTAGTATATAGCACTACTTTTTGTACGACTGGCTTGAGTCTCAGATGCAATGGTCTTTCCCATTATAAAAATGTAAAAATCCCATTATAAAGCAGCAGCCCATAAGAGTCAGTCAGTCGCAAATGTCTAGTTGGGTTGATGTAGCAAGGACATCTTAATAAACTGTTTATTACTTCCTCATCATTGCATTCAGCTCAGTATTTGATGTCTGATATGAAATGAAAGGGTCCTTGAAAAGCCTTAAATTTGATGTTAAAGACTCTGCAGATCACGTTTATTGCTCTAATGTCTGGTCCGTCTCAGAGTTTCAGCCAGGCGTCCCGTGGAAGGGTGTCCAGAGCCCTGAGCCCGAGCCTGACCCCTACATGACCCTGCGGCAATGATGGGATCCGCCGTGCTCGCTGACACCGAACATCACCTGCTGCAAGACAACACAGGTACTGAGCCTTAACCTGGCCTCATCTTCAGACGCCACTCATGTGTCGTTTTATATCAGTGTCGTATTTACCATGTTTGAGCAGATCGGTGACCCATATTAAGTGTTTTGATTCAAATGTACCAGATAGACTAGAGGTTGACCAGCACCAACTGTATGTTTGGCTTTTCTCTCAAAAATATGACTGATTTCTGATCGATTGAAGCATCAAATACAAAAACACTCTATCAGGTTTCCCACACTAATGAAAAACTTGAATTTGGTATTAAGTTTAATTTAAAAAATTGTTTCAAATGTTTAAATACTGAATTTTTATTATTATGTAACTTTAAAATTCTATATAAAAATATATATTACATATACAGTTTAATAAATGGTATTGTTTTTTTTTTATATTTACCCTGTAAAGCCTAACATGAAATAAGTTTCATATATTTAGAGGCCCAAACTGAGCAAAAATATGCGATTTGTTGCAGATGTTGATATTTATGTGGACAAAAGGATGAAAATCTGATGCTTGTGATATAAATCAATGAGATCTTTATAATAGTACTAGCAGATGATTACATAAAATGCATGTATTATAAATATCAATATCTGCCAATGATGTCTTAGTAAGATGATATTTAAATGCTTAGTTTTATGATCAAAGGTCTGTAGTTTAATGTCCCCCTGTAGCCAATAATAATTTTATCCCTGAAAACTCATCTTTGATCACCAAAATAACATATGTAAAGGTTTTTTCCTTGAAAAAAAGTTTCTTCGTGTCTTAAAATATCTTGAATGTAACTCGACACCCTTGCCTCATTTAGTATAAGCGGTTCTATGAACATTCAAATGAGCCCCGCCTCCATTCACTCACACAGCTCAGAGTTCCACTCGTTGCCGATCACACGTTGATCTGATCCGACACACCAGCGATTTAAAACTGTGTTTTGGTTCACTGCAGTTTTACTGAGGAGAGAATACTCTGCAATGCTGTCGACTTATGAATTTACTAGTGCTGTCAGTTAAACGTGTTATTAACGGCGTTAACGCAAACCCATTTTAACGGCGTTAATTTTTTTATCGCGAGATTAACGCTCTTTTTGGCCTAGCAAACTTTGTAGTTTTTTTCACATGCTGTTGCAACAACTAGTAACGTTAGAAAAACTACAACACCACACCGGATAGCTAGACCGGAAACAAAACAACAGGCACGCGCACACACTTGTTTGGGCTTGCGCGCCGGCCAAAGAGTAGTAGGCTAACGTTACGTTTTGAGTGGATGGCGAGCACGAGATGCCGAAATGGATGCCTTTGATCTAGAGACGTGCACTCCCAACGCAATAGAGTGCGGCGCGGGACTAGATTTGATGGCCGAGTGCGAGCGCGGGCGGTAATGCACTCACTCTGTGTGTGCGGGTTGCGGGAGAATAAAACGATTCGCGGGACTCCCGCAAACTAGAAATATCTATGAATAAAACAAACTAATACATTTTTATTCATATGTTGCAGAAAAGCAACAACAACTAAAACAAAATAGAAATGATTTACAGGCCAGAGTTTCTTTTTATAACATGTTTCCAGCGTTGAGCGATGTAGCCAATCACAGACATATGTGTTGATTTCTTGAACGCAATGGCCAATCAGAAGCATTTAAGATAGACTCCCCTCACCGCTCAAAACTGACTTTTTGTTCAGAGCTGAATTCTGTATGCTGGCAAATCCTCTAATTATAACAAACAAAGTGTATGAAAGATTCATTGTGCAGTCAGCTTCATTGATAATAACAGGGATGTGTGAGATCGCGATGAACTGATGTCCGCTTTTTAGGAATTAAGTCATGCCAAACCATGCACGCAGTAGCTGCTTGCTTTTATGTTATAACAGTGAGAAGCGCATTAAAATTAGAAAAAATAATGGGACAAAAAGAAATCAAGGGACATTTAGAATAGATAAAAATGTGCGATTAATTGTGAGTTAACTATGACATTAATGCGATTAATCACGATTAAATATTTTAATCGTTTGACAGCACTAGAATTTACACATGGTTTGTTTTAAAGCATAGCCTATTAAAAACACCACATAGACATATAAACAACATTAAAAGCTGGATTTTCACCACAGGGAGACTTAAAAACATACAATGCAATGCATTTAATATTGATTTAGAGATGAACTAATAAACCTTCCTCAAAAGCCTGATGATCATATTTTAGACTTGTGATTTTTCTATAAAATGATGTCTGGATAATCAAGTAAACAAAAGTTGCTTCAGTCCAGTTAAAAGTTATAAATAAATAAAAGTTATTCTAATGTTTACTTGATAAAAATCAGGGCAGATTTCACAGCAAAAAGACACAAACTGGATGTTTGTACAATTACACTAAAAGACCCTTTAATATATAGGCCTATTTTAGATGTTGATCATGTAGAGGCCTTATAAATGTGATTTTGTTGTGCCTAAATAAGTCTGACTCTGTGTTTTCCAGGGTCAAACTCTCACTCTTCACCCGGTGCCTGGCCATACAGTGCCTCAGAAACGCCCCTCACTGCACACGGGACAGGTAACGCCTCAAAACCATCCCAACTCTGCTTATTAAAGTCCCCCTGTGGTGAAAATCAAGTTTTTTAATTTTGTTTATATATAGTATTTTCTGTGGTTAAAAGGGGTGGTATAATGTCCTTTTCATAAGATGTAAAATAAGTCTTTGATGTCCCCAGAGTGTGTATGTGAAGTTTTAGCTCAAAATACCCCACAGATATTTTTATATAGCATGTTAAATTTGTAAATTTTTTCACGGTGAGCAAAAACGCACAGTTTTTGTGTCTGTCCCTTTAAATGCAAATGAGCTGCTGCTCCCGACACAGAGGGCGGAGCTACAAGAGCGTGTGTGTGTGTGTGTGTGTGTGTGTGTGTTAGCAGCTTTGATAACCTCACGCAGACATGCGCTGAAAATTTCAAATACTTTTAGTCAGACAAAGATGTAGAGATTCAAGAAGAAGTGACAACATGTAGACAAATTTTCTGAATGGTTAGTTGATGAATTTATGTAGTTTATGTGGTTTATGTGTAGTTATATTCTAGTCACTGATTAGCATATTCTGTCTTAATCGATTAATCGTGTTCAGGGGGCGGGGTTTTATG
Organism: Gila robusta; assembly: GCA_030770095.1. Lineage (NCBI taxonomy): Eukaryota > Metazoa > Chordata > Actinopteri > Cypriniformes > Leuciscidae > Gila > Gila robusta. Next base: position 66,851 of record JAVALU010002400.1, read on the forward strand.
TAAATTTTGAGAAAATTTGTGGAGAAATGATGTGTAGTCCCTACCAGCCGTTTGTTGTAGTCCTTAAAAAGCAATTTCTTTAAAATAATGATTTCTCTTTGCTTTGAACTTTGAGCGTTGTAACTTTGCAGATGTTGTTTATGCTCAAACAGCAACATTACACACTAACTAAAGTTAGAAAAGTGAAATCATAATCAGTGAACAGTCTAAAAAACGCAGTTTGAAATCGCTAGTGTTTCTGACGTCACAAACTGCCTTGTAAACAATCAGATCAACGTGTGATCGTCAACGATTGGATCTCTGAGCTGAGTGAGTGAGTGGAGGCGGGGCTCATTTGCATGTTTTTATTAGCTTAGAATGAGCAGTTTCTGTCTACACACACCGCGGGTCTCCTTACATCGACATGTTTCTACAGGAGCCCTGAACGGACAAACGCGTTTCGTCACTATGTTGTTCTTCATGCAAAGATCTAGCTAAAGTCAGAGAATACTGACACAATGATGAACAAGTAACAATAATATTCGCAATAACGTATCGTTTTGCTGAATAAGTAAACCTAATTTCTTAATTTATCTTTGTAAAGAAATCTTATTGCTGAACAGGCTAGTCTCTGCTGTCTCAGATGACGACATCACTTCCTGTCGGGCACCGTAACTTCTACTGGGTGCAATTCGCAACCTCACCACTAGATGCCACTAAAAATTACACACTGCACCTTTAAAGGTGCTCTATGTAGCTTTTTCACACTACTACAGCATAAAAATACCATAATATGTTTGCAGATATTTAGGAAACATGCTAAGTTCATACACTCGTTTCTCTGAAAAACACTTCTACCGCCAGTTATTTTACTTCGAAATGTGCGTTTCTAGGCTGGAATGTTTGTTATTGTTTTGGTCTGTGATACTGCACGTTGCCAATTTTCATTGTCCATTGCGCTCGTTCCTGTTGCGTGTGCTCAAACTGGCAACCCGTGTGAGCGCCGTCGAGTCTGAGGAGCAGGAGGCGGGAGAAACGATGATCTCAGATATTTTGAATTCGACTGCAGTACCTATTTCGACCACTAGTCATTCTTACATACTGCACCTTTAAGGGATGAAATTATTAACTACAGGGGGACTTTAAGCCTTTTGAATTGCAAAGACAGCTGGTAATATTTCAGTAACGTTTCCAGCTAAATACTCCGAGATGAAGTCCAGTTGGCCGCCGGAGCCCATTGGACACGGCAAGTCATGGCGGACCAATCGGAGCACTTCTCACCTGCCCCGCCCCCCCCCGGGCCTCAGCAGTCAGAAGCAGGCGTGGTCGGGGGAGGGGCCTCGGATGCCCCGGGCCTGGGGAGGCGGAGCCAGCGGCCCGGACTCGCCTTTTAAATCAGGTACTGCAGACACACATAATCATCATACGCGAGCAACGGACCCGCGTGAAGCTCAACCTGTTCATGTATCGTGTTCTTCAGAGTGGAGCGACGGAGGAGCGTCGGCGGGAAAATCATGGCTGTTACTGAGGAACCTCACGCCACAGGTACAGCGGAGTTTATTCGGTCAAAAATACAGCAGAAACTGGGAAATATTATCGCAATGTCAAACAGCTGTTTTCTATGTATGTGTTAAACTCATAGACTGTAACAAAAAAAATGGACGTAGTGTCCGTGACGTCACTCGTGTGTTTCTGAAGAGCATTTTTTAAGGCTAAAGTGGGCAGAGCCGGCCGTCGCCATCTTGGCAGCACGTCACTCCCGGATAAACGAAAATGGGCAGCGAGGAGGATTAGCTGAGGAGACGTGACGCTAACAGACAGCAGACAAACGGCTAGTAGTGACATCAGTGGCAATCCACCTGTCACTCAAGTGGCCACGCCCTTAATTATGCAGAATTTTAAGGCTTAATATAATTTAAACGGATGAGTTATAAAAAAATTCACCCCCCTCAGAGTTATCATGAAGGGCAAAATTAGCTTTATAGACCAAAACCACTTTTTGCACCAGTCTGTAAACATATTTTTTTCTGCTGTAAAGTTGGGCATTTTAACAGGGGTTTATGGGATTGACACGCTTTTGCAGCCTCTAGTGGCCAGTCGATGAATTGCAGTTCCGCGATTCAAGAGAGAAACCAGAAGGTTGCCGCTTGGTTAAACTAATTTATTCCTGTGATCAAAGCTGAATTTTCAGCATCATTACTCCAGTCTTCAGTGTCACGTGATCCTTCAGAAATCATTATAATATGAGTAATGATGCTGAAAATTCAGCTTTAATCACAGGAATAAATATTTTTTTTCTATATATTCACATAGAAAACAACTTTTTTACATAGTAATACTATTTCACTGTTTTTCCTGTATTTTTGATCAATAAATAAATGCAGCCTTGGTGAGCAGAAGAGGCTTCTTTCACAAACATTAAATTTATCTCACTGACCCCAAACTTTTTTAGCGACAGTGTGTCTCTGAATCAGTTGGCGCTTCATGCGAATCAGTTTGAAGATGTTTTGCTGTATTTTGACTGTATTTGTGAGTGTGTTGACCGTGAAGCATCAGGTTGAGGTGTGTTCACGTGTGTGCAGATCGACGGCTCGACGCTGAGGACCATCTGTCTGCAGCACGGCCCCCTGCTGACCTTTCACCTCGGCCTGACGCAGGGCAGCGCTCTGATCCGCTACAGCAGCCCTCATGAGGCCGCCAAAGCCCAGAGTGCACTGCATATGTGAGTCACACAAAAACGCGCTTACTCACTCACTCACTCACTCACTCACTCACTCGCTCGCACACACACACTCACTCACTCACTCACTCGCACACACACTCACTCACTCACTGACACATACACACACACACACACACACACTCACTCACTGACTGACACACACACACACACACACACACACTCTCACTCCCTCACTCACTGACACACACACACACCCCACTCACTCACTCACTCACATGCAGACAGTCACACACTCACTTAGTCACACACACACACTCTCTCACACACACACACTCACTCACTCACTCTCACACACTCACTCTCTCTCTCACACACACACAGTCACTCACACAGTCACTCACTCACTCACTCACACTCACTCTAACACACACACTCACTCTCTCTCACTCACTGACACACACACACACACACACACACACATTCACACAAATTCACACACACACACTCACTCACTGACACACACACACACACACACACACTCACTCATTCTAACACACACTCACTCACACACACACACTCACATACTCACTGACACACACACACACACTCACTCATTCTAACACTCACACTCTCACACACTCACACTCTCACACACTCACATACTCACTCACTCACTGACACACACACTCTCACTCACTGACACACTCACACACACACTCACTATTTCACACACACACACAAACAATAAATGTTTTTAAATCGTAAAACTGGGAATAACAGTGATTTTTAAATCAAATGTTATGAATCATTATAAATTATTTCCAGGCCTGTTACAAAATTTACAGAATGTATTTATTTTTCCCCATATAATTGTATTTATAATTTTTTATATATAATTTAATAAGTTACAATTTAAATAAATGTGTGAAGTGTTTTTAATATATTCACTGTTTAAATTTTTGTATTTATTTAGTCTCAATTTAATTAATCTCAAATATGAATGCAATGCAACATTTGTCAGACTTTCCAGTAATTTAGTTTCATTTTCTACATGAAGTGACTGTGATCTTGTGTTCATGTTCAGGTGCGTTCTGGGAAACACCACCATCGTGGCGGAGTTCATGAGCGAGGAGGACGTCATGCGTTACTTCACACATTCCCAGAGCGTGGGGGGTGCGGGGCCAGCGGAGGGCTCGTCTGACTCCGCCCCTCGAGAGGGCGAGCGGCCCGTGGGCGGGGGTGCGGCCAGAGACTGGCAGGGGCTCGACGTGTCCACCGGGTCCGAAGCGCCAGGACTCGCCCTCCTCAGCCAATGGAGCAACAGCACCGGGGAGGGGGCGGGGAAAGGGGTCTGGGGGGGCGTGGCTCCCGGTTACCATGGCGGCAGCCTATGGGGCGATCCTCAGTTAGAGGACGGCTCGGCCGGGTTGTTGCCAGGCAACCTGCTTGGAGGCGGGACTGACAGTTTGTGATTGACAGTTATTGAGAAACTGGTACGTGGAGTTTAAAGTGTGTCGTAACGGCATCAAACTGCAAAAATAATGATCGTTACCAAACATGTGGAAGCCCAACGCTTTATTATAATTTTGCCGTGTAGTTTTCGCAAAGACAATGGATGAACCTCATGATAACATTTTATTGTAACCCGAAACAAGAATTTTGACTGTGTTTGTAATGAAAATCAATCATTTAATTCTCATTTCTATAATATATTTGGATGTTACACTGTTCTACATCGTAATTATTCCCAAATGTTTTTTGGTTTTTTTTGCTGTATTATAATTTGTAAATACAGCATTAGTTCATTTACACGTAATTTTTATATAAATGCATAATTAATATGTATAATAAAAATAATAGTACATTATCATTATACATTTAAAGCAAATACCACCTGATGGATAAAGCACTAGCTGAATGATGTCACATCGCAAAAAAATGTATGTATGCATCAATCACATATCTATATGGAAACTTAAACATATTCTCGAGGTATATTTTGATTTACTGAGTGAAAAACGAGTCATCTAACGCACGGCTTCTGTATGTCGTCATTGTTTTTGCAGTTGTTTCTGGTGAAGCTGATTTCACACGCCGCAGCTTTAAGACAAATACACACACACACTCACATCCAGAGAGCTGCATTTCCACACACACACACACTGGGCGTGTTGACAGGCTTTCATATCCAGTGAGATGTTAAACACACACACACACAGGTGCAATGCGAGCGCAGTGGGATTTGCTTACAGACATTCTCGTCATTGCCAGAGTTAAGCTATCATGTATTTGAATGCAGGGACTGTTTCTAAAGGCCTTCTTTCTCACACACTGCTCAACTTGAACAGCCGATGTAAATTTGATGTTGCGCTGGCACACGCAGACAGTTTTAATGCTTCGACAGTGGATTTCTTAAGTTCGTTCGAGCGCGAGAGCATTTGAAGCCGGTAGATGCGTGAAACTCACCCAAAACAGGCCACATTTCACTCCAGAATCAAGTCCAAATCTGAAGAAAACCTATTTTTAGGGCCAGTTTACAAATTGTGATGTGATTTTCGTGATGATTGAGCACATTTATTCTCATTATTGTAATGCAAAAGGTTGTCAGTTCTATTTAACAGTGACGGTAATATTTACTATATTGCAGTGAAAAATACTGGTATCATGATGCATAGATACTTTAAATAATTTAAATGACATTTTTCTGCAAGATACTAATGAAAATTTGGGAAGAAGTGTTTAATAGTTGCAAAACTGTTGTTTGCTTGAGCGTGATGTTTCGTTTGAACGCGAGAGCATTTGAAGCTGGTAGATGTGTAAAACTCATGAACATTTTAAAGAAAACAACCTATTTTTATGAGCAATTAAAAAAATGGTTATATTTTCATATGGAAGCTGGTTCCACCATGGAATAAAAAAAGGTAATTGTGACTTTTTATCTCACTATTCAAACTTTTTCACCTCAGGACTGCGGTACATACATACATATTCAACTGCGAGTAAAAAAGTCATAATTGTGACTTTTTTTCCTCAGAATTGGACTTTATAACTACATCACAACTACAACTTTGAGTCAGAATTGAGGGATATAAATTTGCAATTGTGAAAAAAGTCAGAATTGAGGGATGTATACTCGCAATAGCGAGAAAAAAAGTTGAAATTGTGAGATGAAAATTGTGGAAAAAGTCAGAATTGCGAGAGAAAAAATCTGAATTATGAACTTTTTTCTCGCTATTGAAATTATTATTATTTTTTTAATTGTGAGTTTATACCCTGCAATTCTGACTTTTTTCTCGCTATTGCAAGTTTATATCTGGCAATTCTGACTTTTTTCTCACTAAAACTTTTGTTTTTTTATTCTGTGGTGGAAAAAAAAAACATACGTATTTTCTTGATTGTCATTTACTCGCACATTTTCATTGGGATGCAAAAAGTTGTTTTTGCAATCCTCGTTATTCGAATCTCGTTACATTCTCACTACTGTAACGGTAGTAGTTACTATACCGCAATGAAAAGTTCTGTAATGCAATCAGAATTATATTTAAATCAACTAGTATCATGATGCATAAACACTTTTACAGTTTAAATAATGCCATTTTATTAGAAATGTGCAATAGTTGCGAAACTATCATCACGATGAAAAACGTTTTACGCGGCCCTGAAAATAGGATACATTTTCATCACACAAAACGTAATTTCCTCGCGATCCCGGTGTGAAATGTTGCGATGTTTTGCGAGATTCGCGCAGATTCGGTTTCTTTTCTACCCAGCGCGGTGGCGTTCCTGTGAATTTTGTGCAACTTAAACGCATCTGTACTCGTACTGACCTTCCACTGTTCCCTTGTTTATCTGTTCGTCAGGTTTGCTGTTACATTTATACGATTCGTACGCTGTTTTTTGCTATGGCATATACCAGTTATCTTCAGAGACTTTCAAGTGTGTTGGACGGACTGACGGCGTCTATAATGCGTGTATGTGTGCACTTTACTGTTTTTGTCTGTGTTTGTGTGCGGCTGTACATTGTTAACTGTGCACTATACACTGCTGGTTGTGTTTTACAAACGTTGGCATTAGCGGGTTTCTGCGATTGGCGTTTTTTTTGGTTGTTTTTTAAGCGTACTCATGTAGCCTTTTGTATTGGCTGAACTGCAATAATAATGATTCTACAAGCATTTTTAAGACACAAACGTGTGACGGCGTTTCTGCCAAACTTATCCGCCTGTCCAGAGTTTACAAACAGCTGAAAGACATGTGTTTATATGTGTCTGTATTGTTGTTTTTGTTTTAAATTAAGACTTTAACACTCCTTTCAGTGTTTCATTTTTTTGAGATTTTACAGAGGAAAAAAAAAGTGAAGAGTTTATTTAAATAAAAGTGACATGCAGCTGTTATAAAGATTGTTTTTTGTGGCTTCTGGACTCTTATTTTGTCACTCAGCTGTAAACCTGTCATAAGTTAACAGGTTATAATTGTATTTCCAGTTACTCTTTTGATTACATTTAGTTTACAATGAGGTACTAATTGGCAATATATTTTTACAGCTTTTTTTAACCTTTGTTGATTTTAGTTAATAAAATGTTTGTTAGTTCACACTGCGTTAACTAATGTTAACAGATACAACTTTTGACCTAATAGCAAATGTTGAGATTATAACATTAATAAAGATTAATAGTATTGTTAATTGTTTTTTTTGTGTGTTAACGTAAAAATCATATGGTAAAGTGTTAACTCTTTTGAGTAACGTGTTTTTAACAATCACTTAAAGGAAAATGCAAGTAGATTAGATACATTCATATCTTTCCACACTGATAAAAATGATTCTGTGCTACAGAAAAAAACAAATGTCATTTCTACATGACACATTTTTAGAATTTTAAGAATTTTAGAATTTAGAATTAAAAAAGTAAATTCTATATTAGTACTCAACTCAAGCTTGTAGAAATTAAAGCGTAAATATCAACGATATAAAATTAAGTAAAACTACTCAACTTTTCTGATGCTGGTGTCCCCATCATGCACTGGGGCATGAATAATTAATGAGGTTTATTTTTTTTTTTCACTGTTTTTCAGCTGTTTTTACACTGTTGTATCATTGCTTTTGATGATAGGTTTTGAAACTTACTGTTTTATTACATCTGGAGTTCATTTTCTACTCAAAAACGATCTATCGAATGTTACCATCATTGTGTATTGTGTTGGGGTTAGTGCTGCATTACTTCTATTATACAGATATGAAATCTACATGATATCTATTGTATTATTCCAAACAATCACTTTAAAAGCATGGTTTAATTCAATGTTATAATATTTGAGTAAAAAGTTAATTTTGTTGCATTTAATTAACTTAGTTAAGTAGATTTTACTTAATTCTATACGTGAAATTAATAACCTTAAATATAATTAAGTATTATTTACTTAATTACTTCATGAATGTTACGTTCAATAATAAGTAGATTTTACTTGATAATAACAGATAAGTTGTACAGTGCAGTGACAGTAAAATTTACTTAAAATGTGCAAATTGTTAGGAGAACTGTATCAACTAAATCCTACAAGTTTTTTTTTTTCAGTGCTAGCTAAAAAGAAACTGGATTATTGGACTAATAACAGATTAATCTCTCAGCTCAGCTGTTAACCTGTCCGTATGGCTTTTATTCAGTCTTAGGGTTTCATTGTTTTCAAAAGCAACTTTACAGAAATGCATAATATTATTAGTATTTTAATGTCTTAATAGCCACATTGAGCAGTTCAGAGCTGAGTGATATAGTTTACATTTTCCCTTTGTAAAATTAACCATGGTTTAACTCCAAATAAAGCCAAAAAAAAACATGGTTAGTCTATTGTAGTTAAACCATGTTAAATAATAAGGTCTATGAAATCTGTATTCAGTTTAGCCTGATTGTCCTGTGATGCTTTTAAATAGCTAGGCTACTGTTTAAAAATGGGATATTGATGTTTTTACTTCTCTCGTCTCTCTCTGTTAAAATTTATGCGTTTAAAAAAATACATACAAAAGTTCCGTTCCTGCAATTTGGCACAATTTATTTAGTCTAAACCTAAGATCAGTCGGGTCTATAGAAACTGATTGTATTCATGTCTGAAGGAGCTGATTATCTGTTCCGCAATATGTACTAAGTGTTAATGACTTATTAATGAATGGCATTATGAAGCGTCGCCTGGCGGACGCGCCTTGCGGTCTCGATGACGTCACGGGGAGCGAGCGTCAGTGGACGGACGGAGCGCATCGCGGAACAACATCATGCGGGGTTTCGCGACCTGAGAGCTGCAGATGAGCGGGATACAATAACGTGAGTGTGATTGTGTTTTACTCCAGGAGATGAAATGAAAATCAGAATCAGCTGTAGAAACATCAGCGCATCCGCACGCGACGCGACACACCGCAGCGCTCGCGCTTCATCATCATCCATCAGACGGATCTCGATCATCAGAAACACTCGATCTCGTTTGTGTCAGTAGCAATAAAGAGGAAAAAAAACCTGTTTCAGTTGTAAAGTCGCTATGCGTATCAGTGATCAGATCTTCTGGAAAACACACACACACATCCGTGAGATTAAATAATGTAATGCTGTTTAACGGTTATTGGTGAACAGAAACATGTTTATGGGTCAAACTGAAGAAGGCCTGGTCGCTTTATCTTTATAGATGTTAAGATCTGTTGATCTCATCCTGATATTTAAAAATACTAAGTGCCTTTTTATATGCTTAAAGATTGATATTACAAAAATATGCATTGTTATTACCACGTTTTTGGACGTAGAAGTATAGCCTACATTGTGTTATATGAATAAGATCATTCAGCGAAGCACTACTGAACTATTGAAATGTCGTCTTACCTTTTTGATTGTGTGGATGTTTTGATTTGTATGTAATTTCGGATGCTATTTAATTTATTTCCAGTAGCCTAACTCTTATAAAGTAACTCTTTCAAATAAATTCTATAACAATGAATCACTTAATCAAACAACAATTAGATGGTAGGCTCCGTAATGTATACTGAAAGAGGTATAACTGTCAAGTTTGATTAATATCTTTTCATATATAGTTTGAGTTTATTATTTTATTGTTTGTTTGGGCTGATAATGGATTAATCTGTCAGCTCATCTGTTAAACAGTCAGTATGTTGTTTCCAGACGGACTCAGAAACATGAGCTCAGATATGATCAGTGTTTCGGTCAGTTGTGTTGTGATGCTGCGTTCTCCAGACCCGGTTGACATGGCAACACTGAGACTATCTACTTCCTGGAAGACACACACACACACACACACACACACAGGGTTCAGATGATGTCATTGATGCTTTATCATCACTGCAGTAGGATCATCTCAAACTTATTATTAAATCAAAGAATATCATGATGTTATTATGGTTCCTAGTGTAAAATCCATATTGCTTCAGGAAAGTGTTTTAGAGTCATTGTGTAATTCACCCACTGTATGTTGTCGTATGACGCAGTGAACCTCTTCAGTAGATGATTGAGTTGCTTGGTGGTCATTTGTTGTTATTAGTACTGACTCCTCCCCCTGGTGTTTGCCGTGTTCTGATTGGCTCTCGTCTGCAGATGGCTCTGCTGTGGAGGAGGGGCGTGTCTCTATCAAACGGCTCTGTGGTTGTCATGGCGCCGGGGCCCGGGGTGGTTACGGTGGCCCCTGAGGGTCACAACAGGTCGTGGGAAACCCCAGTGGTCGCCATGGAGACGCCCATTTTCCTCATGACCGCCGCCGCTCAGACCATCTCTGGGATCTTCACCTGGACGGCGCTGATGCTCACCTGCCAACAGGTCAGAGAATCAACACACACACACACACACACACACACACACACACTTATATTACTGCATACACTCAACCATTAAACTCTTAGACTCCTCCATTAAATTGACATTACCTTTGGGATTTTTTACGTTTTGATTTACTACAGTATATATTTTAAGTATATTAATCATTAAAATGTATTTATTTTATATACATTTAATTTATTTATTAGATATTATTTAGATAGATTATATTTTTTATATATACATGAAACAATATAAATGTAATAATTAACACAAGATAGAAAAAATATAGTGAATGTTATGTAGATATCTTTATATATTATACATATTTATTGTGTATTGAATAATATTATATATTATTCAATATATAATATTATATATACTTACTAAAATGCTAATATACTACGAATATTATTTAAATATATGTATATATATATATATATATATATATATATATCATATATCATATTATTCAATATATAATAGAAAAATACTATTCTTAATATCATACTATATCATAAATACATTCTTACAATAATATGTTGATACAGTACATTATGATATATGTATATCTATAATGTATGTATATTATTATAATTACTATATATATATATATATATATATACACACACACAATTACATATTACATTTTTCTTACATATTATATATTGAATAATACCAATATAACATAATACCAAAATAAAAGCAAAGAAATGTGTATTGCATAATTGTTTTATTTTAATTATTATGCAACACTTATGTTATAATATACGATAGATGATTAATTAAGTATCTTTGATGATTTGCAGAAATAACATTATATGTAACTCATGATCTATTTATTGTTACGTTCACATTGCATGAATTATCAGGTGTATTTGAGGTTGTGGAGGTTCAGATGACACATAATGTTGGAAACTCCTGACATAAACGAGGATGATGATGATGAGGAGGAGGAGGAGGAGGAGGAGGAGGAGGAGGAGGAGCAGTTGCTCTGGCAACAGGTGGCATGACATCAGAGAGTAGAGGTGGTTGCATAGCAACTGCAGATTCAGAAGTGTGTGTGTGTGTGTGTGTGTGTGTGTGTGTGTGTGTGTGTGTGTGTGTGTGTGTGTGTGTGTTTGTGGGTGATAAAAGCATCACCTGCTCCACTGACACACAAACACACACAGGCGTTTATCATTCACCACACACGTGTTTAACTTGCATATAAAACTCTTCTATCTTAAACATGAAGCTGTATTTCTGCTCAGTTTAAATGTGTTATTTTTTGTCATGATTGTTGTATATATAATAAAGCATCAATATGTGATGCATACACTTAATGAAGAATAAAAAAACATGAAAATCTGGTAATACATGTATAATAATTGTCATAATGTGTGTGTGTGTGTGTGTGTCAGATCTACATGCACCTGCGTTATTATAACACTCCTAACGAGCAGCGGCACATCGTGCGCATCCTCTTCATCGTGCCGATCTACGCCTTCGACTCGTGGCTCAGTCTGCTGTTCTTCACCAACGAGGAGTACTACGTGTACTTCGACACCGTGCGGGACTGCTACGAAGGTGTGTGTGTGTGTGTGTGTGTGTGTGTGTGAGGCCTCTTAAACGTCTACTCTGACTAATATATGGGTTTGACTGCACTGACACTCAGAAGAGAACGAGACTCGAGCTGAATATGATACTGTTATCTTCAGTACAGCAGCTTTACAGATTAAATGCTATATGTTGCATAATTGATGAGTTTTGCAACATTAACACTGTTATTATTAACATCCTGTTCATTTCTGCCAAGCTGCTGTATTGTATAAAGCGCTATACAGTAAAAAAATTGAGCTTTTTTTCAAGATTTCAGTTAATATTAAAATTCCATCAAATTGAATTGAATAATCCTTACATATTTTAATTTAATAATCCTTGCATATTTTAATTGAATAATTGAATAACCTTACATATTTTAATTGAACATTTGAATAATCCTTACATAATTAAATAATTTAATAATCCTTACATATTTTAATTGAACAAATGAATAATTCTTACATATTTTTACATAAGGATTATTCAATTCAATTTGATGGATTTTTACTATTAATTGAAATGCTTATATCTTCTTTTTTTAAAAAAAGGCTTAATTTTTTAGGCGTAAAATAATTTTAAACTTTTTTTGTCAAGCCATCACAACGTTTTCTTAAGTATTTTTTGGCAACACTTTACAATAAGGTTTTGTTTGTTAACATTAGCTAACATGAACTATTAATAAACAATACAGAAATTATTAATTTTAGTAAATGTTAATCTCAACATTTACTAATACATTATTCAAATCCAAAGTTGTGTAACATTAGTTAATGCACTGTGAACTATATATATTAATAATGCTGCAAATATATATTGCACAATGTTAATGTTAGTTAACGTGTGAACTAATGTTAACAAATGAGAGCTTATTGTAAAGTGTTTTTGGAATCTTTCAGAGTTCCATTTCCTTAAATTCACATTCGAACTGCAGTTCTGCGTTCCCATTGGCTGCTTCAAGTGTTTCACACAATCCTATATAAATCAGCCGATGTCATGTTTTGCTTGAAATATAATAATGCTGTTTTCACAGTCCTTCCTTCCTTGAGTTTTGTTTTTCTGTAGTGTCAGTGTCGACTAACACACTGATCTCCATATGAATTATAAATCAGCGAGCTAATACGAAGTTAACACAGTTTTATTGTACAGACAGTAAGTATGGATATATCATGATAACTCCAGGTCTATTTCTACGAACAGCTTGAGTTTGATTACACCTGCAGGTTGAGCTCTGTGTAAGCATGATCAGGATGTTGTGTGTGATATTGAGCTTGACGGTCACGTCTACACATGCTCGATATAAACACCTACAGCACACTCGATTTCTCTTTCACTGCTCAGTTATGCTTTGGTTAATAATTAGTTTTATTAAGGCTTTATTATGGATGTTTCTCCTAAAACTTTCTAGATGTCATATACAGTAAGAGTGTAGAGTGGTAATATTAATGTGGAGCAGCTTCGATGAGAAATATATGAGTTTATATTTACTCTGAGTTTTTGTGATAGAGACTTTAGGGATCTTTGGCCAATCAGAGCACAGTCTCTGTCCGCTCTGTTTCTGTGCTGATTCTCTATCTGTGTGTGTGTGTGTGTGTGTGTGTGTGTGTGTGTTTTCTGCAGCGTTCGTGATCTATAACTTCTTGAGTTTGTGTTATGAGTATCTGGGCGGCGAGAGCGCCATCATGGCCGAGATCAGAGGAAAACCCATCCAGTGAGTTCAGCCGTTCTCTCTGTGTGTGTCTGTCAGATGATAAATCAGCTGTTTCTCAAGTGTGTGTGCGTGTGTGTATGTGTGTGTGTGTTCAGGTCCAGCTGTGTTTATGGCACTTGTTGTCTATGGGGCAGGACTTACTCCATCGGCTTCCTGCGCTTCTGCAAACAGGTATCAGACACACACACACACACACACACACACACACACACACACACACACTGTTCGTCAATCACAAATAATAGAGCTGCACAATTCTGGAGAAAATGAAAACTGGTTTTTGTTTCATATAGAGATCATGAATCTCCCATGATTCTGAATGGACTAAACAATGTAGCATTTGAATAAACTAGAGATTCTGACAAAAGGTTAATTTCTGCAATCTATATAAAAATATTAAATTAATTTAAATGACAGATTTTTAAAAAATCAGTTTGAATGAGTATTTTTAGTAAATCATTTGGATGAATCAGAATTTTTGTGATTCAATGACAAATACAATATAATTGATACAATCTTTATTTGCATTGTTACTTTCAAAATATCTCAAAATATCTTTTTTAAAAACTTGTGCCAAGTTTAAAAATCTGTTACAAAAAAAATTAAAATTAAAATTGATATTCAATTTAATGACTCTAAAATGCAGATAATAATAAATGTACAAATGCAAAAGAATAATTGGGGACATTATAAAAAAAAAAAAAAGTTTCATAGTAGCAAGTATTTTTACAGATAGTCCATTTTCGAAACATTAATATCATGAAATTACCTGAGGTTTCAAACAGCATTTCCTGTTTTATGGTTTTCTTGACAAACTGACCTTGATTTGGCATCCAATTATTAAAAATAATAAAACAATTTATTGTTTCATTTTCATTGTTACATTTTTTGTGTGTTTTAAAACAAAACTGCTGTGAAAAAAAAGTGTTTTTATTTATTTATTTTTATATAAAAGCCTGTTTTTTAATCAGGCCTTTTTCCTTTATGGCCTTAATAAATTGAATATATTAAATTGACAAATTGAGAAGATGTGCATGACAGAAGTCTCTGTGATTTAAACGTGTGTGTGTGTGTGTGTGTGTGTCTCAGGCGACGCTGCAGTTCTGTGTGGTGAAGCCGCTGATGGCCGTGTTCACAGTGATCCTGCAGGCCTTCGGGAAATACAGAGACGGAGACTTCAAGTGTGTGCTTCAGCTGAGTCTCTCACACACACACACACACACACACACACACACATGAATGAGTGTTGTATTAAATCCTCTGTGTCTCTCTCTCTCACACACACACACACACAAACACACACACACACATGAATGAGTGTTGAATTAAATCCTCTGTGTCTGTGTCCAGCGCTGCCAGTGGTTATCTATACGTGACGATCGTCTATAACGTGTCGGTCAGTCTCTCTCTCTACGCTCTGTTCCTCTTCTACTTCGCCACTCGAGATCTACTGGAGCCGTACGGCCCCATGCTGAAGTTCCTCATGGTCAAATCCGTCGTCTTCCTCTCCTTCTGGCAGGGTGAGTGAGTCTTCATCATCATCATCATCATCACATCATCACACCATTACATCACATCATCATTACATCACATCATCACATCATCATCACATCACATCATCATCACATCATCATCATCATCACATCATCATCATCACATCACATCACATCATCACATCATCATCACATCATCATCATCACATCACATCATCACATCATCATCATCATCATCATCACATCATCATCATCATCATCTGCACTGACCTGTGATCTGACTGCTGATCATTATATTATTATTATTATTACAAACATTATTGTTGAAACATAAATATAAATCTTAAATATAAATATCTTAAAATTATCATAAGATGAAGGTTTCTCCTTGTGTGAAGCAGGGATGCTGCTGTTATTGCAATACGATATTAAACTAAATATTTGTAAATATTATTGAATATAATTCTAATATAAATCTCTCAAATTAAAACTAAATATACATCTAAATGTTGTGTGAAAAACTGCAGTTGTTTAGTAACATGAATTATTTTTACAATCAGCTCTTCATACATCAACTCTTTATACATTTTAAAAAGAAAAAGGATGTTAAAAAACTAAATGAAAGATTCAAAAACAATATTTGTTATGTGAAAGTGTATGGTTTTGTGTGATGTAGGGATGCTGTTGGCGATTCTGGAGAAGTGCGGCGCCATTCCTCGCATCAACTCTCCTGATGTCACCGTGGGGGAGGGGACTGTTGCCGCCGGTTACCAGAACTTCATCATCTGCATCGAGATGTTTTTCGCCGCTCTGGCGCTCAGACACGCTTTCACGTATAAGGTCTACATGGACAAGAGACTTGATATTCAGGGTAACAAACACAACAGCCAATCACTGAGCAGCCAATCACTGAACAGCCAATCACTGAACAGCCAATCACTGAGCAGCCAATCACTGAACAGCCAATCACTGAACAGCCAATCACTGAGCAGACAATCACTGAGCAGCCAATCACTGAACAGCCAATCACTGAACAGCCAATCACTGAGCAGGAGAAACTTTGATCACAGCGTTAAATACAAGAGTGAAGGAACGTTGTGTTTTATGATCACTCCAACCACATTTATATGTTCAGAAACACATTTGTAGAGACACATTTGATATAGTTTTAATGGTTAGTTTAGACTCAATTTATTTTGATTCTGATTCATTTAGATTCTGATTCTTTTCAGTTACTTTCTCTCAGATAAAACATTATTTATTTTACCATTGGATTGTAGATTTAGCACAATTATGAAGCTGAAATACCTCTATGTCTCAGACTCTGAATGATTCTGAGCTGATCTTCCACTTTTTCTTCCTCTCTTTCATCCCTCACTCCTGTGTTTGTTTCCTCTTCTTCCTCGTCTGTTTTGTGTGTCCATCTCTGTCTCTCTCAGGTTGTGTTCCTGTCTATGGCCAGTACGGTAGGTTTACTGTGTACTTTATCTTCTGTGTGTTTCACTCACTTCATTTCATACATAATTCACTTTTAATACGTGTGCTGTATGTCTATAGAGGAAAACCTTGATTTCATTTACGTAGTTTCATTGAATTCCATTCATTTTGTGATGTGTGATCTCATGATGTTCATCTTTGCACTGCCAATAATATTAAATACTGATGAACTCATTTGTTCATTTACAGATGTTTGTCCAATTAAATGCTCAATAGTGTGAGACCTAACCCTAAAAATAGTTAAACATGTTCAATATTACAATAAACTTACCACAAATTGTTATTATGTTGTTTTCAATAGCATCTTTTTTTAGACTCAAAGTTCCCCATTCTGGAAAAAATAGTTAAAAAATCTTTTTTTGTTGACAGTTTGACCAAATAATGAGTGAAATGATTAAATGTCGTGGCTGACATAATCGACTGTTCATGCGCCGCACTAGGAACTAAACTCAAGGGCTTTGCATTGTGGGATACAGTTTACATTCACATCTATTTATCATATCTATTTTTATCCAAAGCGACTTAAAACAAGGAATACAAGCGACATTTCTGACATTCTTCACAATAGAACAGTCTAGAACATGTAAAGTTCCATTTCATCATTTTTCAAACATTATTAGAATGTTACTTTTAAATTTTCCCTGAACATTCCGAAGTAGAAACATTTAAAATACGTTTACTAAAATGTCTCAGGAAAAACATTCCATAAATTACATTTTTGTTAAAGACCAGGGCCCGTATTCATAAAGATTCTAAGAATCCTCTCAGAAAACTCTTAATTTAGCTTAAAAACTTTTATGTAGGAGTCTTAGCTTAAGAGCGATTCGGGACCGATCTGAGAGCAACTCTGAGTAAGGAAAAGACAAAAACTTTCATCTTAGTGAGGAGGCGGGCCTGACCCCGTTGCTATGTATGACACAATCTTTTGAAGACTGTGATTGGTTGGTTGTCCAAGAAGGAAAAAAAGATTGATTTTAAGTATAGGGTCTATCTAGCCTTCACTTTGAAATTACATGCGTAATTTTTCCTATTTGACCGTTCACACACACACACACACACATTATATATGTGTATATAAATCCTTTTTTTTATTTACCATGTTGTTCATTTCCTATAAGGTATTTGATTGGCTTAGAATGATAAAAAATGTTCCACTCTTTCCAATTACACTGATTGCTGGCATGTCTATTTAAGTGGTGGTTTAAATGTTGGTTTTAATGTAACAAACATGATGGAATCAAAACCAAGAAGGACGAGAACCCAGCTAACAAAAATAAGTTGTCAGAACGTTTTGCTAACATTCTCATTAGGTTAGGAAAACGTTATTTCGGAATGTTTTTTAAACATTGAAAACGTCGTTTTTTTAATGTATCAAGAACGTTTTTTCTTGGTTAATGTGAACGTTAAAGGAACATTCCATTCACTCATTTTGAAAATGTTATTAAAACGTTATTTCCAAATGTTTTTTAAACGTTGGAAACGTCCAGTTTTTTTAATGTATTAAGAACATTTATTCTTGGTTAATGTGAACGTTACAGGAACATTCCATTCACTCATTCTGAAAATGTTATTAAAACGTTATTTCGGAATGTTTTTTAAACATTGAAAACGTCCAGTTTTTTAAATGTATCAAGAACGTTTATGCTTGGTTAATGTGAACGTTACAGGAACGTTCCATTCACTCATTTTAAAAATGTTATTTCGGAATGTTTTTTGGATGTTCACATCACCCTGATGTGGTTGGCCCATCCATCACCAGGCTTACACACAGACACTGGAGTATCACTAATTCACCTATGCTGCATGGGTTTGAACTGTGGTGGAAACTGTTGTAGCTTACTTGAAGGAAATGACAGAGAACCTGCTAACTCCTGGTTTCAGCTGGGACTCGAACCGGGGACCTTCTTGCTGCGAGGTGATAGTGCTACCCATTGAGCTGCTGTGCTGCCCTATTTCTATTTTTATTTCTATGAATTCATAAAATGTAAGCAAATCATTTCTTACAGCTACAGGTCTGGATTTCAAAGTGACAGGATTTTTAAGTACTTACTAAACCTGTTGACACATTTGTCCAGAGTGTTTAAATTTTTCCAGAGTTTAACGTTTCTAAGTGAATTAAATATTTGAATTACAAAAATAACAGAAAAGATTTTACTTCAAGATTCAAATTTTACTGTGTAGTACACAACATTTTGTACGAGTCTCTGGGTAGTACACAGTCCAAACAATGGAATCATAAAGAGGAAAAATTACATTTTCTAAACCAAAAACACAACCCCACCACAAGGGAAAAAAGAACACAAACTCAAACATACAACTAGACAAGTCAAATCTAACAAGACGTGTGGAAAACGACACAATAGAAACCCAGCTAACAGGGAACGTACCCATAACTTTCACTAATGTTATGTAAATGTTAGTAAAAAACTTTCCTGAAATAATGTTTCTGGAACGTTCTTATAATAGAGTTAAAATACGTTACATTCTCGTAACATTGACTGATGTTCTCATAATGTTGAGTGAAAACGTTTTTTAGAACAACGATCATGGAACGTCCTTGTGATGTTCTCATAATGTTGAGTGAAAACGTTCT
The DNA here is from genome assembly GCA_030770095.1 of Gila robusta. Taxonomy (NCBI): domain Eukaryota; kingdom Metazoa; phylum Chordata; class Actinopteri; order Cypriniformes; family Leuciscidae; genus Gila; species Gila robusta. Next base: position 86,184 of record JAVALU010002400.1, read on the forward strand.
TAGAACAACGTTTTTAGAACGTCCTTGTGATGTTATTTGTTCTTGACTGATGTTCTCATACTATTGAGAGTTCTTAGAACTATTGATACTATTGAGAACGTTCTTAGAACAACATTCTCAGATACAAAAATATGTTCTGAGAATGTTTTTCTTTTTCTAACATTCCCGTTAAGTTATGAAAACGTTGTCTCTGAATGTTTTCTGAACGTTCCAAACATCCGTTTTGTTTAAGTATTAAATAACGTTTTTTTCTTTGTTTATGTGAACGTTAGAAGAACATTCCATTCTATAATTTTGGAAATGTTATGAAAGCGTTATTTCTGAATGTTTTCTTAACGTTCCAAACATCTGTTTTTTTTAAGTATTAAGAACGTTTTATCATTTTGGAAATGTTATGAAAACGTAATTCTTTTAATGTTTTCTAAACGTTCAAAACATCCAGTTTTTTAAAAATGTTTTAAGAACGTTTTGTCTAAACATTTATACATAACTTTTAAAGAACGTTAGTGAACGTTATGGGAACGCTCTCTTAAGGTTATAAAAAACTTGCAGGGAACGTTCTGGAAAGCTCTCTTTATAATATACTGTAAAATAAAACCTAAAAATAACCTGCAGGGAACGTTCTGGGAAGGTTTTCTTTGGGTTATAAAATAAAACCTAAAAATAAAGGGAAAGATCTTGAAAGTTCTCTTTAGGTTATACAAAAAGAACCGACAGAGAACGTTCCTAGAACGTTCTTATTTGGTTCCCAAAACAATAACCAAATGGGAACCATATGGGAACATTAGGGGGGAAAGTTCTGTGTTTGTTGGGTTCTTTGTTAGCTGGGATTGAACCTAATGCATTACACTAATCAATCAGGACTTTGAATTTCCATTCTGTAACAGCATTTCATCTGATTCTGAACTAAATTCTCTCATTGTCTTTCTATCACTCACAACCCATTCCATGCCATCTTTACACCAAACATCCAGCGTCTCCAGGCAACCATTAACCATTAATCCAGCTAACAAAAATAAGTTGTCAGAACGTTTTGCTAACATTCCCATTAGGTTAGGAAAACATTATTTCGGAATGTTTTTTAAACACTGAAAACGTCCAGTTTTTTTTAAAATGAGAACGTTCCCTGCAGGTTATTTTTAGGTTTTATTTTATAACCCAAAGAAAACCTTCCCAGAACGTTCCCTGCAGGTTATTTTTAGGTTTTATTTTACAGTATATTTTAAAGAGAGCTTTCCAGAATGTTCCCTGCAAGTTATAGTTTTTTTATAACCAAAAGAGAGCGTTCCCATAACGTTCACTAACGTTCTTTAAAAGTTATGTATAAATGTTTAGACAAAACGTTCTTAAAACATTTTTAAAAAACTGGATGTTTTGAACGTTTAGAAAACATTAAAAAAATTATGCTTTCATAACATTTCCAAAATGAGAAAACTTTAATACTTAAAAAAAAAACGGTTGTTTGGATTGTTCAGAAAAATCGTTTTCATAACTTGTTAGAAAAACATTCTAAGAACATATTTTTGTATCTGAGAACGTTGTTCTAAGAACGTTTTCACTCAACATTATGAGAACACCACAAGGACGTTCCATGAACGTTGTTATAAGAACGTTTTCACTCAACGTTATGAGAACATCACAAGCACGTTCCATGAACGTTGTTATAAGAACGTTTTCACTCAACGTTATGAGAACATCACAAGGAAGTTCCAGAACGTTGTTCTAAGAACGTTTTCACTCAACTTATGAGAACATCACAAGACGTTCATGAACGTTGTTATAAGAACGTTTTCACTCAACGTTATGAGAACATCACAAGGACGTTCCATGAACGTTGTTATAAGAACGTTTTCACTCAACGTTATGAGAACATCACAAGCACGTTCCATGAACGTTGTTATAAGAACGTTTTCACTCAACATTATGAGAACACCACAAGGACGTTCCATGAACGTTGTTATAAGAACGTTTTCACTCAACGTTATGAGAACATCACAAGCACGTTCCATGAACGTTGTTATAAGAACGTTTTCACTCAACGTTATGAGAACACCACAAGGACGTTCCATGAACGTTGTTATAAGAACGTTTTCACTCAACGTTATGAGAACATCACAAGCACGTTCCATGAACGTTGTTATAAGAACGTTTTCACTCAACGTTATGAGAACATCACAAGGACGTTCCATGAACGTTGTTATAAGAACGTTTTCATTCGACATTATGAGAACATCAGTCAAGAACAAATAACATCACAAGCACGTTCTAAAAATTTTGTTCTAAGAACGTTTTTCTCTCAACGTTACGAGAATGTATTTTAACTCTATAAACAACATAAGAACATTTTTACTAACACTTACATAACTTTTACATAACGTTAGTGAAAGTTATGGGAACGTTCCCTGTTAGCTGGGAAAGCCCGACTGGACAGAGGAACAGTGTTTACTGTTAGCCCAGTTAGTGGATGAACACAAGGCCATCCTTAAAGGAAAATTCAGGCCGGGTGTCAATCTATAGCGTCTTATTAACTCACTGTCATCCATTGTCTGCAACACATTTCTTCTCCCTCTTTGTCTTTCTGCCATTTTCTCCTCTCCAAAGAAACTCTTAAGCCTCTTAAAAGTCCTCGTCCGTGCTCCTAACAATTTTGACCTTAAGACCTCTTTTAAGGGTTAAGATACTTTCTGAATTACATTTTTCTTTACTAGGATTTTTTCTTTAATTTTAAGAGTAAACGCCCACATTTCTAAGAATTTTCTTAGAATTTCGTCACTAGGAGCTACTCTTTGCATTAAGATTCTTTATGAATACGGGCCCAGATCACTTTGAACAAACTTTATATTAATGTTACTGGCAGAACGTTTGTTCATAACTTTGAGAGAACCTTGCCAGAACGTTAGCGTTTACAGTAGCGTGTGCATTGGGACAAAAAAAGAAGGTCCTCCAGGTTTTGTATACACACAGTGCAGGAGTTTAGTATTTCTGCAGCAGAGTCACATGGTCAGATGTTAAAGCCATGCTTCTGTCGATCTCTTGCTTAGTTGATTTGTCTTTCTGTGTGTGTGTGTGTCAGGTCGCTGCGCTCCCATGAGCATCTCCAGCAGTCTAAAGGAGACCATGAACCCAGGAGACATGTTGCAGGACGCCATCCATAACTTCTCTCCGGCGTATCAGCAGTACACACAGCAGAGCCGAGGAGAACCAGTGAGACGCTCCGACAGCTGCAGTAACGAGAAAACACTGCTGTTAAGCTCAGACGACGAGTTCTGACACACACACACACACACACACACACACACACACACACAGCAGAGCCGAGGAGAACCAGTGAGACGCTCCGACAGCTGCAGCAATGAGAAAACACTGCTGCTCAGCTCAGACGACGAGTTCTGACACACACACACACACAAACACACACAGCAGAGCCAAGGAGAACCAGTGAGACGCTCCGACAGCTGCAGCAATGAGAAAACACTGCTGCTCAGCTCAGACGACGAGTTCTGACACACACACACACACAAACACACACACACACACACAGCTTTAAACAGACTCGAGGGTGCAACTCTAAAACATGGGCTATATGTGACGCTGGATCACAATACCAGTCACAAGCCTCACTGGTATATTGCGGCAATAGCCAGCAATACATTGTACTGTATGGGTCAAAATTATCGATTTTTCTTTTATGCCAAAAGTCATTATGATATTAACTAAAGATCATGTTCCATTAAGATATTTTGTAAATTTCCTACTGTAAATATATCTAAAAATGTATTTTGTGAGTGAATGCAGCACAGTCACTAACATTAATGGACAACTTTAAAGGCGATTTTCTCAATGTTTTCGATTTTTTTGAACCCTCCAGATTTTCAGATAGTTGTATCTCGGCCAAATATTGACCCTTGTGACTGGTTTTGTGGTCCAGGGTCAAATATTGTAAACATAAGGCTTACAAATGCATACAGATGTACTCAAGTTCTAATTAAATTTTCTAAATGAAATGTATAATAATAATAATCATGTTGCGTATCACAGATTGAGAACCAGTGGCTAATCTGAACTGGTGAAGCTGCTGTTCATGTAGAGCGCCTCAGATACTGAGGGTTCATCAGCTGTCAGACACATCCAGACATACACACACACACTCTTCTCGGCACTTTCTAGGCCTACATGTGTATTTCAGGGTATCGTGAAGATTTATTGGCATCATGAAGTTTCTAGATTATAAACTGCTGCGTAATAAAGCACAGGAGCAACTAGTTGATGACTGAAATGCCTTAAACGTTACATGTGATCGCAGGACTGAAAACTTTACCTTAGTAAATACCTGCAGTTTTGAATGAAGCAGTTAAGTTTGTATTTTCACTTTCTTTTCACTCTTAAGTGTTTTCCTGCTGTTCTTTCTTTCTTTCTTTCAAATGGATGTAAAGATGAGTGAGACGGAAACGCAGAATAAACCTCAGATGTTTGAAAGCAATGAGTTCTGACACAACAGTGATTTACTGATCTCAATTTACAGTTTTGTTTTCCTCTAATAATTGTCCTCTTTAATTCTATCATCCATCATAACTAATAAATACACATTATACATCTTTGAAAACTATTAAATTAATTGAAAATGCAGTGTGAATGTTAAATCTTGATCTGTGCAGGTCAATTTCTCCAGTTTTGTGTCTGAGAAGGAAGAATATACAATTAAAGTTGAGTTTACCATCTCAATTAGATTAACTTCACGTTAATTCAAGTTTCACCTCTTCTAGGACACACTCACCTTTATAAAGTCATAATCATATAACTTGCCCTTCAGCTGAGATTGCCAGTACTGTTTCAATTCTATGTTTTAATTACAGATTTTTCTTGTTTATTTAACGACACAGGTAATTATCATTCATACATTTACCCTTTAGGTGCATTTTTGGCAAGAATATACCTAAGAAAACAAAAGTATGTACATTTGATTATTTTAATGTAAAATTTGGTAACACTAAAGCATTTATTAATCTTAGTTAATTTCAACATTTATTAATACATTATTCAAATCAAAAGTAATATTTTTATAATTAATGACATGAACTAACAACGAACTGTTAAAAAACATCAATAAATACTGTAACATGTATTGCTCATTGTTAGTTCACGTTAGTTAATGCATTCAAAACAATGTTAATTAATGGGATTGTAAAGTGTTATCTATAATGCACTCGGATTGGTGAAGATTTTGGTTTCACCGTTTATATATGTTATAGGCTATATGTTTTATATTTCAGTTTATATAATTCGTGTTTAGTAGATCAGACAGAAAGTAAAAACACAAGTCAGCCACAAATTGAGAGTGATTTGCTTGTTTGTTTCTGGGAGAGGTGCAGAATCTGTCCGTGTGCTTTAAGTCTCCACAGTAGGGCGCAAGAGTTGTTCTTCTCGGTTTACACTTTCGCTTCAGAAACAGAAGAACCTAACGGAGCTGGCGATATAATGGCACTCAGTGCGTGTAAGCTTTGACTTTAGCTAACCGAGATATGTGTACTAACATGTTTCTTCACTAATCCACCAGAGCTACTCTTATGGACCACGGATGATCTCACTAAACCACTTTTTTTTCTTTCTGTAAAGTTGTTTACTGAGCTGTTGTGCAGGCCTGTGTTGTTTAACTACACTAACACCGACTTTACAATAACGTTTGCTGCTACCGCGAGTTCGCGTCAAGACGAATCATAACAAAGTTAACTGACAATTTACTTTTTTGTTGTTATTTATATGTATTATGCATGTTGTTTTTATGTTCTTTGATTTTTACAATGCCACACCACACAGAAAACTCTAAACTGGCTTTATTTTCTAATCTGATATCTCAGCATTTCACACTTTTATTATGCCCAGTATTGCTGCTTGTAAGAATCATTCAAATGTAATGTTTGTTGTCAGTTGTGTTATTGTGGTGACAGCTAATTGTGATGCAAGACTTTTGTTTCAGTGATTGATCCTGTTCGCAGCAGAGGAAGCCTGAACAGCCTGCCTCCTAACAGTCAGTTAACAGTAACACCATAAACAATTACATGAAGATTATGTGGAAATAATGGTCAGTTTATCCACTTCTTAACATACAAGATTAACTCAAACTCAAATATTTTGTTTACTTTTGCTTAACAACTGTGATGTTGGATTTAAACAGTGGTTTCAATTATTTGATTAAATGTAAATACTGTACTTACTGAGTGTTATATATTCACGAGGCAAACAACCAAATGCTATCAAACATGCTTTTACTGGTGTTCAGATCACACACAGATTACATCACAACACACACGTGCAAATCACATCACGTGACCTACCCTCTCCCAGGCATAGGAACCAATGAATGTACATCATGCATATACACATTATCCCAATTCACCACACTGAGTATCAGAGATATTAATAATTTGTACTCTCTACTTGACTACATCTTTTAATATGACCTCTCTACTATCTGTGATGAGTAAATGCAATTGTAGTAAAGTATAATGTTATTTGGGAGTGTGACCACTAGGAGGCGTGATTGTACAACAAGCGGCTTTACCTCAGCGTTAGAAGAGAGTTGTGGTGAGGGATGTAACGTCTGATTCATTTCTGAGAACCGGTTCTTTCGGACAGTTCGTTTGAAACAACTGGTTCGAAAAACAGCTTCATCGGTTCCTTATGTCATCACGCAATGATGTCACTACGTATTTCTTTTCTAACAACTCAGTGCCATATTATATCAATGTAACATTTAAATAAAGTTATTTGTGTTAAGACATATTGCGGATTTTCATAAATAATCTAAAAAAAAATTGAGGTCTACCCTAGATCTCATTCACCCTCACTTTAAAAGTCAAGTGGAGGACGAGCAAGTAAAGCAGAAACGGTACCAAAGAGAGGCATTTGAGTGCAGGTGATCATGTGTTTACGAGGAACCTCAGTTCAGGTCCTACCTGGATTCTGGGAACAGTTCAGGAAAGGACTGCGTCTCTGTCTTGTAAAGTCTCTCTTGGGAATTGCCAGGTAGTGCGGCAGCACATTGATCAGGTGAGAAACAGACATGTGGTAGCTCCTGTGCTGTTGGACATTTCCTTGCAAGATGTCGTACCGCTTCCTACGTACCGACGAGGGCATGAAAAGTTCAGTAGATTATTCGCGCTAAATGAATGGTTATTGTCATGGTGCTGTGAGCAGAAACTGATTTTTGTAAATAATTGGAATCTGTTTTGGGAGCGACCAAGGCTCTTCTGCGCTGATGGCTTACACCCAAGTAGAATCGGGGCAGATCTTCTGTCGGATAACATCTCCAAGATGTTAAATACCATTTGACTAGTAACCAAAAATCCAAACCACAGTCTCTACTGCACCAATTTAATTGATATTAATACTAGTGTAGTACATTGCATAGAAACTGTGTCTATTCCTCGTTCACTAAGATCAAATAATAAATCTACTGCGGGATCTAGAAAAAATCTAATTGTTATTAAAACAAAAAATCTCGCTATTAGTGAACAAAAACAATTTCTAAAGCTAGGTCTTCTAAACATTAGATCGCTCACATCTAAGGCGGTTATTGTAAATGAAATGGTCACAGATAATAATTTCGATGTTCTGTGCCTTACTGAAACCTGGCTCAAACCAAATGATTATTTCGGTCTAAATGAGTCTACTCCGCCAGGATACTGTTATAAGCATGAGCCCCGTCTGATCGGTCGTGGCGGCGGTGTTGCAACAATCTACAGGGATATCCTTAATGTTACTCAGAAAACTCGTCATAGGTTTAATTCGTTTGAAGTGCTTGTGCTAAATGTTACGCTCTTAGATGTAAGAAAAAAATCCCTATTATCTCTAGCATTGGCTACCGTATATAGACCTCCAGGGCCTTACGCCAATTTCCTAAAAGAGTTTGCTGACTTTCTATCAGATCTTTTGGTCAACGTCGATAAAGCATTAATTGTTGGAGATTTTAACATACACGTAGATAATTTAAATGATGTGTTAGGGGCTGCGTTTACAGATTTATTAAACTCCTTCGGGGTCAAGCAAAACGTCACCGGACCAACTCATCGTCTTAATCATACACTCGATTTAATTTTATCATATGGAACCGATCCAACCGATATAGATATCATTCCACAAAGTGATGATGTCACTGACCACTACTTGGTAACTTGCATATTACGCACTGCTGTGATATGTCATGCTGCGCCACGTTATCGACCAGGTAGAACAATTCGTCCATCCACCATAGATCATTTCTCAAATAGCTTATCTGATCTGTCTCAGCTGCTGCCTGAACCCAAACAAACAGATGAACTAGACGAACTAACTAGCACTATGAGCACCATTCTCTCTAGAACATTGGATATTGTTGCACCCATTAGATTAATAAAGGTCAGAGAAAAAAGTATAGCACCATGGTACAATAATACTACGTATGTTTTAAAGAGAGAAACCCGTAATTTAGAGCGTAAATGGAAAAAAACTAATTTAGAGGTCTTTAGAATCGCGTGGAAAGACAGTATGTCACTTTATAAAAAGGCACTTAAAACGGCCAGGGCTGAGCACCTCAGCAAATTAATAGAAAACAACCGAAATAATCCAAGGTTTTTATTTAATACCGTGGCTAGACTAACAAATAAACAGACGTCGTCTGAACAAAATACCTTATTACAGTTTAGTAGTAATGATTTCATGAACTTCTTCACCGAGAAAATTGAAAGCATCAGAATCAAAATCGTAAACGTTCGATCTTTGCTCGCGCCTTATAATTCAGCCGCAATTATCACCCCGCAAGAACAATTACAATGCTTTACAACCATAGAACAAAAAGAGTTAAATAAACTTATCACTTCATCTAAAACAACAACATGTTTATTAGATCCTATACCAACTGAACTACTGAAAGAAGTGTTACCTGTAGTGGAAGAGCCTCTTCTCAATATTATTAACTCATCTTTATCTTTAGGTCATGTTCCAAGAACGTTCAAGCTGGCAGTTATAAAACCTCTTATTAAGAAACCACAATTAGATCCAAATAACCTAGCAAATTACAGACCCATTTCGAATCTTCCATTTATGTCAAAAATTTTAGAAAAAGTTGTGTCCGCTCAACTCGGCTCTTTCTTGCAAGAAAACGACATCTATGAAAAGTTTCAGTCTGGATTCAGGCCACATCATAGCACTGAAACTGCGCTTGTTAGAATCACAAATGATTTACTTTTAGCTTCGGACCAAGGCTGTATCTCAGTACTAGTTTTACTTGATCTTAGTGCTGCGTTCGATACTATAGATCACACAATACTCTTAGATCGACTACAAAATTACACTGGTGTTCAAGGACAAGCATTAAGCTGGTTCAGGTCATACTTATCCGACCGCTACCATTTCGTGTACTTAAATGGAGAAAAATCGATTATAACTTCGGCAAACTATGGAGTGCCGCAGGGATCTGTGTTAGGCCCTTTATTATTCTCAATATATATGCTGCCACTTGGTAATATTCTAAGGAAACATGGAATTAGTTTCCATTGTTATGCTGATGACACTCAAATATATATTTCATCACGGCCAGATGAATACGCTAAATTATCCAAATTGACAGATTGTGTTAAAGATATAAAAGATTGGATGACGCGTAATTTTCTTTCATTAAATCCAGACAAGACAGAGGTAATACTTATCGGTTCTAAAAACCGTCCACAAAACCTTTCACAGCACGACTTTAACATAGTAGGATGCCCTGTTACTTTATCCGCTACAGTGAAAGACCTGGGTGTTACATTAGACTGCAACCTGTCTTTTGAAAAGCATATTTCATACGTTACAAAAACTGCCTTTTTCCACCTTAGAAACATTGCTAAGCTACGTAATATGCTATCAGTCTCTGATGCAGAAAAGTTAGTTCATGCATTCATGACCTCGAGACTAGATTACTGTAATGCTTTATTAGCTGGTTGTCCTGCATCTTCAATAAACAAGCTACAGTTAGTCCAAAATGCAGCCGCTAGAGTTCTTACTAGATCAAGAAAATATGATCATATAACACCGATTTTATCATCACTTCATTGGTTACCTATAAAGTTCCGTATTAAATACAAGGTATTGCTTTTGACTTATAAAGCTCTAAATGGTTTAGCTCCAGTCTATTTAACGGATCTTCTATCGCCTTACAATCCATCGCGCTCTTTAAGATCACTAGATTCGAGGCTTCTGGTCATTCCTAGGATATCCAGATCCACCAAAGGAGGCAGAGCATTTTCACATTTAGCTCCGAAGCTCTGGAATAGCCTTCCTGATATTGTTCGTAGCTCAGACTCGCTCTCCCAGTTTAAAACTAGACTGAAGACGCATCTATTTAGCCAGGCATTCATATAAATTTTTTATCCTACAGTTACTGTAAATTCGGCCTCTAGTTCATAAACGCCAGAGGAGAACTGGCCCCCGACTGAGCCTGGGTTCTCCCAAGGTTTTTTTTTCTCCATTGGGTCATCTGATGGGGTGTTAGGACACCATTAGGTCACTGGATGGAGTTTTTCGGTTCCTTGCCACTGTTGCCTTTGGCTTGCTCAGTTGGGGATATTCAAATTAATTAACCAATCATACCATTGATCAGCCCTACCAAACTTGGATGTCTTTTTTCCAGTAATAAACAAACATTGTTAAGTTATTTTGAATGATACTGTGAAGCAGCTTTGATACAATCTGTATTGTGAAAAGCGCTATATAAATATATTTGACTTGACTTGACTTGCCATCACCTGAACCAGCTAGTTCTGTAGGCCTACCTTTCAAATGATGGTGTTGGACAGCAGACAAATGAAATTACACCAGAGGTTACAATGTCTGAGACTTCACGTGTGGATTAGCAGCCTGAACTCACAAGGTCCAAAAGAATGAGGAGGCTGCCGAGTTATCTGAAAGATTTTGCTTAGAGTTAGTGGTGAGTTTCCCAGCCACAGGGCAAGCATGCGTCCTGGAACTCACTGGGATGGAGGCAGTCTACCCAACGTCCCTAGTAAAAAACGTTGTTACATTAAAAAAAAAATGTACACAAAAAACACACAAGCTGTATCTGCTACCAAGCCCGGGCAACAATAACACCGCTAACTCTGAGGTAAAGGCACTTCATGTACAAGCCCTCTAGTGCTCACACTCCCAAATAACGTTATACTCCACTACATTCCCTTCCCCCTCATAACACTAGTCCACCAACAAATTAGTCATATATATATGAACAGCAGAATAATGACATCCTTATATGAAGACATCAGTAAATAAAGAGATGTCATGTAGCATCAATCAAAACGCATAAAAAGTTTTCAGTTTTTAGTTGAAAACGATGTCGTGTAAATGGCCTCTTGAAGGGTAGAATTCCCTACAACGATGTTTGATTTGCTGTTCTCCTATGGTGAATGTTTAAGTGTGTGTGTGTGTGTGTGTGTTTCAGTGAGTGATCTGAGGATTGTTCTTCTGGGGAAGAGTGTGTCAGAAAACAGTGAAGTGGGAAACTTCATATTAGGACGAGCAGCGTTTGACAGTGAAGCTCCTCCAGATGTTGTAGAGAGAGTCAGAGGAAGATTGAAGGACAGACGTGTGATGGTCATCAACAGTCCTCAGCTGCTCCAGACACATCTGTCACTCCATCACATCACACACACAGTGAGAGAGTGTGTGATTCTGTCTGATCCAGGACCTCATGTCTTCATACTCATACTGCAGTATAATGACTTCACTGAAGAAGACAGATACAGAGTGAAATGTGTCCTGAAAGAATTCAGTGAAGAGGCGATTAAACGCACCATTGTGCTCACGACTGATGAAGAGACACATGACGCTAAAGGTGCACCTGTGAAAGTTAATAAATTCATTCAACAGTTAAATGCCGAATGTGGAGGAGGACATCTGCAGCTTGAACATGAAACAGAGGAATGGTGCTCTATAATATTGCAACGAATAGAGAAGATTCTCAGAGAAAACAGTGAAGCATTTCTCACATGTGAACTATATGATTATGCAGAAGGATCATCAGTAGATGAAGATCACGACAGGTCCTTTGCTTCACTCAGATCAGAGGAGGAAGACGAAGAGTCTGATGCAGACGATGATGGAAAACATCTAGAAACTCATACTGAGAAAAAGGAAGCAAAAGGGTTTCTTCGCAATATACCCCTAATATCATATTGTAAGCATTCCTACATTTGACATAACATATTCAGACACAGGGTTATTGAATATTATAAAACGGTTAGTTCCAATCCTTGATTTTGATTGGTCAATAGCTGTGCTTTATTCATGATAAAACACTATTCTATTTATCACTGCGCAACACCCTTAGCAACCACCCGTATCAACATAAACATTAAGAAAAAAACGTAAGAAATAAAAGGCTAAAATGTTTAAAGTAAACGCTGCAACAGGAAACACTGCTGAGCCCCAACTATAAAGACAAGCGCATCGAATACCAGCGCAGTGGAGCCGATTGAAATGAGACAAATATTTAATGCATGCACAATAAACGGAGATGTTCAAATAAATTTAAATAAACAACAATGAAACATTTTTATCTCTTGTTAGGCAGCATTCTAGCAACTAAATTAATAACATTAATAAAATAGATAAAATAGGCTACCTATCAAAATATATGCCCGTTTTTATTTATGTAAATATTTAATAAGGTTTATAAGTGCAGAGAGAAATTAACGGAAAAAAACGGAAAATGAACGTTAATTGTCTCATGCTGAGAGATAAGCTATATTTGTGTGAGGAAATATTACATTCTGTGTTGTAAAAAAAAAAAAGAAACAAAGTTTGAGAACGGTTACTATGTTGTTTTTATTTGAGCTTTCATGCATATTACATATTGGAACATTGTTGCTGTTCACGGTCAGGGACTGTTTTTTTTTTAGCAGAAGGAAGGCTTTAAGTGATTTTACTTTATGAAAGTTGCACTAATACATTTTTTTTTTTACTTTAATATTTTTATTGTGTGGTAACCGTTTTATAAAAGCAATAAGATACTCGAGGCAAGTGCTGTAGCGTGAATAAGTAACGGCTGACGGGGTTGCAGGCCCTTCAGCCGTTACTTATTCACGATACAGCACAGCCTCTCGTACACTCAAAAAAATGATATGTTGGCTTTAATTAACTTTTTTATGTAAACAGGATGCACATAACTGGGTTACGTTAAACAAACATAATTTGTTCATGTAACTTCAACATAATGGAGTTAAGTAATTTTAAGCGACCCAATTAAACTGAGCAGAGTGTTAAATGAACACTGAAACGGTGTTAAAGTTAATGAGATAATTAAGTGAATAATTGAGTGATGATTGAGCATTATTGAAGACACCTGATGTTAACAAGCAGAATCACTGAATGAGAAAACCGTAAGTTTAGGTCACCATTATGGAGATCAGTGTGTGTTTTAGTTGGGCTCTTGACCCTCACGTTATTAACTTTAGATTTTGTTTGACTGCTGTACATGAGTTAAAACAGCCAGATGATCAATTAGAAAAGGTGATCTGATGGGTTTGGTTGTGTTTTGGTTGTGTTCAGTTATGTGCATCCTGTTGACGTAAAAAAGTTAATTTATGGAGCCTGTTGACATAAAAAAGTTAATTTATGGAATCTGTTGACATAAAAAAGTTAATTAAAGCCAACATATAATTTTTTTGAGTGTACCTTATTGCTTACTTAGGGACTTACATTGTATAACATTTAACTTGGGTAGAGTGCATAGCAAAAAAACAGGGATTTTGACATACTATTGGTAGTAGTATTGACAGTTGTATAGCCCTGCATACACCTGACATATGAATGACAAAGAACAGACTACATTATCTTTCTTACAGTGTAATGCATTTTTTATGTAGCCATTTGATTGATTTAGTTATTCCTGATAGATCAGAGTTATACACTCAAAACTCACCAGTGGTTTCAGAAGCACCACGTGTTCATCACAGTTAAAAAAAACAACGTTAACGTTAAACAAAGTTTCAGCCATGATGCATAATTATGTATTGAATCGTGATATACAGGTCCTTCTCAAAAAAATAGCATATTGTGATAAAGTTCATTATTTTTCATAATGTAATGATAAAAATTAAACTTTCATATATTTTAGATTCATTGCACACCAACTGAAATATTTCAGGTCTTTTATTGTTTTAATACTGATGATTTTGGCATACAGCTCATGAAAACCCAAAATTCCTATCTCAAAAAATTAGCATATCATGAAAAGGTTCTCTAAACGAGCTATTAACCTAATCATCTGAATCAACTAATTAACTCTAAACACCTGCAAAAGATTCCTGAGGCTTTTAAAAACTCCCAGCCTGTTTCATTACTCAAAACCGCAATCATGGGTAAGACTGCCGACCTGACTGCTGTCCAGAAGGCCATCATTGACACCCTCAAGCAAGAGGGTAAGACACAGAAAGAAATTTCTGAACAAATAGGCTGTTCCCAGAGTGCTGTATCAAGGCACCTCAGTGGGAAGTCTGTGGGAAGGAAAAAGTGTGGCAAAAAACGCTGCACAACGAGAAGAGATGACCGGACCCTGAGGAAGATTGTGGAGAAGGACCGATTCCAGACCTTGGGGGACCTGCGGAAGCAGTGGACTGAGTCTGAAGTAGAAACATCCAGAGCCACCGTGCACAGGCGTGTGCAGGAAATGGGCTACAGGTGCCGCATTCCCCAGGTCAAGCCACTTTTGAACCAGAAACAGCGGCAGAAGCGCCTGACCTGGGCTACAGAGAAGCAGCACTGGACTGTTGCTCAGTGGTCCAAAGTACTTTTTTCGGATGAAAGCTAATTTTGCATGTCATTCGGAAATCAAGGTGCCAGAGTCTGGAGGAAGACTGGGGAGAAGGAAATGCCAAAATGCCTGAAGTCCAGTGTCAAGTACCCACAGTCAGTGATGGTCTGGGGTGCCATGTCAGCTGCTGGTGTTGGTCCACTGTGTTTTATCAAGGGCAGGGTCAATGCAGCTAGCTATCAGGAGATTTTGGAGCACTTCATGCTTCCATCTGCTGAAAAGCTTTATGGAGAAGATTTCATTTTTCAGCACGACCTGGCACCTGCTCACAGTGCCAAAACCACTGGTAAATGGTTTACTGACCATGGTATTACTGTGCTCAATTGGCCTGCCAACTCTCCTGACCTGAACCCCATAGAGAATCTGTGGGATATTGTGAAGAGAAAGTTGAGAGACGCAAGACCCAACACTCTGGATGAGCTTAAGGCCGCTATCGAAGCATCCTGGGCCTCCATAACACCTCAGCAGTGCCACAGGCTGATTGCCTCCATGCCACGCCGCAATTTCTTTCTGTGTCTTACCCTCTTGCTTGAGGGTGTCAATGATGGCCTTCTGGACAGCAGTCAGGTCGGCAGTCTTACCCATGATTACAGTTTTGAGTAATGAAACAGGCTGGGAGTTTTTAAAAGCCTCAGGAATCTTTTGCAGGTGTTTAGAGTTAATTAGTTGATTCAGATGATTAGGTTAATAGCTCGTTTAGAGAACCTTTTCATGATATGCTAATTTTTTGAGATAGGAATTTTGGGTTTTCATGAGCTGTATGCCAAAATCATCAGTATTAAAACAATAAAAGACCTGAAATATTTCAGTTGGTGTGCAATGAATCTAAAATATATGAAAGTTTAATTTTTATCATTACATTATGGAAAATAATGAACTTTATCACAATATGCTAATTTTTTGAGAAGGACCTGTATTTATTGCAATGTGTATCATATCTTATACTAGATATATGTAGAGCAAATTTGAGTTTAAATATTTAACTAAGAATTGAAGGCGGCCCCACAAGTGAGACAGTGATATATATTGATGTATTCACACTTTTTTTACAGTTAGTAATCCAGAGACCAGACCAGAGCATTATCCAGCAAATAGTAAGTTTATAAATATAGCCAAGTTTTTTAATTGATGTAACATACTAAATTAATATAATAATAATATATCTGAAAATGCTGCAGTAACCTATTTTGTTGTTGTGGTTTAAGGAAGTGTATGCGTGAGCAGAAAACAGAAGCTGTGTGTTGTGTTATGTGGAAGTGATGGAAGACTGAAGGCCTCCGTATCAAAACTCATAAGAGGAAAAAAGAAGTTCATTCCCCCCTTACACCGGAAAGAGAAAGAGTGTGTGAGGAGAAACCTGGAGCTTCATGGACGTGTGATCAGTCTGGTGGAGCTTCCAGCTGTCAATCATCTCTCAGAGGAGGAAGTGATGCGTCAGACTCTCCACTGTGTGTCTCTCTGTGATCCTGGAGTTCATGTTTTCCTCCTCATTATTCCTGATGCTCCACTGACTGATGGAGACAAAGCAGAAATGGAGGAGATCCAGAGGATATTTAGTTCAAGAATCAACAAACACCTCATGGTTCTCATAATCCAAGAGAAGAGCATGATTAGTAAACTGATTAGTAGTAAAAGTCTATATAATACTTCAGCTACTGAGACGTCTCTTCAAACATTTGGAGGTCATCGTTTTGTCCTGGAGAACAGCTCACAGGTTCCAGCTCTACTTCAGGATGTGGAGAACATGGTACAAGAGAACAAAGGAAGTTTCTACACCACCTTCATGTACCTTCAGGATCGAGTAGAACTGGAGAAAAACAAACACAGAGCTGAAATAGAGGAACTGAGAAGATCTATGATGAAAACTCAATCAGGTATGAGTAAAAGTACAAGACTATATACAGTGGTGGTAAGTAACGAAGTAGAAATACTTCGTTACTTTACTTAAGTATTTTTTTCGGGGATCTGTACTTTACTTGAGTATGTTTTATTTGCATCTACTTTTACTCTTACTCCACTACAATATTAAAGACAAAGTTTACTTTTTACTCCGTTACATTTTCCACATGCCTGCTCCAAGTATTTATTACACTGGCTTTCCAAACCAATGAAAAACTTGGTTTTATTTTGAAAAAAAGAATGCGCAAGCTCTTTGCCAGCATAAGCTCACATAGCAGTCAGTTCGCCATTGTGGAAGATGACCGCAGAAACAGGTGAAGGTAAAGCAATGATCCCGAGATTCCCGCTTACCTTGTATCTTTCACATCTTCTGTTTGATGCAGCTAATGTTATGGAACATGTCTATTGCAGAGCTGCCAACTCTCACTCATTCAGTGTGAGACTCACGCAATTGACACTTTCCACACGCTCTCACGACACACATCCATTTTCTCACGCAGAGAAAAATCGCGAACCAAAGAGGACATTGACACCGACAGACAAGACAGATTAGGTTACTTTTGATATGAAACAAATTCTCAGCTCTCAGATTCTGTCAATTTTATTACGAAATTTAAACAATAAATACTGCTTTGGAGCTTTTAAATGTGACCTGACAGATAGCTAGCGCCTTCTATGGGGTGCCGTTAATCTCTTTACTACTAGTTAATTGTAAATAAACACAAATGAACAATAATAGGTAGCCTATGTTGAAAGATACAGTACAACTAACTTACCGAAATGTATATACCTTATACATAATATCAATAAATCAGTGTTTTTCAACCGCGGAAAGAGGTCAATAAAACAGCTGGAGAACAATATGTCACATAACGTTACATTTACCTCAGGAAAAAAAACAAAACATTTAATGACCATAGCATGTTAGTTGGCTAGAAAAATTAGTATTTTATAATATATGTAATATTAGTATAAATTAGTATTTTGTTAAATGTGCACTATATATTTATTATATTTTTACTTATATCCTTAAAATATTATAAAGTTGTTATTATAATAAAAATCACATGTATTTTTAACATGTAATAATACCAGCTGACAGGGCTCTCTGTAGCCTATGTTTACAGAATTAGGTGAGATTTTCTTAATTTAAAAATTAACATGCATCTACTGTACCAAATATTTATCAAAATGAATCTATATTGAATCAAGATCGGAATCAAACCACAATAATTGAATTGAAATTGTAAAATTTGTATCAAAGAATGGCCTACCAGTCATTGCACCATAATATGCTGTCACTAAACTTAATGAAATTGTTTAGAATTGATGCAAGGTGCTTCATTGTCTCTTATGATTGCAAATCTAACAAATTCTTAATTGCAGTATCTAATAATTTGTTCAATTAAAACATTGCATATCACTCCCAAAACAATTGATCTGTTTAATTATTGATATTTACAGTTTGAATATTTACTTTTTACTTTCGGTACTTAAGTACGTTTTAAATCGGAAACTTTTGTACTTTTACTCAAGTGATGTTTGAATGGAGGACTTTCTACTTTTACTGGAGTCATTTTTTATTTAGGTATATATACTTTTACTCGAGTATAATTTTTGAGTACTTTTACCACCCCTGACTATATATATATATATATATATATGGTTTTTCTGATGTAATAAATTTGCCCATCAGCTCAACTGGTAAGCACAGCACTGGTGATATTATAGAGCTCATGTGTTGTAGAAACTATGGCGTGATTGCTTCAGCAAATGTGATTTTAGCAAGTGTGTTTCAGTGTAATAACTGTTCTTCTCTTGCTGTTTGCAGGTTTAACACACGGTGATATTGGTCTGAGGATTGTTTTGCTGGGAAAGACGGGTGTTGGGAAGAGTGCAACGGGAAACACCATCCTGAGACGAGAAGCTTTTAAATCAAAACTGACTTCACGCTCAGTGACCCGAGAGTGTCAGAAAGAAACTGCTGAGTTCAACGGAAGACGGATCACTGTGATCGACACTCCAGGCCTGTTTGATACTGGAGTTGATAATACCGAGACCAGAAAGGAGATTGTGAAGTGTGTCTCAATGGCGGCACCTGGTCCACATGTGTTTCTGCTGGTGATTCATCTGGGACGATTCACCAAAGAGGAGAAAGATGCAGTGAAGATGATCAAGGAGACTTTTGGAGACAAATCCAGAATGTACACCATGGTGCTGTTCACCAGAGGAGATGACCTTAGAGGAGCAAGGGTTGAAGAATTTATTGAGGATGATGATGGTTTAAAGAACCTCATCCAGCAGTGTGGTCACAGATACCATGTGTTCAATAACATTGAGACTAAAGATCGAAAACAGGTTTCTGAGTTGTTCGATAAGATTGACTGTTTGGTAAAAGCAAATGGAGGGAGTTTCTACACTAATGAGATGTTCCAGCTGGTGGAGAAGAACATCAAAGAGGAACAAGAGAGAATACTACAAGAGAAAGAACAAGAGAACAAGAGAAAAGAAGAAGAGCTGAAAACCAAATATGAAGCTGAAATAGAACAAATGAAGAAAGAAAATGAGAGAGAAAGACAAGAGATGCACAACGAACTGAGAAAAAGTGAAGAAGAATTCAAAAAGAAAGAAGAGGAGATCAAGAAAGAAAAAGATGAAAACCTACAAAAAGAGCTGCAGAAAAAACTGGAGGAGCAGCAGAAACTGTTTGAAGAAGAGAATAAAAGAAAAGAAAAGGGTTTAGGAGAACAGCAAGAGAACTTCATAAAATACCTGGAAGAAAAACATGAGAAAGAAAAACAAACACTTGAGGAGAAAATTCAACGTGAAACTAGAGAACAAGCAGAGTGTGAATATCTTATAAAGCTTGAGAGAGAAGTGGCTAGAGCTTTAAAAGAAGCTGAAGAACAACTACCATGTAGTGCAAAACGAGCTCGTGACTGGAGTCAGTATGGAGGTTTTTTAGGAGCAGCTGCGGGAAGTTTTGTTGGTTTTTATGAGGACATTGTGTGTTGGATTGTCAGATTAAGTTCTAAAGCTCAAACTCAAATTCAAACTGAGGGGTGAGTTCAGGGATATTGGTAGAAATAATCTTGAGCACATACATTTTTCCAAAAAAACATTCTGTTTGTGTTGTGATGGTTGTGATATTAGTGTAACTTTTTCATCTCACATTCCGTATTGACTTTGTTTGCTTTGCTTGGTTTCATTCTTTGGTTTTCATGAATGTTTTTGGACTTTGCACACTGTCATTTGGATTGTGGATTACTCCCTTTTCTCTTTCAAATAAACTTGTGCGTGGATCATAACTTTGAGTTCAGCAGTACTGGTACAGATGACTTTGATAATTCCAGTAGAACTTCAAACACTGAGAACCAGAGTAGCATTTCAATATCGCAATAATAAATCTCTTCATATTTCTTGTCTGAGTCCAACACCAGTCCAACACAATGCATGTTAAGTTTATTCTAATATTATATCTAAAACAATATGTATCAAACAATAAGCATTAAATACATAGATATGTAATTGTCATGTGTTCCTCCATTAATTCAATTAAATTCCCATTTATTTGTACACTGTTAAAAAATAAAGTTCAACTTTAAAAAATAAGGCAACCTATCGCACTCAACTTTTTAAGTTAGCTCAACTAATTCGCTCCACTTAAAGTCAACTTAAAAACTTTTGCTCATCTAATGAGTAATAGGAAGTGTTTTTAACTTAAATGTATTGTCAAGACAGCTAAAGAATGTGTAGCAATGCAAGCAGCTACAATCCTTGTTTTTTCAACTCCATGTTTGATTTTCAAAGTTAACTACACGACATGAACATCATTTGCCTCTTAACACTAGAGCCACACAGTTTTCCCACTTCACCCGGGCAAATAAATTGCAAAAGTTTCAATGAGAAGAACATAAGCAAAAGTATGAGCAAAAAGTTGATTTTAACTGGAGTGGATTAGTTGAGGTAACTTAAAAAGTTGAATGCGATAGTGTAACGTAAGAACTACGGAAGCAATTGCAAGTAACAATATTTATTGGAAACTCAGTACACAGTCCAAAGACAGGCAAGGTTGAGAACTCAGACACGATTCACAGATAGGCAGGTTAGTGGCGCAGGGACTCGATGGTCAGACGGATACAGTGCAGGTGAAGTGAGGTGACAATCAACAAGACGAATCCAGAACATCCACGGGGAACAGACAGGAACAACGAAGGATACTGGAACGTAGAGGGATCAACACCGGACATCACAAACAACGATCTGACAATGGAGATGAGAAATGGGTGAGATTAAATAGACCGGGATGATAGACTGCAGCTGGTGATGAGTGATTACTGAATGAGCTCTGATGAGCCGCCACGCCCCTCTAATCAGCACACACACACATATGTAACAACAGAAACACGAGACATGAATGAGACATAGGATTTACCCACCGTGACAGTACCCCCTTCCCTAGGAACGCCTCCTGGCGTTCCCAGGCTCCCTTACCTGTCGATTGTAATCATCGATAAGGGAGTGATCCAGAATGTCTCTAGCTGGCACCCAACTTCTCTCCTCCGGACCGTAACCTTCCCAGTCCACCAAGTACTGTAATCCGCGTCCCCTCCGTCTCGAGTCCAGAATACGATTAACCGAATATGTGGATTCCCCATCTACGAGGCGCGGCGGGGGGGGAACCGGGACTGGCGGATTAATGCGAGCATAAAAGACGGGTTTAATTTTGGAAACATGAAAGACGGGATGGATTCTCCTGTACACTGGAGAAAGATTCAGGCGGACTGTCACCGGGCTAATGATTTTGGTGACAGCAAACGGGCCAATGAATTTAGGTGCGAGTTTATTCGAAACGGAACGGAGAGGAATATCCTTGGTAGAAAGCCACACTTTAGAACCGACGACGTATACGGGAGGCTTCCGCCGGTGGCGATCGGCTTTGGCCTTGGTGCGCGCCCCCACTTGGAGTAGAGTCTCACGGGCTCTCGTCCAAGTGCGATGACACCTCTGGACGAAGGCGTGGGCGGAGGGGACCGCGACTTCGGATTCCAGACTAGGAAAAATTGGTGGCTGGTAACCTACGCTACACTCAAATGGTGATAGGCCCGTGGATGACACTGGCAACGTATTGTGGGCGTACTCCACCATAGAAAGTTGCTGACTCCACGAGGAAGGATTCTTGGACACTAAACATCGCAACGTTCGTTCCAAATCCTGGTTGGCTCGCTCAGTTTGACCATTGCTCTGGGGATGGAACCCAGAGGACAGACTCACAGTCGCCCCCAGACGTTTACAAAACTCTCTCCAAAATTTGGATACAAATTGGGGTCCTCTGTCAGAAACCACGTCTGTCGGGAGGCCATGAATCCGAAAGACGTGGTCAACGACAATGACCGCTGTCTCCTTGGCTGAGGGTAATTTGGGCAAGGGAATGAAATGGGCCGCCTTCGAGAACCGGTCCACCACGGTCAAAACTACCGTGTGACCCTGGGAGGGTGGGAGGGCGGTAATAAAATCTAGTGCGATATGGGACCAGGGTCTCGAAGGCACCGGCAGCGGTTGGAGTAACCCGTCCGGAGATCGATTGGAAGTTTTACCTGTGGCACAAACTGAGCAAGCCAATACAAAACTGCGAACATCACAAGCCATGAGAGGCCACCAGAATCGTTGCTTGACTAAAAACATAGTACGATTGACTCCTGGGTGACAAGCCACATTGGAACAGTGACCCCACTGAATAACGCTGGACCGTAAACTCTCCGGCACAAACAACCGGTTCGGTGGGCAACGAGTCGGAGGCGTTACCCCTTCTAAGGCCTTCTTGACCTTCGATTCGACCTCCCATGTGAGTGTAGAGATGAATAGATTCTCAGGTAAAATGCACTCGGGAGTAGACGGGCGATCGGAACGGTCAAAAATGCGCGATAAAGAATCGGGTTTGATGTTTTTAGAACCCGGGCGGTACGAGAGAGTAAAGTCAAAACGTCCGAAAAAAAGAGCCCACCGAGCCTGCCTGGAATTGAGTCTTTTAGCCGTACGAATGTATTCCAAATTCTTGTGATCGGTCCAGACGATAAAAGGTACCCCCGACCCTTCTAACCAGTGGCGCCACTCCTCCAATGCTAACTTGACTGCCAACAACTCTCTGTTGCCAATGTCATAATTGCTTTCGGCAGGGGACAAACGATGGGAAAAAAACGCGCAAGGGTGCATCTTGTCGTCTGAAGGAGAGCGCTGGGATAACACTGCACCTACCCCCACCTCTGACGCATCGACCTCCACCACGAACTGACGTGATGGATCAGGGGTTATCAGGATGGGAGCTGAAACGAAGCAGCTCTTCAGTTTGGCAAACGCAGCTTCTGCTGCGTCTGACCACCTGAACGTCGTTCTGGGGGAGATCAAGGCAGTCAGAGGTGCGGCTAGTCGGCTGAAATTGCGAATAAAACGCCGGTAAAAATTGGCGAACCCCAGAAACCTCAGTAGGGCCTTACGGGAATCAGGACTTGGCCAATTTACCACAGCCTTAACCTTGTCAGGATCCATGCGCATTCCCTCAACCGAGATGATGTGACCTAGGAAAGGAACAGACTGTGCATGAAACACGCATTTCTCCGCCTTGACAAAAAGCCCATTCTCTAACAACCTCTGAAGCACCTGTCGTACGTGTTGCACGTGTTCCTGGAGAGACGATGAAAAAATCAATATATCATCCAGGTAGACATATATGAATTGATCGATCATGTCTCGCAACACGTCATTGACAAGTGCTTGGAAGACCGCTGGGCTATTGGACAACCCGAAAGGCATGACCAAATATTCAAAGTGCCCCCTAGGGGTGTTAAATGCGGTCTTCCATTCATCCCCCTCCCTAATGCGGACCAAATGATAAGCATTTCTTAAATCCAATTTCGTGAAGACGGATGCTCCTTGCAACCTCTCGAAAGCTGAAGACATCAATGGTAAAGGATATGTATTCTTTACCGTGATGTTGTTCAGCCCCCGGTAATCAATACAAGGTCGCAACGATCCATCCTTTTTCCCCACAAAAAAGAACCCCGCCCCCGCAGGAGAAGAGGAAGGGCGGATGAACCCTGTTGCTAGAGAATCAGAAATGTATTTCTCCATGACCTCTCTCTCTGGGACAGAGAGTGAATATAATTTGCCCTTAGGCGGAGACGTACCTGGCAATAATTCTATTGCACAGTCATAGGGACGATGTGGAGGTAGAGAATCAGCCCGAGACTTACTGAACACCTCCTTCAGATCCCGATACTCCGTGGGCACGTTAGATAAATCCACTGTCTCCTCCTGTAACACATGAACAGAAACAGACGGACAAGCAGAGACAAGACAGGACTTATGACAAAAACTGCTCCAAGCCGCTACGGATTTGAGTTGCCAGTCTATTTTGGGATTGTGACGAGTGAGCCATGGGTGACCAAGAACTATGGGTGCAAGCTGAGTGTCCAGGATGTAGAATGAGATGGTTTCTGAGTGATTGCCTGATGTGGTGAGGATGATATCTTCAGTAACCAGAGATATGGTGGGGAGTTTCTGACCGTTGAGGGCGTGCACTGCAATCTGATGGGTGAGTGGTTTGAGGGGAACTTGGTGCTTGAGTGCAAAATTGTGATCCATGAAGTTACCTTCGGCGCCCGAGTCCAGAAGTGCATGACAATCGTGACGGTGGTTGGACCATCGGAGTCTAACCGGAAGGAGAGTCGATGTCGATGAGGTCTTCTCGGCGGAGATCCCACCCGATAGTAGCCTCATACTTACTACCGGGCTGGGCCTTTTAACGGGCAGTTGTAGGCAAAGTGTCCCGCTCCTCCACAGTACAAGCAAAGGCCCTGGGATCTCCGCCTCTCCCTCTCCTCCCGGGAAAGCCGGGCTCGACCTACCTGCATGGGCTCGGGATCGTAGACGGGGCTGACCGCGTCCCCACCTCCAGCACGGTGACCCTCCGATTCCGCCGAAGAACGGTAGTTGGGTCCTCTTCGCTCCACACGAGACAGTCTGGCGTCCACTCTCAGTGCTAGCGCGATTAAATCGTTGAGTTTCGGTGGTAAGTCCATGGCATAAATCTCTTTTTGGACGCGGTCAGCCAACCCATGCAGGAACATATCCCACTGCGCCTCCTCGTTCCATTGGCTCTCCGCCGCCAGGGTCCGAAACTCGATCGAGTAGTCCGACACGGATCGATGTCCTTGGCGTAATTCGGCCAGCAATCTGGCCGCTTCTCTGCCTCCTAAGGCACGGTCGAAGACCCGTTTCATCTCGTCGGAGAGCGCTTGGAACGAGGTGCAGCAGTCTTCCTGGTTTTCCCACACCGCCGTTCCCCATAGTGCCGCTCTCCCAGTCAGCAGCGTTAGCACGAAAGCCACTTTAGTTCTTTCCTCCCGGAAGGTTCTGGGCTGGAGAGAGAAATGCATGGAGCATCTAGTTAGGAAAGCTCGACAAAAATTGGGTTCACCTGAGTATGTCTCTGGGGCTGGTAATCGTGGTTCCGACTGGGAGGGGTCCACTGGTGGTATTTGGGGAATCGGCGGTGGGACCGGCGCAGCGGGAATACGCAGCTGTTGGACTTGCTGGGTGAGCCCGGACACCTGCGCCACCAACGCCTGAACAGCACGAGCGGTGTCGTTGATATTTCTCTCTTGATTCTCCATCCGCCGTCTGCTGTTATTGACGAAATCCTCCAATGTCTCAGGATTGTCACTCGCTGCTTCCATTTCTGGTCAGATCGTTCTGTAACGTAAGAACTACGGAAGCAATTGCAAGTAACAATATTTATTGGAAACTCAGTACACAGTCCAAAGACAGGCAAGGTTGAGAACTCAGACACGATTCACAGATAGGCAGGTTAGTGGCGCAGGGACTCGATGGTCAGACGGATACAGTGCAGGTGAAGTGAGGTGACAATCAACAAGACGAATCCAGAACATCCACGGGGAACAGACAGGAACAACGAAGGATACTGGAACGTAGAGGGATCAACACCGGACATCACAAACAACGATCTGACAATGGAGATGAGAAATGGGTGAGATTAAATAGACCGGGATGATAGACTGCAGCTGGTGATGAGTGATTACTGAATGAGCTCTGATGAGCCGCCACGCCCCTCTAATCAGCACACACACACATATGTAACAACAGAAACACGAGACATGAATGAGACATAGGATTTACCCACCGTGACAGATAGGTTGCCTTGTTTTTGTATATGCCTTATCTGATACTCTCAGAGGTGATTGTGGCTCTCAAGGACGACCCCCTTTGTGTTGGTTCAACACCATATCGAACATGACGACAGAAAGAGAACCCAGGATTCCATTAACCCGGGTTTAGATTGACTCATGGTTAACTAGTTCAGGTGTGAAAAGCCCTATTGTGTGGTAACATCTCTTACGGAACAAAAACATATTCCCATACATTTACATTTTCAATAGTTAAAATATATTGAAAATTTATGAAACAATTGTGTTAATCTGTGGCGTTAATATACTGTATTCAAAGGAATTGCCACTTTTCATATTAAAAAATATGTGAAAATATATTTACTATTTTCACTGTAAAATGTAATTGAGTATACTTAGACAAATTAAGAAAACTGATTGCCTTAAATTTCTCAAGCATGTTTTACTCAAAGTTGTAAATTAATACTTAATAATACTTAGTAGTAAAATTGTTAATTTGTTGTACACCTGAAAAGGGAGAGAAGATAAATGAGCACAGAACACTCAATGAATTATGCTCACCGCAAACTTTATGTGGAATCTCTTTTGTACCAATTATCAATAAACAACTTTTAAAAACAGCATCGTTCCCAGATAACAGACCAACATTGAATCCTGCTGTACTGTACACTGTAAAAAATTAAATCTTTAAAAAACGGTTAATGACTGTCAGCTACGGCTGCCAAACAAAAACCGTAAAAAAAAAAGTTAAATATCCTAATTTAAATTAAGTGCAAAAATACTTTTACAGAAAATTTCCTTAAATGTTTTACAGAAAAAACACTGTTATTTTACAGCTATTATCTGAATTGAAAAGGCTAAAAATATTATGCTGTGCAAGGCCAGTGCTGCTATAATTAATAAAGTAAATCTAACTAAGAAATTGGGCTCTTTATGAGTTCAGTGATTCAGGTCAAATGATTGTGAAATAATGATTATGTTAAAACATAACCAACACCATCAGATCACCTTTTCTATTTGTTCATCAAAAACTACCCAGCCCCTGGGTAAAAGTAATAAAAACTAATCAAATTAAAGGATCTAACAAGCTGAATCTAAAATAAAAAAAATCATAAAAATAATTTTTAAGAGTGCAGTTCCTTTATGCCTTTTTATGGGTATTTTAATCCTCTTCTTCACAGAGAGACACTCTCTGTATTACATTTACACTGGTTTGTCCAAACCTGTGGATCTTCCGGGCATCTATGAATTCACTGCTATGGGACTGCTAGACGACACACAGATCGACTATTACAATAGTAAATAAAAGAGAAAGATTCCCACACAGTCCTGGATAAAAGAGAAAATGCATGAGGAATACTGGGATAGAGGCACTCAGTCGAGAAAGAGCAAAGAACAGTGGTTTAATGTCAATATCAAGATTCTGATGGACCGCATGAGACACAATACATCAGGTGGGGAACATTCATGCTAAACTAAATTATTATTAATATTATTGTTGCAAACATTTAGCTTCATCTCCATTTCAGATCTTCATGTTCTTCAGTGGAGACACGGTTGTGAAGTTGAGCAGAAGGGAGATGAAGTGAAGTTTCTCAAAGGTGTTTCTGAGTACGGCTATGACGGAGAGGACTTTCTGTCTTTTGATGATAAAGAGGGTCAATGGGTCGCCCCAGTTGACGCAGCTCTACCAACCAAGAGAAAGTGGGACAATGTGCCGATCCTAAATCAATACGCCAAAGGCTACCTGGAGAAAGAGTGTGTGGACTGGCTCAACAAATTCAGAGATTATGCAGACGAGGAGCTCAGACACAAGATATATCCAGCTGCAGACCCGCAGCACCACCAGTTTCAGAACCCCAGCGTCAGAACCCCAGCGCCAGAACCGGAAGTGAGGGAGGGGAATTATTTACATGGCGGAGAGCACGGTGAGTTGTCTAACGTTTTTGACATCATGTGGTGAAAATTGATCGCATATAATTATTAAGTTCTGCATTTATCTGCTAAATACTTAATTCGTGCTTAACTTTATCATCTTACACTGTAAAAAAAAAATGCCTCTCCAACATAAATATTTGTAGTGACCCGTTGCACCTAAAATTTTTAGTTGGCCCAATTTAAGTTGCGGAAACCAACTTTTGTGTTGTGCTGATACCCCTGCATGTAGACTGAATTTTCTGTTGACTAAACATAGCTTGTTGGGTTCAAACTACATCCAATAAGTTCAGCCAACTAAAGTGGTGTTTTGAAAATCAAATGTTTAAGCCACCATTATGGTGATCAGTGTTTCCTTTAGTTGGGCTTCTGACCCTTAAACTGTTAACATTAACTTTTGTTTGGCAGTTGTATCTGAGTTATAACTGCCAGATGATCAAAGAAAAAAGATTATTCCGATGGTGACATAATCATCACTTGAGAGTTTTTTAGTGATTCTATAGGAAATGATTTTCAGCATTTTCAGTATAGTCCAAAATATTTCTTAAAAGTTTTTCTGATCAAAATACTCTGAAATTTTTTTTTTTTTTAGACACACTGACATCAATAATCAGCCTGTGAATCTCAACAATGGTGACAATAATAAAGCATGTTGCAGTGCATTTTGGGTGCCACCAATCAAAACTCATTCATGGCTCCCATTACGGCTGGGCGATATATTGCATCACATTGTTATGCGCATCTCGTCAGTAAAGCCGGTTCCTTGATTAGTAGTAAATCACCATCACCTGCTTTCAGATGGAGCGGCATTTACTACACAGCACAAACTCCAGTCTTAAATTAACACTCAAGAGTGTTAAAGTTAATGAGATAATTAAGTGATTAATTTAGTGATGTTTGAGCATTTATGAAAACACCTGATGTTAACAAGCAGAATCACTGAAGGAGAAAATCTCAAATTGTAAGCCACCGTTATGGCGATAAGTGATTGCTTTAGTTGGGCTCTTAACCTTTATACATTCACTTTAAATTTGTTTGTCTGTTGTTGTTTATTTATAACAGTCAATTGAACAAAAAAAAAGTGTGATCTGATAGTGTTGGTTGTGTTCTGGCATAATCATGCTGTGAGCTGAAAAATAATCTTTTTGAGATAATTTGGTTTAACTCGTTGGTAACAACTTTTTGATTCTACAGTATATATGAATATAGGTACGTTTCTTATAATCAAAAACATTTAATAAACATTGTTCTGATCAAAACACTTTCAAAAAAATTTATTTAGAAACACAGACATCAATAATCAGCCTGTGAATCTCAACAATGGTGACAATAATAAAGCATGTTGCAGTGGCTGCCACCAATCACAACTCATTAATGGCTCCCATCATGCATTGCGATATGAATAAATTATGATATGAATTTTCTATGTAATTTACTTTTCCTAATTGAATATTCTGCTCGTCACCATTGTTGAGATGCATAGACTGAATCTTGAAGTCTGTGAGTGCCTATAAAAAAGATTTTTTTTTTTAGGAACAACTTTTAAGAAATCCTTTTTATTATAGCTAAAATTCTGCATATTTATTCAGAATCACAGTTATGCTGTAACCAACAACATAAATCAAGATCATAAAATTCAAATGATGACTGTCATAATATAACCAACACCATCAGATCACTTTTTTCTTTGTTCATCTGGCAGTCATAACTCATATACATCAGCCAAACAAAATCTAAAGTTAATAATATAAGGGTCAAGAGCCCAACTAAAGCAACCAATGATCGCCATAACGGTGGCTTACAATTTGAGTTTTTCTCCTTCAGTGATTCTGCTTGTTAACATCAGGTGTCTTCAATAATGCTCAATCATCACTCAATTTATCACTTAATTATCTCATTAACTTCAACACTCTTGAGTGTGGACTCATATACACTCCCAGGAGTGTTAATTTAACACTGGAGTTTTTGCTGTGTACAAAGAGCCGTAGTTAACTGACAAGCTGAGCCATATCACATTAATTATTGCTGGCGATACGTCCGCGATATCGATGCGATATGGCTCAGCTTGTCAGTTAACTACGGCTCTTTGTAGTAAATGCCGCTCCATCTGAAAGCAGGTGAAGGCGATTTACTACTAATCAAGGAACCGGCTTTACTGACGAGATGCGCATAACAATATCGTGCGATATATCGCCCAGCCCTAGCTCCCATCATGCATTGCGGTATGAATAAATTATGATCTGAAATGTCTTTGTAATATCCTTTTCCTAATTGAATATTCTGTCACCATTGTTGAGATTAATACACTGATTCTTTATGTCTGTGCCTAAAAAAAGGGTTTTGTTTTTATTAGAACAACTTTTAAGAAATCCTTTGGATTGTTTAGAAATTTCTAGATTTTGTACTGTAGAATCACTGTGATGTTGAAATCAACATTATACCTTTAAAGTCAGAGATTAGGCTCTAAATGAGTTTTGTGATGCAAGTCGAGTGATGATTATGTCAAAACACAACCAACACCGTCAGATCATCTTTTCTTTTTGATCATCTGGCAGTTATAACTCAGATACAAATGCCAAACAAAAGTTAATGTTAACAGTTTAAGGATCACGAGCCCAACTAAAGCAAACACTGATCACCATAATGGTGGCTTAAAATTTGATTTTCAAAGCACCACTTTAGTTGGCTGAACTTATTGGATGTAGTTTAGAAAACGTAACTTTAGATGGCCGAACCCAACAAGATATGTTTAGTCAACAGAAAATATTTAATTGACACAACATTCTATTTCAAGTTCAGTCTACATGCAGGGGTATCAGCACAACACAAAAAGTTGGTTTCCGCAACTTAAATTGGGCCAACTAAAAATTTTAGGTGCAACGGGTCACTAGAAATGTTTATGTTGGAGAATTGAAGCTTGAATATGTTGTCATACACTGTTAAAAAAAACTGTGACATTTACGGTAAAATACCGGCAGCTGTGGTTGCCAGTATTTCACCGTAAAAAATATGGTGGCAACCTTTTATGTTTTACAGGACTTAAATTTACGGGCAAAAAAACACAATGTAAAGAAAACCTGTGAAATTTACGGTAACAAAACGTCAGCTTGGATGCCAGTATTTCACCGTAAAAAATATTGTAGCAACCTTACTTTCGACTTAAATTTACGGCAAAAAAATAAACAAAACATCAGCTGTGGTTCCCAGTAATTTACCATTAAAATACAGTAGCAACCACTTAGTTTTTTACGGGACAACCCTTATGTTCCATTAGCCGACAACTATTATTATTCATTTTCACTGATATATTAAAATCTGCTTTATATCTTTGCAATATACTGATAACCACCATAATAATACAGGCAGTAAAAAAATAAAGCCACATTATGATTAAAATTCACAATTTTTCATAAGTTGAGGCATACATTAATATATAATGGTGCACAGTGTCATACACATAAATACAAAACACCATTATGGTGACACACACATGACTCCAAATAATGCCATAAACATTCATTAAACAATATATAATGTAATATAAACCCCAAATGTACATAACTGAAAACAAAAACAAGTTAGAAACATAATTGTTTAAATGAAATAACATCACATGTGAAGTGTCACGCAGGGAATTCTGGGAATGTCAATATAGAGAAACAACAGGAACTACAACTGACTTCAGCCACATCCTTAAATGAAATCAACTGAAGAGAAAAGAAGACATTAAATCTGTGAAGATCTCAGCAGAGGAGGAATAAACAACTCCACAAACAGCATTACCAGCTTCACTTATTACTAACCAGACTGACTTTATTTCTGTCAGACGTCTACAGTTCTGTTTAGAATTAACAGGTTTAGATGTTGATGATTTAGTTTCATTTTAAGTTACCATGATGGTGATCAGTATTTGCTTTATTGGGGTCTTGACCCTTGACTTTCTAACATTAGTTTTTCTCTGTCTGCTGTTATCGCTGTGTTTATTAAACACGTTGATTATGGTAAGAAAAGCAGAGAGAAAATGAGTCAGTTGAGGTTGGCTGTGTGTTGAGTACATATTCAACATATGTTCATTATGTTCATTAAGAGTCTTAACTTTTTTGATGTTGTTACATGATTGATTGTATTACTCTATGAGATCCACCGTTGTTGTTATGATCTTGAGACTTCTGCACACAATAAAAGTTTGAACTACTATATTCTTTAGATACACACAGACATCAAGAATCTGGATATGAACCTCATAATGATAAAATGATAAAAATGATAAAAGTGCAGCGCATGACTGGAGCCATCAATCAAACCTCACCATTATCTCCCAGCATGCATTGCAGCATGAATAAATTATGCTGTTTTGCCTCAGTATTTTCTTTTATTATTATCATCTGCTTTTATTTTTGCTGTTGTTTTTGTTGCAACTTTTTAGTAGCTTGTTTTGTGATGTTCAGAGTTTTATCTGATTATTTTGTTGATTGTTACCATTGTTGAGATTCATACGCTGATTCTTGATGTCTGTGTTGGTCATGCAGTAAAAGTTAAAAACCTTTTTCATACATCATGTAGTTATTGAAGTTCTTCAGATTGTCCATTTGTCACTGCTAGCTTGCATAGTATCACATAACAATTATACTCAACGTGAAATACATTGTTTTTTTTAACGTTCCTCCTACAATGAAAGATAATACTCTGTATGAGATCAGTGAATTGGGCTACTATATGATGATTTTGATATCAATAAACAGCTAACAACATCTGCTCACATTGTCTCTCTGATTTTCATGCCATAACAAATGTGTTTTTTATAAACACACAGTTAAAGCAGTCAGAGAAATGCTAACAATAAATTCAAGGGTCAAGAGTAAAGAGCCCAACTAAAGCAAACACTCATCTCCATAATGGTGACTTCAAACTTTATTATTTTCAATATAACATCAACATCTAAACCTCTGGTAATTCTCAATAATATATTTTATGACAAATTGTACTACAACATTTTTGAATTACAGGCAACCACAGCTGGCAGGTTTTTATTTCTTTTTTTTTTTTTTTTTACCATAAACTGAACTTCAATGCCATAAAACCTAAAATATTACTACCGTATTTTTTAACGGTAAATCACTTGCAACCAGCTGCCAGTTTTGTACCGTAAACTTTAGTTCAGTGCCGTAAAGACAAAAATATTTCTACCATATATTTTACGGTAAAGTACTGGCAACCACAGCTTCCAGTTTTTTACCGTAATATTTAGATCCCTGCCGTAAAACCTAAGATATTACTACCGTATTTTTTATGGTAAATCGCTTTAAACCAGCTGGCAGTTTTCCGTTGCTTTTTTTACAGTATTTTACTGTTCAAATTATGAACATTTTTTACAGTGTACTTTATTGTATTAAAAAAAAATTCTACGGATGGTTCGATACATTTTTGCGTGTTGTAAATGGGCCTTGCGGTTGACGTTTTGAAGACGTTTATCTTGTGAAGGTGTTAAAGTGTTTGTTCCACGTTCCTCTGTTATATGCATTGTTTGTGAGTTAATGTTACCTTATAGTTGAGTGTTTTTTTTACGTTGAGATTATTGTGTGGTGCTTTCATCTCTTGTGGAGACATATAACGATTCAGAGAGGTGAGATGGAGGACACAACCCCGACCTCAATGATGGTCCCAACCAGTAAGTGTTAATATATCTTGTATTAAGTCTTGATATATCCTGATGCAAGTTATTGTATGTAATTATCCATTTTAACTAACTAACTTAACCAAATACTGTTGACTGCTGTGTTTTTGAATGGATTCAGAGCTTCAAACTGTGTGCTGAACTTCATATTAACAAATCTGTTTTATTATTTGTGTATTTTTGTTGCAGTAAGATGACAGACAAAATTGCACCTGGCACATGGGTGCTACTGAACAACAAGTTTGGTTATAAAGAAGTCTGCTAAAGTTGGGACTGCTGAAGTGTCAAACCCTTAATTAACTCCTGCTTTTTTTTTTTAGGATATCCCCCAACAGATTGGTGGTGTTGACTGTGGAGTCTTCATGTTGATGGTGAGACATTTTGATATAATTAAACCAATGATTGGTGTGGTGGTGTTTTGTATTTTTATTTTTTTAAGTTGTTAAATACGGAACAAGGATTTTTTTTTTTTTTTTTGACGTTTACAGAGATAATGTTCCTTAATTTTTGCTGTTTTCCAGTATGCTCTACATCTTGTCTTGGGAGCACCTTTTGATTTTACATCTGTAAGTAATTTCCAGTTCAAGTAATTGACCTTTATGATGTTGTAGCAGATGAAATATCAAGATTTCTCTATTTTTGTCTTCCAGTGCGACTTTCCAAACATACGGAGATGGTGGGCTCTTATTCTTCTGGAGAACTTTGGAGTTTTCTCTGAAAGGTAGATACTGGACATTTACTCCAGCCCACCGTTACATTTGCACTCTCTTCTGATCAATTTTAAATTAACCAAGATATATATATATTCCAGTGCAGAAACCCTACAAGAGTCCCTTCCAAGTGAAGAACAATCTACACTTAGCAGCAGTGAGGCGGTGTGTATAATAAATATATATATATATATATATATATATATATATATATATATATAGAGAGAGAGAGAGAGAGAGAGAGAGAGATATCATATAATACATTTATATGTCACATTTATAGAGTCACATTTTCCTTTAATCTGTAATGAAGGAGTTCCCAATAATCCGACACATGAAAGAAGCTGTGAAATGGCTCCATTCCAACAGCCATCTGCTCAGGGGTCCAGTGGAAGAGCCTATTTTCATTCGAATGAATGAAGACGACAAGGAAAAGGCCCTCAACAATCTCCTGGAACAATCCGAAGCTTCCAGAGAGCTCTTTCTATTTCATTTTGTGTTCAGGGATGACATGTTGTTTTTGCAAGAATGTAATGACAAAATGGGCCTGAGAGTGAGTTCCTCATTTAATACATTTTAAGTTAAATTTATACAGGATTGTCATGATAAAATGTGCCTGGGGTGAATTGGTCATTTGTTGTGTACATTTTTGTTTCTTTTAAAACGATGCCGAATTTTCTCTCTCTTTCTTAGATTTTTGACATTATTTTACATTAAAAAAAAAGGCATGCTGCACATGTTCTTGTGAAATAAAGTATATTTTATATAAAATGCCTATAAGTTTCAAGCATTATTTTTCACCATCATGATCAGGAAGTAACTCTCATAATACAATGAGATGGATAACTATATACAATTATATTACACAAAATCAATGTTTTAAAATGCTTATTGTAATGTACCTTAATGTATCATTATAACATACGTATAAAGTATGACGTTTCGTGTCTAAGCAAATTACGCTCCAAAACGTTAGGTGGCGTAACTCGGTTTAGAACGTAAGCTCCGCCCCTCACTTCCGGTCCTGGCGCTGGTGTTAGAATGTAAGCTCCGCCCCTTACTTCCGGTTCTGGCGCTGGGGTTCTGAAACTGGTGGTGCTGCGGGTCTGCAGCTGGATACTATAGGTCCAGACACGAACTATGTTCTTGCACTAAAGTATGTTGTTTGTCTTTACATTAGAATAATAATGTTTCATATAATCTAGATTAGATATGGCATTAATAGCATTCAATACAAAATTAATGTCTCATATATTAAAATCAAGTTTTTATATGATAAAATATTTACTTCACCACGTAACAGCAGCAAGCAGGCTCGATTGGTTAACGCGGCGCGAACTCACGCAGAAGTTCAGATTTTTCAACTCGGACGACAGACGCGAATTCGCGTCAAACGTGTGAATGCACAAAAAGCACTAAATAAAATCTTTCGCGCGTAACACGCCAGACGCTCAATTCACGCCATTCGTGTCTAGTGTGAACCAGAGCCATAGAGAGAAAGAGTTGCGACATGCTTTGATGTCGCCGCGATGGCTGTCACGTGATTCATGTAAGCCCCAATCCCAGCCAACACAGCCATGTGGGGCCCAAATGGGTTTGACCTGGGCTATCTAACTGGGACCCAGACAGTTTTGTCCTCAGTTTCCATGTAGGCCTCACATGGGTTTGCCCAGATGAAATAAACACTGCTCAGTGTGCACACTACAGGCTGTTAAATGTAACACTGAATCAGTGTTGGAGTTAATGAGATAATTAAGTGATTGAATAATGATTGAGCATTATTGATGAACACCCGCTGTTAACAAGCAGAATCATTGAAGGAAAGAAAAACACAAGAATTACTTCCAGCCTTAGATGAAATCAAATAAAGATAAAATACATTAAATCTCTCAAGATCTGATTAAACAACTCGACAAACAGCATTACCAGCTTCACTTATTACTAACCAGACTGACTTTATTTGATTTCCGTTTTAATTAAATCAATAGTTGTATTTTAAAGGCACCATGATGGTGGTTAGTGTTTGCTTTAGTTGGACTCTTGAACCTTGACTAGTATAAAATGTTCTCTGACTGCTTTATTTGTGTGTTTATAAAGCACATTTGTTGTGGGAAAAAAAGCCTGGAGAAAATTAGATTAGCTGATGTTGACTGATTTTTGATGATTTGTGTTATTAGTGTTGTTTAATAATAGAAGCCATTTAATGTTACTGCGTGAAAGCAATGTTCTTTATCAAATAATAAGGATTTTAAAAACATTTAGTTGCTCCTTTACATTATTACTTAGCCATCAAGAATCAGTGTATGACTCTCAACAATGG
Source organism: Gila robusta (assembly GCA_030770095.1). NCBI lineage: Eukaryota > Metazoa > Chordata > Actinopteri > Cypriniformes > Leuciscidae > Gila > Gila robusta. Next base: position 122,746 of record JAVALU010002400.1, read on the forward strand.
TGACAATCAATGAAATGCTTCATGCTGCAGTGCATGCTGGGTACCACCAATCAAAACTCACCCATGTCTCCCAGCATGCATTGCTGCATTAATAAATTATGCAGCTGGATTTGTAGCTTGTTTTATGCTCAGGGGTGATCTGATTAACTGGATATTTTGTATGATTGTCACCATTGTTGAGATTCATATGATGTTTCTTGATGTCTGTGTGCGTCTAAGTAAAGCAATAGATGAAAAGTTTTTGTGCTCTAAATAGTTTTTAAAAACCAAGTATATTATTTGATAAACAACACGATTGGATATGCTGTAGAATCAAATGACTTCTAATGAAAAATACATTATGAAAACCACAAATCCTATATCCTTTACATCAAAGCAATAGGCACGGAATAAGATCAGGGATTCAGGTAATTACATGATGACATCATCAATAAACAGCCAACATCACCTGATCTCATTTTCTCATGCTTTTTTTAGCTACAACAATTGTGCTTTATAAACACACAATTATAGTAGCCAGAGAAAATTTTATACTAAATAGTTAAGGGTCAGTAGTCCAACTAAAGCAAACACTAACCACCATCATGGTGACTTTAAAATACAACTATTGATTTAATTAAAACGGAAATCAAATAAAGTCAGTCTGGTTAGTAATAAGTGAAGCTGGTAATGCTGTTTGTGGAGTTGTTTAATCAGATCTTGAGAGATTTAATGTATTTTATCTTCAGTTGATTTCATCTAAGGCTGTGGCTGGAAGTAATTCTTGTGTTTTTCTTTCCTTCAATGATTCTGCTTGTTAACAGCAGGAGTTCATCAATAATGCTCAATCATTATTCAATCACTTAATTATCTCATTAACTCCAACACTGATTCAGTGTTACATTTAACAGCCTGTAATGTGCACACTGAGCAGTGTTTATTTCATCTGGGCAAACCCATGTGAGGCCTACATGGAAACTGAGGACAAAACTGTCTGGGTCCCAGTTAGATAGCCCAGGTCAAACCCATTTGGGCCCCACATGGCTGTGTTGGCTGGGAATAGTTCCAAAACATAAGCTGGCTGTCATGTTCTTCTATGGGACAGACAGCAGCGATTGTACTATTGAATGGTAAATATAAAATAAAACACACACCCAAGTACTTTTTCAGCTGTTACTGCATTATTGCATTTTGTTAATGTCAGTTTTGCATTTGGAGAGGCAGGGTGACAACGAAATACTGTATATTACTTAGATAAGTTTTAAGCTTTTTTTGGAGGGAAAAGCTTAGTGTTCATGTTCGCATGGGTAGTAGCATTGGCATTAGCGGCTTTCATCAGATGATGGATGTCTCATGATATTTATTTTAGCACAACTGGGCTGTATTAGGCTATTGATTCCAGTGATCTTGCTTATAATTCCGATTCAGTCATTAGCCTACCTTCGTGGTCACGCAAAGAGGTCTGCAGTGGCGGTCCGTTCAGAATTCCAACCAACATAAAATATAAATAATTACGCTGTGCATGTACAAATTAATGATTTAGGAGGGAAATGGACTGCTCCCATAACGTAGAAAGCAACGACTATATTTGCAGCAATGTTCAGTTAATATTGACTTCATAAAATGAAACCGGAGAGACAGTTAATGAGTGAATTAACTATGTTCCTAAATACGATCCATAACTGTTAACGGGATTCATTTCAGTATGGCTAATGTACCCCTTCATCCTACCCTAATCATAGACTAAACCATTCATCAGAAAACACACACAAATACATGTATACGATGTACTGTGTACACTGTACAGTACACATGTATATATATTTCAATCACACATAACTAACCCTAACCCATACACATAATATATTAATTGTGTATGTATATATACTATATATATATATATATATATATATATATATATATATATAATATATATATATATATATATATATATATGCATGTATGTATGTATGTATATATATATGAATGCATGTGTATTTATGTAGGCCTGTATGTATTACACAAACACACATTTTGACATATATGCATATATACACACATAACCCTAACCCATTTAAATAAATGAATTGTGTGTGTGTGTTTGTGTGTATATGTACATATAATATTATATATATATATAATGTTATTATTAATAATATTATATATTATATACATCAGGTTACCGTAAGTTAGCTAACGTTAGTAAAGTGTTGGTCACGTAAGCTATAGCTGCAATTAACCTATTATCTTCCAATAAACATTAACTAAAACTGGCTACATAAAATATAACTCCTGACTAGATTCATGAGAGGTCGGCTAATGTGTGTAAAAGTAAAAAAAATACATCAATTTCATTAATTTACCAGCGAACGTACTTCGGAAACACTGAAAATGAATGGGGTTCAATGCTGGAACTATCAGTGTTTGGAACTATTGGCTGCTCCACGACACGTGTTACTTCCGCATTCCAAAGTTCCTATGGCGGTGTATGGGAGTGTCGCAACTCTTTCTCTCTATGGCTCTGGTGTGAACCAAGCGTGCCACACAAGCCCTGAAAAGTGAAGCCAAAGCGTCTCAATCGCCCCCCGGTGACCGGTCCTAGTATAGCTCATAAACCCCGCCTCCCCATGTTATTCAACGGGACGTGAGACCAACTAAACAATTAAATTACACTTCACATATCTTTTTTCCAAAGATAGTTTATGTCATTTACTGTAGTTTTTATCATGCTTGATGTAATTTCAAGTGATTGTTTTTAAAATTAGTTTGTTTTTATTTAGTTATTTGATGCTATAAAAACGGCGCTGTGGCGTCATGATTGACAGCTGTGATTAACAGATTCTCTGAGCAAAGTAGTCACTGAAGCAACAACGGACTTTTTTTCGGGATCTTTGGAGGACTGAGGAGATTGGAGCTTTAAATTTAATATCTAAATTTCTATAATTAATTATTTCACACCGACATAATGGGTTGCAGCAGAGGCGTGTGCTTGCGATTGATTCGGCGAGAGTGGGGGCGGGGCATTGATTTCGCGGCTCTACTTCCTGCTCACTACTGCGCATGTCTGGTCCCGAAATCGCAACTGTGCAAACTCAAGTCCCAATATGTCAGCACCATATCGGGACAATGGCGGCTTCACTTCTCGCCAACGGAAGAGAGCGAAGAGGTGTCGTCCATCATTTTTTACAGTCTATGGTGTAAACGCACCATAACAGCCTGAAATCAACTGGCAATAAAAGAAGACAATAAATCTCTCAAGATCTCAGCAGAAGTTATTTTGGAGAATTAACAGAGGTTTAGATGTCAATGGTTTATTGAAGATTTTGGTCACCATTATGGTGTTTGATTTAGTTGGACAGTTTGACTCTTGGCTTTTAGGCGAGTTTGAGGTCTTTGTAACAGTGTGTACTAAAGCACATCATTTGTTGCAGGTGAAATAGCTTGCAGCATCATAATTCACTAATCTTACCACTGCTCAAAAGTGGTAATTTGTTGTTAACAAACTATATTCACAAACAATTCTTTACCACTGATCGGGTGACATGTTGCATGCATATTGGTAACCACCATAATATAAAACCAGCATGCTTTGCAGCATGAAACCATTGTTGAGATTTGTATGCTGATTCTTAATGTCTGTGTGTCTAAAAAGAAATCATACATTGTATTTAAAACTCAAAATATCTGATCTGTTGCAAGAAAGTATTGAGGGTGAATGTAATCTATTGAAAACAAATAACCACTTCCGTTTAGGAGAAAATAAGTTAAAAAAAATACTCTAAAAATATCTTTGTTTCTGGCTTTCTTTGCAACAAAGAAAAGATCTTAAAAGATCTCTCGGATCGCTGCTGCTATTTCTCCTCAACTACGTGCTCAAATCTGTCAGGTCTTATGCACGGTTTCAAGATCGCGTTTCTCAGGAGCTAATTAAATCCTGAAATCCGGCAGGCAAAGCACATCATCTCACAAGGAATCGTGCAATCGGGAATTTGGCGAGAGGAATTCATTCCCCAGAAGGATTTTAACTCAGATTAATTCATGTTCATGAACTTGAACACAAGATTCACTGCATTCATTCCTAAGGGTTAAAGATACAGTTTCTTCCACAACCTCAACCTGCCTCAGAACACAACACACACTCCTTCACAGGTCACCTTTCGGTGAAACCTACGCTAATTTTCACCCTCTCGCCTATCCTCTTTTCTCTCATCCACACTTCCTCCACCTGATCAGCTCTCAATACTACACTCACCTAAAGGATTATTAGGAACACCTGTTCAATTTCTCATTAATGCAATTATCTAATCAACCAATCACATGGCAGTTGCTTCAATGCATTTAGGGGTGTGGTCCTGGTCAAGACAATCTCCTGAACTCCAAACTGAATGTCAGGATGGGAAAGAAAGGTGATTTAAGCAATTTTGAGCGTGGCATGGTTGTTGGTGCCAGACGGGCCGGTCTGAGTATTTCACAATCTGCTCAGTTATTGGGATTTTCACGCACAACCATTTCTAGGGTTTACAAAGAATGGTGTGAAAAGGGAAAAACATCCAGTATGCGGCAGTCCTGTGGGCGAAAATGCCTTGTTGATGCTAGAGGTCAGAGGAGAATGGGCCGACTGATTCAAGCTGATAGAAGAGCAACTTTGACTGAAATAACCACTCGTTACAACCGAGGTATGCAGCAAAGCATTTGTGAAGCCACAACACGCACAACCTTGAGGCGGATGGGCTACAACAGCAGAAGACCCCACCGGGTACCAATCATCTCCACTACAAATAGGAAAAAGAGGCTACAATTTGCAAGAGCTCACCAAAATTGGACAGTTGAAGACTGGAAAAATGTTGCCTGGTCTGATGAATCTCGATTTCTGTTGAGACATTCAGATGGAAGAGTCAGAATTTGGCGTAAACAGAATGAGAACATGGATCCATCATGCCTTGTTACCACTGTGCAGGCTGGTGGTGCTGGTGTAATGGTGTGGGGGATGTTTTCTTGGCACACTTTAGGCTCCTTAGTGCTAATTGGGCATCGTTTAAATCCCACGGCCTACCTGAGCATTGTTTCTGACCATGTCCATCCCTTTATGGCCACCATGTACCCATCCTCTGATGGCTACTTCCAGCAGGATAATGCACCATGTCACAAAGCTCGAATCATTTCAAATTGGTTTCTTGAACATGACAATGAGTTCACTGTACTAAAATGGCCCCCACAGTCACCAGATCTCAACCCAATAGAGCATCTTTGGGATGTGGTGGAACGGGAGCTTCGTGCCCTGGATTTGCATCCCACAAATCTCCATCAACTGCAAGATGCTATCCTATCAATATGGGCCAACATTTCTAAAGAATGCTTTCAGCACCTTTTTGAATCAATGCCATGTAGAATTAAGGCAGTTCTGAAGGCGAAAGGGGGTTGTACACAGTATTAGTATGGTGTTCCTAATAATCCTTTAGGTGAGTGTAGATACTAACAGTGGAACTGATACTATTTTCTCCACTTTAAAGCTACACTGTGTGATTTTTACCCCCATCTAGCGGTGAAAAGGTATATGAGTATCCAGTGAATATTAGTTTCTGTTCCTCTCAATTCCGATTTCGTTTTAACTCCTACCGTGGCCAATGTAGTCCAAGATTAACATGGCTTCCAGTTCGACCTCGTCCATCAGTGAAAGGGGAAGCTTGAATTAACGGGTATGTCCCTCTTTGGCTAATGTACTTTCAAGATGGAGGAGACAGGGGTAGCTGCAGCCTGGAGTAATGGGCGTGGCAAGAGGTAGGGGCATGGTAAGAGGTATAGGGGAGTGGCAAGAGGTTTCTCATTGGTTAAAGGAGTTTCCTCCTGGCAACTGCGTTGGCCAATCAGCAGTAACCATAGTTAAACGTCATTTCCTTTAGCTGAAAAAAATCGTCATTTCCTTTAGACGGAGAGAAGATGGCGGAGGTAATTCACATATGCAATATAATTTGTTGTTCTCTTTGCTTTACATCTTTCAGCTTTGGTAATTATTTAATTGTTGTTGACAGACACATGTTACAGTGAGAAACATTAACGACTGCATTTGCGTCGAAGACATCAGAGTCGGCGATTTATATCGATGTCCGTTCTGTGCTCTCAGTGTTTTTAGACCTTGTGAATATAACAAGATCCATAGTCATTTGCAAAGCCACAGACTTCGCGCGGTTCGCCATGAACGTAAGTATGAGTTCAGTTGTGATATGCATGCCTGTTATGTAACATCTGTTACAGATAACTTGTGAAGGTTATAGATAATGTTATAGTAAACGTTAACGTGAACGGTGATGTTACGTATCATAATTGGAAACTTATGACAAACATGTTTTGCTTTATATAATATTTTTCCTATTTTAAATTGTGTTTGATGTTTATGTTTCTTATAGATTTGATCATCTTTGACTGCCACTTGGAATGCAGACAAACCAAGCACTTTCACTGCTTCCACTGCTCAAAAACCCTAATTAAAAAGTCTGATTTTATAAAGCACATAAATATGTGCAAAGTAGTCAAACAGACATCTCCTCCTTTGTATCCTCCCAGTAGTGACACAGCTCCAAAAACGGCCCAGTGTGCGTCTTTGTATCCTCCCAGTAGTGACACAGCTCCAAAAACGGCCCAGTCAGTTAGTTTTCCTGCTCAAAGTGACGACACCGCTCCACAAGTGACCAAAACGGTGTCTTTTGCACCTCTTTGTGATGACACCGATAAAACCAGCTTGAAATATGTTCGTAGAAAATAGGGGCAAAGATTATGTTGTCCCCACTGTAATGTGTGCGTTTTAAAAAAAAATCTCAAGAAACATATACAAAGGGCACACTTGAATATTGAACCTGATATCACTGCACAGTCTCACCTTCAAAGTCAATGTATTGACCCAAAAAATGCAGTTTTTGCTGTTGCAAAATCGTCTAAAGGCCCTTGTATACCCATTCATGTTATCAAAAAAACATGGGGCATTTCACACAAGGTGACTTGTGAACTTGATGTCTGTAATTCTGTAATGGATTTTAAAAGAAGAAGTGGCATGCGATCTTGTCAGTGTACACACTTAAAATCAGTGGATTACTGCAGATCTGATGCTGGAAATGTTGTCCTGCATGAAGAGGCTTTAAGAGAAATGGTACAGCACAAATGGTTTTCAGAGGAACGCAAAAGACAGTGCTTAAATGCTCAGAAAAAAGCTGAAGAACAAAATGTGTGTTTTGCATCCTATGTGACGCTTGATGGTCCATCCTATATGCACTATGTGTCAGTTTTTGAGCCAAAAGTTTCTTTCTATAACCGATTGGAAAGAATCATGGTTGTTTATAATGCAAAAAACAATACATGGCATTGCCCTTGTACTCGGCCAAGACGCTCCTGTATACACAAGGCTGTGTGTAAATGGTACCTTTTCCAAACCAACAGAAAAATGTTCCAAAGAGTGAAGAGCACAGAGCTGGAATTGACCTGCAAGACTCCATTGCCAGTAGACACTGGACTTTCTAATTCAGAAAAAGATTATACTGAGAACATTGTGTACCCTCCAAAAAATGAGGACCTCAAGAAAATGGTGCTTTACAAAGAAAACCATACCACATTCCCTTTACCAATATTGTCACAACAGTTGGAATAATTGAAGGTTGGTATTTATTTGTTAGTAGTAAATTCTTACTTCAATAATGTGTGTTAAGATTAGCTGCTTATTTAGTTTTTTTTTTTTGCTTTTAGGTGTTGAAACCTACTGCAAGACATGCCCAGTGTGTGGACTTGCATATCACTATCAAGAATGGAGCACTGGTCTGCATAACTATGATGACCACATCATACTCAGTTTGAAATTTTGTCTTATGCTTCGGAGTTTTTTGCAGGTATTGTGGATTGCTTTATTTATTGCAGTTTGTCCAAAATCAGTCCTGAAGGGCTGCTGTCCTGCAGTTTAGCTCCAACTTGATCAGCTGGACCAGACTTTATTAATTAGGTTTGGAGCTAAAGCAGGATTGGACACCCCTGCTTTACAGTGTTTAATGTTATTGTCACAACAATGTCTAATACCTAATTTTTCATCTTTAGTCTCACACTGCTGTTGAAAGAGTCTGTAAAGCTCTTTCAATATCCAATGGAGTGGTTTACCCAAGTAAAACAGTTCTTTGTGCTTATTTGCACTTTGAAGCATTAACTGATCACGACTACCAGTTTTCCTGCTTAAAGTGTGGATTCCATCCATCTGTTGTTATCATGGATGCTCATCGAAAAGCAGCTTTTAGCATGCCAGGTATGATACAGATCTAATTAAAATTCCTGACTGGCATGTAACTTATTAGAATCAATCATCAATTGAAGTTTTGAGTTGAGCTGTCTTTTATTCATCAAATAATCCTGAAAAGTATCACAGGTTATAAAAAATATTTCCACATTGATAAGTCATAATAAATTACATTTAGATCATCTGACACTGACAATTGTTTTGCATCACAGAAATAAATTATTTTTGATAGTATATTAAAATAGAATGTCATAATTTTAAATTGCGATTTCTGCTCCAATAAATGCAGACTTGATGATCATAAGAGACTTCCTTCAAAGCATTAAAAATAGTGATGTTTCATAAGTTTTGACTTGGCACTGTATTTGTAATTTTATTTTGTTTAGTCAGTGAAATAGAAGAACCACCAGCAAACTTTGATGGACAGGTGGATGTAGAGGCTTTTTGGAATTCACTGCGATTGGAGATTATTGCAAGAGGTCTTGTGGAGAGTAAGTTATTTTATTCATTTGGATCAAAGTACTACACAGATACGGGTATTTGTTTTATCTTGTATTATGCCTACATTTTTACACGGAGACATTACACATGAATGCAACATGCACACACACAAATTGGAGAAAACATCCCAGAAACACCTGCTATGAGTGTACCCCATGACATTATCTGTTATTACATATTCATTTATATTTATGTATAACTTTATTTTGTTAAACTTTAGAAATAAAAGCTGAGTTATCACTGGCAACAACATTATCCCAGCTAGAAATGCTTTGTTCTTAAAAACGTTCTGGGAACATTACCATGAAGTTCTAATAATGTTTTCAGCGGGTAGTTTTATTTTGGTTCCCATAATGTTCTCCTAAAACGAACGCAGCAAAAACTCCAGTGATAAAAGTTAATGAGATAATTAAGTGATTAATTGAGTGATGATTGAGCATTATTGAAGACACCTGATGTTAACAAGCAGAATCACTGAAGGAGAAAATCTCAAATTGTAAGCCACCGTTATGGCGATAAGTGTTTGCTTTAGTTGGGCTCTTAACCTTTATACATTCACTTTAAATTTGTTTGTCTGCTGTTATTTATTTATAACAGTCAAATGAACAAAACAAAGGGTGATCTGATAGTGTTGGTTGTGTTCTGGCATAATCATGCTGTGATCTGAAAATTAATCTTATTGAGATAGTTTGGTTTAACTTGTTGGCAACAACTTTTTGATTCTACAGCATGTATGAATTTAGGTATGTTTCTTATAATCCAAAATATTTAATAAACATTGTTCTGATCAAAACACTTTCAAATAAATTGATTTAGAAACACAGACATCAATAATCAACCTGTGAATCTCAACAATGGTGACAATAATGAAGCATGTTGCAGTGGCTGCCACCAATCACAACTCATTAATGGCTCCCATCATGCATTTCGATATGAATAAATTATGATCTGAATTTTCTATGTAATTTACTTTTCCTAATTGAATATTCTGCTCGTCACCATTGTTGAGATGCATAGACTGAATCTTGAAGTCTGTGAGTGCCTATAAGACAGATTTTTTTTTTTAGAAACAACTTTTAAGAAATCCTTTTTATTATAGCTAAAATTCTGCATGTTTATTCAGAATCACAGTTATGCTATAACCAACAACATAAATCAAAATCATAAAGTTCAAATGATGATTGTCATAATATAACCAACACCATCAGATCACTTTTTTCTTTGTTCATCTGGCAGTTATAACTCAGATACATCAGCCAAACAAAATCTAAAGTTAATAATATAAGGGTCAAGAGCCCGACTAAAGCAACCAATGATCGCCATAACGGTGGCTTACAATTTTAGATTTTCTCCTTCAGTGATTCTGCTTGTTAACATCAGGTGTCTTCAATAATGCTCAATCATCACTCAATTAATCACTTAATTATCTCATTAACTTTAACACTCTTGAGTGTGGACTCATATACACTCCCAGGAGTGTTAATTTAACACTGGACTTTTTCGCTGTGTAGGATAACATTCTTGCTTTAACACGTCACATTACAAGTACGTTTTATAAAATACATTCCGTCATCTCAGGCCTCAATGATATCCTCAAAACATTTTGCGAACGTTGATTTGATAATGTTCCTCTGTTATTATGGAACATTGTATAATCTTTTATCTCAACAACTTTCCCAAAACATCCTCAAAATGTTACAGTTAAAACGTTATATCTTAGTTTACATTTAACCTTATAGAAACATTATTTGAAATGAGAAAACATCCTTAAAACATTATTTGAACATTTCTTTAAAACATTAACCAAATAGGGAATGTTAGCCAATGTTCTGAGAACGTTCCCTGCTAGCTGGGTATGGGCCCTATCTTGCACCCAGCGCAATTGACTTTGTACACAGGCGCATGTATCATTCCTATTTTGCACCCGCACAAAGCGGACTTTTCCCTCCACAGACGCACGTCGGTTAACTAAGAAATACACTTGCGCTCCCCGGGGCGGTTCAGCGCAAAGAGGCGTGTTCCGGCGCAAACTTTCCCTCATGCTATTTTGCTGTTCTATAAAACAATTGCGCCACTGACCAGAAAAAAACTAGTCTAAAGTCAGTGGCGCGTTGCACGTTGTTCATTATGCTATTTTAAGGGCGCATGCTTGACCATAATGTAGCGGGTGCACAACGCGCATACACTTTGCTCATGTAATCTACACAGATGCAGCAGTTTTTATTTTTGCAAATCATACATTATAACAAGGAAATATATTACCACACGAGGGAAATCATTGTGGTGTCCATGAAGATGTGAAAAAATAGGCATAAATCTAGCTTACACATTTACCCAAATTTTTCAGGCAAATTGTAGTAATGACGGATCAGAGCTGTTTGCCCAATAGTGGCAAGACACACATGTATATAAGGACATCTGACAAATTAGTTTGTCCGTCAAGAACCAGGAAAAAAAAATCTGAAGACGGCGAAATCACCTTTACCATAATGTAAGTACATTAAAAACCTTACTCTTAACACCAGTTAAGTTGAGCTTTCTCATATTTTTTTCTATTGATTTGGGTGGGTTTGTCCCATCCGCAATGTCAATTCTCTTTCTTTTACGGCCCTGACGAGAACATCGGTCTCCTCGGCTGTGAACCGATTCTGAAGCGCGCCTGGTAAATGCGCCATAATAACAATCCGCGATGCAACATGCGCACCTGCTCTTAAAGGGTATGTTGGATGACGCCCTGATTGGTTTATTTCACGTTACGCCCAAACCACACCTATGAATAATGAAGCTGCTTCAGACCAACCCCTTTTAGATTTGCGCCAGGCGCAAGAGGCATTTATCCCGCCGGGAAAATAGCAACAGCGCCGGGATCCGCCTACAAAGTTACTTGCGCTTTGCGCTTTGACACTTGCGTTTCAGATCGTTAAAATAGGGCCCTAAGACTTGTTTCTTTGTTTTGTTTTGTTTTTGCAGCTGGAAACCCCAATCCTTTTGCAGTTAAGCCAAGTTATCACCTTTGGGCTCCCTGGATTGGACCGAATACTAGGAAGTCTGGCTCTGTCTTAAATACAGAATGGGAGAAAGTACATTCATCAAATCCTAATCCTGCATCTGAAGTTCCAGTAACTGAGGAAAGGTTTATTGATGAGCTGATGTCACTGAAGGTGTAGTGTTGTTTTGTTTACCTTTTTGTAACAGTATTCTATTGTGATTGTTTATTTCTAATAAATTCTGAGTTTTTTTGTTGTCGTTTTAATTAATAGGTAGCTGCTGTCCGACACTTATGTGCATCTTGTGGGTTAGATAACAAGGGATCAAAGATGGACCTCATAATGAGACTGATGAGTGAAATGCAAAACAGATCATCATATGACAAAATCTTTCAGAAGGTTTGGGGTGCATCAGGTTTGTATGCACTGATATATCTTAATTTATAATAGAAAACACACATTTAAGTGCTGCAATCGTTAATTTTAAACAATCTATCACTTAGGTGGCTGGGCAGTTGTTATGTGCCCCTGCGGTGTCGTTAACAGCATTAAAGTCCTGGTGAGAGCTGAAAGTCCAAGGGACTTCACTGACATTTTGCTGTCCTGGAAACACCTTCCCAACGTAACCATTTATGACTTTGCAAGAGGACTTTCCACTCATGCAAATCTCCGTAATCCAAACATGATTCCCTTCAGCCCACATGAGGGTCGGCTGTTGGAGCCAAATGATGCCAATGTTGCAGCAGCAGAAGAGGGAAGACTTAAAATTTCATTGGAATGGCTCAAAGAGAAGAAAATGCCTGCTGATGTGAATGGGCATCCATTAACTGGCTCATCTGATCACTATGTACTTTCTGACAGATTCCATGAAAACAACACAAAGGATCCCCGTGATAAACTTCGTAAAATACAGCTTGTGCCTGAGTTGGCTGGAAGAGTTAATTCTCAGTGTGCGGAGCAGTTGTTTTCTCAAATGAGAAAAAACAATTACTTCCTAAATGTAATGAAGCCAACAAATCACTTGTTTCTTATGCGAAACCTGCTGCACCACTACAACGTTGCAATTAACACTAGGTTTACAGAACAGCTTACCAAGGCTGTTGGTTGCACTCAGGTTGTCCTGGGTAAGCATGGCCAAGCACTTGCAGGTAAACTTGATTTTTCATAATGCAATTTAATGTCATTATTTGGCTTCTCCAGAAATGTTATTTGACACTAGAGTTAGATGACACTCACATGCTTTTTTGCTAGGGACTTTAAGTAAAAGCACAGTTGAAATGGATGATGAGCTAAGTAAAAGCACAGTCGAAATGGATGATGAGCCAAGTACAGACAAGGCGTCTGTGACATGGCTGAAGGATGTAATGCCCAACAAGACTGGCTGGGAGCAACCATTCAGTGAAGAAAAGGTGATTGCTCTATGAAGGTTGAAATCTTAAAAACTGAGGAATGAGTAGCCTGAAACATTTTGTAATGTATGTTGATAATGTTTTTTAGCTCACACGTGTTTTGGACACAAAGCAAAATGGGAGTGAACATGTGGCACGTATTTATTCTACAACCCTGATGCGAAAAGATTTTCAGACCTTGGGATTGGAACGCAATGTGGAGGCAACAGTTAGGATCATCTTAAATTTCTTTGATCCAATTTACTTTTCAAAAATGTTCCTGGTTTTAAGTGAAGCTGTTATATCTTAACAGATTCTGAATTGCTGTTTCAAGAAAATTGAAGACCTCAGCAAATTGCAGGTAAAATGTCATTGCTTTGCCTTGTAGCGTGAATAAAATGCAAAAAGCTGTTATGAAGAAATGTGTATGTTTCTGTTATTAGGGCATCCAAGTCTGGACGTCTAACAGCTATGTGAATGCAACGCTGATTCCCCCACTTTGTGCAGATCCCATGTTACATATCCCTGTAAGCAATTATATATTTTTCAACAGTGTAATATTGTAGTTATGATTTGTTATTGTTTAGCATACATACTTTGGATTTCATTGACTGTTTCGATGTATTATTGCTATTGACATTCTATGTGGCATATATGTTGTAAGCATTCTTTCAAAGCGGGCAAAAAGATTTCACAGAGCAAAATAAACATTGTGCACCATTTTGTATTATATTTATTTGTGATAGGTTGATGCTTCTACAAAAGACTGCATTCTATTTCCATCGTGGATCAAGTCACACTGGATGCTTTGTGTAAGTCATCAAGACATTTTTATCCATGTCAAATTGATTTCTATATTTTGTGTTTTTTAACAACCATTTTCAGATTTTGCGTCCAAAGCTGAAACAAGTGTTTTTTTCTTGATTCACTCTGCGCAAGTGGTCTGAGTGATGGGAGATACAGCCAAGTGTACAGGTCTTTTACATAGCTCAATAGTTCATGTTCAGAAGTTCCAGTTGAACAGTTCTTGTTCACATGTTCTCAGCTGCTGTATGGTGGTTCAGTTCTAAACCATTCAGCATTTTCCTTTTTTTCCTTTTTTTTCATTTGTGACGTTCTTGTTTTAATGATGTCTGATGTGAGTTATATGAGGTCATTTAAGTTTATTAAAGTTGAAAGTACCAAAACGCGTATAACCAATTAATAGTAAGGGGCGTACACAATCAAAATGGGGGACTGTTGTATAGTGTGTTCGTAAGTTTATCAGTAGAGTTGTAAAGATAGGGGTGAGATACCTTTTGAATAGCGGCGTGTTTTGTTGATTTTGAATTTCAAAATAATTTCTAAAAATCACTTAATGATGTTTTATTAACAAAGTTCGGGAGAAGCACGTTCAGATAATTAACACGGGTGGAGAGCACTCAACAAATGATGTTTTATTAAAGTTCGGGAGAAGCACGTTCAGATAATTAACACGGGTGGAGAGCACTCAACAATCACGATTAAAATGTGTATATATAGACTCAGCAGTCTCACCTCATTTCTCTGACAGTTTAGCAGCATCCCTCCACCACCCCTTCTCCACTCTTCTAGTCCTAAACCACTTTACATACAGGGGGGAGTACTCTGGGTTCGGGCCAAATTCCGAGCTCGGAGCCCTCCCCCGGACAGCACGCCAAATACGCATTATACTTTATTTCCTATAATTGTATGTAAGTGTGAACTCGTGAAATAGGAGGGTTGCTCAGACTGTCATCCCTGGCCATTGGACTGAGATCTCCTGTAAGGATCTTCCAGTAAGTTTTTGAATCATCACTTATTCTTCTAGCACACAATTCAATTAATTACTTTCTTGCTTACTTGCTTTTTTACATTTCTTGATTTGCTTGCAAACCTTATCCAGGAGATTCCAATGCAGCATTTCTCCAATAATTGTGGAGTCTTTGTGCTCATGGTGAGTTTTTATATGACAGTAACATCAGATTCATTTAGAAACCAAATAAAAAAAGGTCTAAACAAGTAGCCTTTGGATTTCAGTATGGCCTGTACATTTCTCTGGGGGTGGCATTTGACTTTTCTGAGGTGAGTCTTCAGATATTTGTTCAACACATTTGTTTTGCAAGCCAGTATAAAAACAGAATTTGAAACATTGTAGTAAGGTTTTTTTTTTTCAAGGCTAATATTTCAAGAATAAGGAAATGGTGGTGTGTACTGCTACTTGAAGACTCGGGGTAAATTCTAATTCTAATATAAATTTAAAGTAATTACATTTTAGCATTTTGTAATTTTTCTCTCTCTCTCTGTCTCTCTCTCTCTAGGTCTCCTACAGATCGGAAAAGGCACAGAAAAGATGCGGAGGTTGAAGGCCCATGTGAAGTCAAAACTGGTATGTTAAACAGTTTGAAAAATAACACATGTAAACAAAAAAATGGCCAGTGAAAATGAACTTTTCTTTCTTCTTTTTCAGCCATGGACCCAACAAGAGGCCTTGCTGATGTACTGTTGAATATTATTTCTTTAAAAAAATTTTTGGAGTAATGTAAGATTTTAAAATAGTTTTTCCATATTTTTTTTCCCAGCTACCACCAGAGATGCTCAGTCACATTCTTCTAGATGTCGTTTATGAAGAAGGAGACAAAGCCTTTCACACTCTGTCACTAGTGTGCAAAAAGTTTAATGAGACCGTCCACCATCCAGGTTTCCTAAAAAAAGCTCACTTTGCCTGGCTGGACAGTATGCATAAGTATTACTTTATGAAATGAACAAGTTAAGCTAATATATTAAATTCATTTTTTTGCATTAAAAATTCATTTTTTCTTTTATCTTGTAGGTATCGTTGACTGGAAGTCAGTCAATCCCGATGTGAGGGAGGAATATAGAGTAGAGTTTAAGCTCACCAGATGTGATGCCTGTGGATTCCTCTACAAAAACACCACTGGATATTGCGGCAATGGAAAGAGGGGGGTCTTTACTGCGTTCTATTCAGATAGAAAATTTGATGGCTTCTGTTCTATGGACTGCTACTATAGTATGAATGAGTAATAGAGGAATGAGTAATAGAGGAATGAGTAATAGAGGAATGAGTTTTGACTTTGAACACAACCCTGATAGCAAACTGACTCCGGAATGGATCTGCCGCGGAGGTATCACAAGGTCCGGAACGGAGTCCACTTGCACAGCGCAACGGATCCGGAACAGATAAGGATTGCGGATCCAGACTAGATCCGCGGCAGACCCTATCCGTATCCGCTGATAAAGCAGCTCACCCGCCGCGGATCCGCCCGTTCATTTCGGTCTGAAAACCTTTCAGATCACTCATTCAAAACTAGTAATCTGGCCAAAACTACAAAAATATTTCAAATCTATTGGTGGACCAACATTAGATAGACTGCCCACTAAACAACATGATGTTCAAAAGATGTCTTTTCAACGTCTTTGTCACAAGAGTCGGACGTTGAAAAGATGTCCACTGAGGAGCCAGAATTAAAGTTTTTTTATGACGTCTTTTTTTGACGTGTTCTGCACGTCCGATCTAGACGTTCATCGAACCTTCGTAGGCTAACGTACTTTTGAATGTATTCTCAATATCATTATTGCTATTTTTACAGTGAAATAAATGTATTTGGTCTTGTATAATTATTTGTTGGTCAATAGTGATTAAGTTTATGGCTCGCTTTTATGCGGATCAGGAAGCTTTCGCGTCCAATTGTAAAGACCTTACGGCACGCCCCTACCTCTTGCCACGCCCCTACCTCTTGCCACGCCCATTGCTCCAGCCTGCAGTTACCTCTACTTGAGATGGAGGGGCAACATGGTGACCTACATTAGAACCCCTTACCCGTATGTATTTTCAATGGCATATTATACACTCACGAGAATACTTTATTACTTGAACGAAGTAAATATACATTAATGAGCACATATATTGAAATAACTAAGTGTTTTTAGCTAAGAATAAACTAAAAAAGTTACACAGTGTAGCTTTAACATCCTTCTTGGACAATTTCTGCCTCCTTTTCTCAAGGCCAGCCCGCGCCTCACCTCTGCCCCCTGGTTATCTGATGTTCCCGGCGAACATCGTTCTAATCTGAAAGGAAGTGGCGCAAATCGAAATATCTGATTATTCTCTGCTTCCTTCACTGTACATATGTGTCCAACTACATGTTAAAATTAAAATGTCTCTACTGCTAAAATGACTCACCATCATTCACAACTCTTCTGACTCTCGCACGCTTTACAAAACCTTGTCATCTCTTCTTAACCCTACTCTTTCATCAACGATAACAGCTGACGATTTTGCCACATTCTTCGTAAATAAAACAACCACCATCCGTGAGCATGGATTGGTCACATCGTGACCACATCACAAACTGACACACACATCATCACAGCTAACACACACACACACACACACACACACACACACACACACACACACACACACACACACACACACACACACACACACACACACACACACACACACACTCCCGTCCTTCTCTGCTCAGGTCTTCCAGCTTGCACTGTCAAACCTCTGCAACTGATCCATAATGCAGCAACGAGAGTGCACAGCAAAATCCCCAGTGTTAAATTAACAATCCTCAGTGTACATATGTGTCCAACTACATGTTAAAATGAACACTGAACCAGTGTTGAAGTTAATGAGATAATTAAGTGATTAATTAAGTGATGATTGGCCATTAGTGGTGACACCAAATGTTAAGCAGAATCATTGAAAGAGAAACAACAAGAACAGAAAAAAGAGAAACACAAAAACTAACAGCTTTACAACAACAGAACTTTACAGCATTACTAAAGTATTTTATAGTAATATTAAATTATATCCTATATGGTCTAAAGAAAGCAAAAAATACCAATATTTTCTTTCTTTGCCTTTCAGGTTTTACCAGTTATGATACTTTAATTGTAATGACTATTATAACTGCATGTATGCATAACGATCACATTTTGTTTTTTTTAACATGCACAACTATGTTGTGATAAATATGAATATTCTTTCCTCAATATATATTGGAATTAACTAAATGAAAATGTATTTAAATGTATTTATGAATAGTCCATAGAAATGTCTGAAATGTTTCATAAGGATTGCATTTAATAAATGGAGATTTGGAACGATGTGACATTTACTGAAGCACACAGTTTCCATGAGTCTTATTCCAGTCAGTAATGTTATTGGAATGTCTTTCTTTCAATTTCTTGAGTTCTGCAGCATGAATCTCTTCAATCTCTTTGTATCTTCTCTTGATCTCATCCATCTTCTGATTGCATTCCTCCATTGCCTTATAACGCTCAAGCAGAAGTTTATTTTCATTCATATATTTTTCGTTTAATTTCTTTGTGTCAGTTTGATCACCTGGTTGCAAGGATTTTTCTTCCCTGAACTTGGCAGTGTTTTTGCTCATCTTCTGATCTGTGACTGTATGTTTTTTTGCTTTTTCTTTATTTTTCGCTTCTTGCCTTATGGTTTCCTTTTCTTCAGACTTTTCCATCATCCTTTTATTTTTCCTTGGCTTTGTGTCTTTTGATATAAATGAGCTAAACAATATTGATTTTTTCTTGTGTTTCTTTTTATCATGATCAGATTCTCCTCCGGTTGCTTCTTGTGGTTCAGTCTTTTTCACCAGATATTCTTCATACTCATCATTCTTAATTCCCTCAACACCACCTTGATCTTGTGTTTGCTCAATATCTGTTGTGACTCTATCCTCTGTAATTTTTCTTGTCTCATATTTTCGTAACAGTGTGTTCTCTCTCTCCAAAAAAAGACATTCTTTAACTTTTCCTTTTTCTTTTTCCTCCTCTAGTTTCTTTTTCATTTCTTTGATTTCAGACTCATATTTGGCTTTAATGGCCTCTATCTCTCGTCTGACCTCCTCCTCTCTCTCTCTATTGATCTGCATGAGTCTGAATGCTCTCTCGGCCTCCTGAAACATTCTGTCATTATAGAATGTTTGTTTATTATTCCACATCATCTTATCGATCTTCTTTAAAAGACTCACAACCTGAGCAGAATCCTTCTGTTTATTATTGAACACATGAAATCTTCCTCCACAGTCGTGGATCAGTTGTTGGATGTGTGCATCTCCTTCTTTAATGTAGTCTTCAATACTTTGATCTGTGAGATTGTCTCCTCGTGTGAACGCCACCATAGTGTAGGTCTCTGCTTTCTGTCCGAAGGTCATCTTGATGAGCTGAAGGGTTTCTCTCTCTTCTTGTGTGATCGGGCCGACAGCGATGACCAGCAGAAACACGTGTGGTCCAGGAGCCGATAGTTCAATGCATCTCATGATCTCCTGTTGAACGTCTTCATTACTGAGGCTTGTGTCGAAGAGTCCTGGTGTGTCCACAACGCTCACGGGTCGACCACAGGCGTCTCCGGTCTCTATTTGGCATGATCTGGTAACAGACTTCATACTGGCTCTTGATTGAAACACGTCGCGTCCCAGGATGGTGTTTCCGGTTGCACTCTTTCCCACTCCAGTTTTTCCGATCAGGACGATCCTCATACACTCTAAGCTCTTCTCAGTGCTTAATGTGGCTGTTAATCACAAACACAAATGTGCTCAATACAATCATGGTAATGCTATAGATTGGAGCAAAGTACACTCTAAAAAGAGATGTGTTAAAAAACAACGCACAGCATGTATTGATGGTATTTTGACACATGTTGTGTAGATTTTCAAAACACAATGTGAGTTAAAATGTAATTCTGTCTTGATAGAATAGCACTGGGTGGAGGGCAGTTTGTGTTTATGAAAAAAAAATATAGGTATATTTTATATGGCATCCCATAAAAAGCTCTAAAATAAATATAACAATACATTAAAACAAATAAATAAAATCTTAATTCATAAAAACTTAAAGATTTAATTTTTTTTTGGCAGCCATCATGCTTCTTTTTCAATGTCTTTTTCAAATGCTGCTTTCACTTGTTATTACTAACCAGATTGACTTTATTTCTGTCAGACTCTACAGAAGCTCTTATTTAGAATTAACAGGTTTTGGCGTTGACGATTCATTGAATGTTTCATTTGAAGTCACCAGAATCGTGATTAGTGGCACCTTTATTTGGGTTCTTGACCCTTGAACATTAACCTGTTACAAACCAACGCCCCCGGTACCGGGGGCAATGGGGCGCCCCCTAGGGAAAAAAAATTTCAGATTCAAATTTCTAAGTAACCACTGAAATGGAATAACACAAAATAGGTATCATTTTAACCTCCTAAGACCTGGTTGTCCACATACGTGGACATAACATTGGTTGTGTGCAGCATAATACTTAATTCTGTGCAGAGGTGGAAAGTCCAGGGGTCAGAAAGTAAAAGTCCTGCCATATTTTTATTCCACCCACAGCAAAAACTCCAGTGTTAAATGAACTTTACTGGGAGTTTATTTGGATCCAGACTCAAGAGTGTTAAAGTTAATGAGATAATTAAGTGAATAATTGAGTGATGATTGAGCATTATTGGAGACACCTGATGATAACAAGCAGAATCACTGAAGGAGAACGTCACATTTTTTAAGTCACCATTATGGTGATTAGTGTCTGCTTTAGTTGGACTCTTGACCCTTATATCATTAACTTTAGATGATGTTTGGCTGCTGTACATGAGTTATAACAGCCAGACGAACAACAAGGAAAGCTGATGCGCTGGGGTTGGTTATGTTTTGACATAATCATCATTTGTCACAAAACTCATTTGTAGAGTTTAACCTTTTGATTACACAGTATAACATTTTCTAACTCAATAATTGAGTGATGATTGAGATATTATTGAAGACACCAGATGTTAACTAGCAGAATCACTGAAGGAGAAGATCTATATTTTAGATATACGTTATACGTTATGGTGATCAGTGTTTGCTTTAGTTGGGCAGGTGACCTTTAAATGTTTAACTAAAGATTTTGTTTGGCTGTTTTAACAGCTGGATGAACAAAGAGATCAGATCAGATCAGATGTTGTAGATCATGTTTAGACATAATCATCATTTGACCTGAATCACTGAACTCATTTAAAGCCTACTCTCTGACTTAAATGTATAATGATCATAACAGCATCACAGTGATTCTATAACATTAGATCCAGATTTTTCAAAATAAACCAAATGATATCTTAAACGTTGTTCTGATAAATAAATAAAAATCTTTATTTTAGGCACACACAGACATCAAGATTCAGTGTATGAATCTCAACAATGGTGACAAACAGAATATTCAATTAGGAAAAGGAAATGACTAAGACAATTCAGATCATAATTTATTCATACCGCAATGCATGATGGGAGCCATGAATGAGTTTTGATTGGTGGCACCCAGAATGCACTGCAACATGCTATATAATTGTCACCATTGTTGAGAATCACAGGCTGATTCTTGATGTCTGTGTGTGCCCACAAAGTATTTAGAATAGAACAGCTTTTAAGAAATCTTTTGGATAATATTTAAATTTCTGAAAATGTTATACTGTGTAATCAAAAGGTTAAACTCTACAAATGAGTTTTGTGACAAATGATGATTATGTCAAAACATAACCAACCCCAGCGCATCAGCTTTCCTTGTTGTTCGTCTGGCTGTTATAACTCATGTACAGCAGCCAAACATCATCTAAAGTTAATAATATAAGGGTCAAGAGTCCAACTAAAGCAGACACTAATCGCCATAATGGTGACTTAAAAAATGTGACGTTCTCCTTCAGTGATTCTGCTTGTTATCATCAGGTGTCTCCAATAATGCTCAATCATCACTCAATTATTCACTTAATTATCTCATTAACTTTAACACTCTTGAGTCTGGATCCAAATAAACTCCCAGTAAAGTTCATTTAACACTGGAGTTTTTGCTGTGGGTGGAATAAAAATGAAAAATAATAATTTTTCTCTGTTTGATGAAACTGTGTATTTATTTTGCATTTTTGAAACAGCAGGAATAACAATGAATATGAGCAGATGAAAATATTATCTTCAAGTAACTTTGCAAGCTCAGCAAAAGTTTAAAATTTGAAAGATTTTTTTACAAGATTATCATGCTACAATTAGCTGGGCATTGTTTTTTAAATATACAGTGAGAACAGAATCTTATAGTCTATGGCAGGGGTGTCCAAACTCGGTCCTGGAGGGCCACTGTCCTGCAGAGTTTAGTTCCAACTTGCCTCAACACACCTGCTTGTAAGTTTTTAGCATGCCTAATGACCTTCAACAGCTAATCAAGACCTTGATTAGCTGTTTCAGGTGTGTTTAATTGGGGTTGGAGCTAAACTCTGCAGGACAGTGGCCCTCCAGGACCGAGTTTGGACACCCCTGGTCTATGGTATCAAACAGCACATGCATCTCAACAATGGTGACAAACAAAAAGCTTCATGCCGCAATGCATGCTGGGTCCATGACTCATCCATGACTCCCAGTAGCATTGCGGCATGAAGCTAGGGCTGGGCGATATATCGCATCACATTGTTATGCGCATCTCGTCAGTAAAGCCGGTTCCTTGATTAGTAGTAAATCGCCTTCACCTGCTTTCAGATGGAGCGGCATTTACTACAAAGAGCCGTAGTTAACTGACAAGCTGAGCCATATCGCATCAATATTGCGGACGTATCGCCAGCGATAATTAATGCGATATGGCTCAGCTTGTCAGTTAACTACGGCTCTTTGTACACAGCAAAAACTCCAGTGTTAAATTAACACTCCTGCGAGTGTATATGAGTCCACACTCAAGAGTGTTAAAGTTAATGAGATAATTAAGTGATTAATTTAGTGATGATTGAGCATTATTGAAGACACCTGAAGAATCACTGAAGGAGAAAATCTCAAATTGTAAGCCACCGTTATGGCGATCATTGTTTACTTTAGTTGGGCTCTTTTATATTATTAACTTTAGATTTTGTTTGGCTGGTGTATCTGAGTTAAAACTGCCAGATGAACAAAGAAAAAAAGTGATCTGATGGTGTTGGTTATATTATGACATTCATCATTTGAACTTTATGTTTTTGAGTTATTTTGTTTGTTTCAGCATAACTGTGATTCTGCATAAATATCTAGAATTTTAGTTATAATATAAAGGATTTCTTAAAAGTTGTTTTCTAAAAATAATAAAGCTTTCTTTTAGGCACACACAGACTTCAAGATTCAATCTATGCATCTCAACAATGGTGACGAGCAGAATATTCAATTAGGAAAAGTAAATTACATAGAAAATTCAGATCATAATTTATTCATATCGCAATGCATGATGGGAGCCATTAATGAGTTGTGATTGGTGGCAGCCACTGCAACATGCTTTATTATTGTCACCATTGTTGAGATTCACAGGGTGATTATTGATGTCTGTGTTTCTAAATAAATTTATTGGAAAGTGTTTTGATCAGAACAATGTTTATTAAATATTTTGGATTGTAAGAAACATACCTATACTCAAATATGGTCTAAAATTACAAAGCTGTTGCCAATAAGTTAAACCAATCTATCTCAATAAAATTCATTTTCAGATCACATCATGATTATGCCAGAACATAACCAACACTATCAGATCACACTTTTCTTTGTTAATTTGACTGTTATAATTAAATAACAGCAGACAAACAAATTTAAAGTGAATGTATAAAGGTTAAGAGCACAACTAAAGCAAACACTTATCGCCATAACGGTGGCTTACAATTTGTGATTTTCTCCTTCAGTGATTCTGCTTGTTAACATCAGGTGTCTTCAATAATGCTTAAACATCACTAAATTAATCATTTAATTATCTCATTAACTTTAACACTCTTGATTGTTAATTTAACACTGGAGTTTGTGCTGTAGAGTAAATGCCGCTCCATCTGAAAGCAGGTGAAGGCGATTTACTACTAATCAAGGAACCGGCTTTACTGACGAGATGCGCATAACAATATTGTGCGATATATTGCCCTACATGAAGCTTTTCCTTTGTCACCATTGTTGAGATTCATGTGCTGATTCTTGATGTCTGTGTTTGACTAGGTTCTGCTGTAGTTCACAACTTTCTGAAAACATATTTCTTCTTTTTTTTAAAACAGCCAAAACCCCAGTGTTTTATCAAAACTCAGAGAACATATTGTCTCAATCTAAAGAGTTTAAAAAGTGTTCAAGACAATGAGATAATTAAGCATTAGTGATTAACAGGAGAATTAACAGAGGTTTAACTCTTCTTCATTTGAAGTCACCATAACAGTAACTAGTGTTTCCATTAGTTCAGCTTTTAACTCTTAATATATGTTTTGTCCTTTATTGGCTGCTGTAACAGTGTTTGTCAAACACATTTGAAAGCTAAAGTGAAACGAGATCAGGTGATGAAGGTTACCTGTTGATGATTTTATAATCATCATGAAATAGATGATTCACTGAGGTATTTAAATCTAACCAGCATAGTACAAAACTCCCAGCATGCATTGCATCATGAATAAATTATGCTGCATTGTCCTATAATTTTGTTTGATTCTAAATATTGGCTTTTTTTTGTTGTTGTTTTTGTTGTGAATTAGTAGCTTTTCAGTGATGTTCTGAATTAATCTGTTTATCTAAATAGTTCTGATTGTCACCATTGTTGAGAGTCATGTGCTGATTGTTGATATCTGTGTGTGTCAGCATAGGGCCAATTTCCTTAATTTCATGTTAGTTTAAAGATTAAAACTGATTGTTATATTTCTGGATCTCATGCTGGGGTAACACAGGGTTTGTGATGTGAATATATTAGTGGAACAACATACTTGTTAGATTATAAAAACCTCAGTGATTAAGTCTGTTTCATGATGATTATAGAACCATCACCAGGTAACCATCATCACCTGATCTCATTTCACTTTAGCTTCCTTTGCTGTAGCAAATATGTTTGACAAACACACCGTCACAGCAGCCAAGAAAAAACAATATATATAATAAGAGTTAAGAGCCCAACTAATGGAAACACTGATCACTGTTATGGTGACTTCATATGAAACAGAGTTAAACCCTGTTAATTCTCAATACAACTTTTGTAGACGTCTGACAGAATTAAAGTCAGTCTGGTTAGTAATAAGTGAAGCTGGTAATGCTGTTTGTGGAGTTGTTTATTCCTCCTCTGCTGAGATCTTGAAAGATTTAATGTCTTATTTTATCTTCAGTGGATTTCATCTAAGGCTGTGGCTGAAATTACTCCATATTTAATATATGCAGATTTTTTGGCTACGATAAGGTCCAGTTCAGGTTTATTTCTTTGCTCTTGGCTGTCATGTGGCATTGCTATGCAGAGGTGTAAAGTCCAGGTTCAGAAAGTAAAAGTCCTCCTCAGTATTTTGTTCCAAACACCTGGATTTGCTAATCCAGACAGGAGATAGAACTAATTAGTGAAATCAGCTGACTGAGTTTATGGGTGGAATAAACATATAGCAGGACTTTTACTCTTTGACCCCTGGATTACCCACCTCTGGTTTCTACACCAAATTTATTTCAGTGTATGAAAAACCTGTCAGACCAAAAACTCCATCATGTGTAAAATGTAACAAACTGTGGCGTCATTTTTTGTAATACTCACATATTGATCGCGCCAAACTTGTGGGATTTTCTGACTTTCTGGCTGTCTGAAACCTCTGTATCAATGGCTCTAAACATGAAGTACATTATGAAACAATTATAATGAAATAGTTTTCAAACATTTTTTTGTCTTTTCCACTCAGTTAAGTGTTGATGCCAATTTCCATTTCACTTGCACATTTCCATTTTTCTTGTGAAATTGACAGAATCCAACAAATGAGTGGGAAAACCTATTTATATGGAAGTAAAACAATGCCAAATGTTTTTGAAACAAAAAGCCTGTTGAATTGCTCTACTTGAAAAAAATAGGCATTGCATTAACCCTGCTTGCATTTTAATACATTGTATTTTTAGGGCTTGCATTTTTATGGGCTGAAATTCAGCATTGTTGGATATTTAAGCTGTGAATATTTCCATTCAAAACATTTCACACACGTTTTCATTATTAAAAATTCAATAATCCATATTCAGCTTTCATATTTCACTTCCAAAATATTCAAACTGTTTAAAAATACAACCTATATTATTCAATTTTGGCAATTGAATTTTTGGCAATTTTAGGTCCATTTTATTTCACTTTGCAAATTCGCTTCCACAAATTCAGTGGTTCAGATACAACAGTAAATTTATTGTTGACATCCAGGAACTGCAGGAAAAGCAGTAGATTACTGAGCATAATCTCCATCTGCTGTTAGTCGACCTCACCAGCAGGGGGTGCAAGCGTGTGTTGTTGACGAAGACCAGAGCAACAGTTAGAGCAAGGCATTCATTCATAAAAACTCATTTACAGCAATGTAAGTGTATTTGTGATTATTATGACTGCTATTTTATGTTAAATTCAGTGTCTTCACGGTTACTTTTCCTGTGTAGCCTACATGCATCTTTCTCTACCGTGAATGAGATTATAATGTTATTCCCCCGATGCGGATGTACAGGTCCAATGTTACATTTGAGGTAGACATATATTTCTCCTGGTTGTTTGTTGCCTTAACTTTATATTGTGGTGATGTGCTGCATGCAGTATAGGCTACTAGGGTTTCCCTCAATACTTCAGGATTTCCCTACTGGACATATAAAACACTTAACGTAGCTTAATGGACTAATACAGTGATATAAAAGACAAAACTCGCAGGCAAGCACTCAAAAAAATGATATGCTTGCTTTAATTAACTTTTTTATGTCAACAGGTTCCACATAACTGGGTTACGTTAAACAAACATAAATTGTTCATGTCACTTCAACATCATGGAATTAAGTCATTTTAAGCGACGCAATTAAACAACAAAATCCCCAATTTACACTGAGAGTGTGAATTATAGGGCTGGGCGATATATCGCATCACATTGTTATGCGCATCTCGTCAGTAAAGTTGGTTCCTTGATTAGTAGGCCTAGTAAATCGCCTTCACCTGCTTTCAGATGGAGCGGCATTTACTACAAAGTAGGGCTGCACGATTAATCGCACGATATTGTTATGCGCATCTAATCAGTAAAGCCGGTTCCTTGATTAGTAGTAAATCGCCTTCACCTGCTTTCAGATGGAGCGGCATTTACTACAAAGAGCCGTAGTTAACTGACAAGCTGAGCCAAATCGCGTTAAAATCGAGGACATATCGCCAATGATATTTAATGCGATATGGCTCAGCTTGTCAGTTAACTACGGCTCTTTGTACACAGCAAAAACTCAGTGTTAAATTAACACACCTGGGAGTGTATATGAGTCCACACTCAAGAGTGTTAAAGTTAATGAGATATTAAAGTGATTAATTGAGTGATGATTGAGCATTATTGAAGACACCTAAAGCAGAATCACTGAAGGAGAAAATCTAAAATTGTAAGCCACCGTTATGGCGATCATTGTTTGCTGTAGTTGGGCTCTTGACCCTTATGTTATTAACTTTAAATTTTGTTTGGTTGTTGTTTCTGAGTTATAATTGCCAGATGAACAAAGAAAAAAAGTGATCTAATGGTGTTGGTTATATTATGACAATCAAAATTTTAACTTTATGTTCGTGATTTATGCTGTTGGTTACAGCATAACTGTGATTCTGCATAAATATCCAGAATTTTAGATATAATATAGAGGATTTCTTAAAAGTTGTTTAAGAAAAAAATCTTTCTTTAGGCACACACATACGTCAAGATTCAGTCAATGCATCTCAACAATGGTGACGAGCAGAATATTCAATTAGGAAAAGTAAATTACATAGACAATTCAGATCATAATTTATTCATACCACAATGCATGATGGGAGCCATTAATTGAGTTGTGATTGGTGGCAGCCACTGCAACATGCATTATTATTGTCACCATTGTTGAGAATCACAGGCTGATTATTGATGTCTGTGTTTCTAAATTAATTCATTTGTAAGTGTTTTGAACAGAACAATGTTTATTAAATATATTGGATTATAACAAAAATACTGATAATAATATGCTGTAGAATCACACAACTGCTGCTAACAAGTTAAACTAAACTCATTAAGTTTCACTTTTTAGATCACAGCATGATTATGCCATAACATAACCAACACAACAGATCACACTTTTCTTTGTTCATTTGACTGAAATAAATCAATAATAGCAGACAAACATAATTTAAGTTGAAAGTAAAGGGTCAAGAGTCCAACTAAAGCAAACACTGATCGCCTTAACGGTGGCTTACAATTTGTGATTTTCTCCTTCAGTGATTCTGCTTGTTAACATCAGGTGTCTTCAATAATGCTCAAACATCAATAAATTAATCACTTAATTATCTCATTAACTTTAACACTCTTGAGTGTTAATTTAACTCTCATATCTGCATCATATCTTCCATCTGAAAGCAGGTGAAGGCGATTTAGTACTAATCAAGGAACCGGCTTTACTGAGGAGATGCGCATAACAATGTGATGCGATATATCGCCCAGCCCTAGTGAATTATATAAACTCTGAGCAGAGTGTTAAATGAACACTGAATCAGTGTTAAAGCTAATGAAATAATTAAGTGAATAATTGAGTGATGATTGAGCATTATTGAAGACACCTGATGGTAACAAGCATAATCACTGAAGGAGAAAACCGGAAAGTGTTTGTTTTAGATGGGCTCTTGACCCTCACAACATTAACTTTAGATTTTGTTTGATTGCTGTACATTATTTATAATAGCCAGATTACCAAATTGAAATGGTGAAAAGGTGATCTGATGGTATTGGTTGTGTTTTAACATAATTGTTATTTCACAGTAATTTGACCTGAATCACTGAACTCATATAGAACCCAATACATCAAGAATCAGCCTGTGAATCTCAACAATGGTGACAATTATAAAGCATCTTGCAGTGCATTCTGGGTGCCACCAATCAAAACTCATTTGATCATTTGGATTTCATTGAAAAAGCCAAAAATGATATACTCTACAATGACAGTGCTGCTATAATCCATAAGATAAATTAGGGGTGACTCCCGAATAGTCAAATAGGAGGAGCCTGATTCGACTACCAATCTCACGGTCGAATCTTCGCAGAGGTTATATAAATGTGCTCAATGTCTGATTTCACATAGAACTACCGGTTTTCTGTCAATACGTTAATATAGGAGCCTAAATACAAATGTGCAGAGAAAGCTTTTAATAAATATTTTTAATGTGCGTGAATAAATCCAAACACCCCGTGACAGGTTTAAGTTTCACTTTCGTCAGTAAAGCCGGTTCCTTGATTAGTAGTAAATCACCTTCACCTGCTTTCAGATGGAAGATATGATGCAGATATGAGTGTTAAATTGATTGAAAAGTTAATGAGATAATTAAGTGATTAATTTAGTGATGATTGAGCATTATTGAAGACACCTGATGTTAACAAGCAGAATCGCTGAAGGAGAAAATCACAAATTGTATGCCACCGTTATGGCGATAAGTGTTTGCTTTAGTTGGACTCTTGACCCTTCTACTTTCAACTTAAATTTAGTTTGTCTGCTGTTATTGATTTTTAACAGTCAAATGAACAATGAGAAGTGTGATCTGATAGTGCTGGCTATGTTTTGGCATAATCATGCTGTGATCTGAAAAATTAAACTTATTAAGATAGCTTGGTTTAACTTGGTAGCAACAGCGTTGTGATTCTACAGCATATGATTATCAGTATTTTTTTAATCCAAAATATTTATTAAACATTGTTCTTGAACATTATGAATTGAATTTATTTAGAAACACAGACATCAATAATCAGCCTGTGAATCTCAACAATGGTGACAATAATAATGCATGTTGCAGTGGCTGCCACCAATCACAACTCATTAATGGCTCCCATCATGCATTGCGGTATGTGTAAATTATGATCTAAATTGTCTATGTAATTTACTTTTCCTAATTGAATATTCTGCTCGTCACCATTGTTGAGATGCATTGACTGAATCTTGACGTCTGTGTGTGCCTAAAAGAAAGATTTTTTTTTTTACAATTTTTAAGAAATCCTTTATATTATATCTGAAATTCTGGATATTTGTGCAGAAACACAGTTATGCTGTAATCAAAAGCATGTTTACAGCATGATTATGCCAGAACATAACCAACACTATCAGATCACACTTGACTTTGTTCATTTGACTGTTATAAATAAATAACAGCCAACAAACAACATTTAAACTTAAAGTATAAGGATCAAGAGCCCAACTAAAGCAAACACTTATCGCCATAAGGGTGGCTTACAATTTTAGATTTTTTCCTTCAGTGATTCTGCTTGTTATCATCAGGTGTCTTCAATAATGCTCAATGATCACTAAATTAATCACTTAACTATCTCATTAACTTTAACACTCTTGAGTGTTAATTTAACACTCGTATCTGCATCATATCGTCCATCTGAAAGCAGGTGAAGGTGATTTACTACTAATCAAGGAACCGGCTTTACTGATTAGATGCGCATAACAATATCGTGCGATTAATCGTGCAGCCCTAACTCAGATACAACAGGCAAACAAAATCTAAGGTTAATAATATAAGGGTCAAGAGCCCAACTAAAGCAAACAATGATCGCCATAACCGTGGCTTACAATTTTAGATTTTCTCCTTCAGTGATTCTGTTTTACGTGTCTTCAATAATGCTCAATCATCACTCAATTAATCACTTAATTATCTCATTAACTTTAACACTCTTGAGTGTGGACTCATATACACTCCCAAAAGTGTTAATTTCACACTGAAGTTTTTTGCTGTGTACAAAGAGCCGTAGTTAACTGACAAGCTGAGCCATATCCCATTAATTATCGCTGGCGATACGTCCGCGATATTAATGCGATATGGCTCAGCTTGTCAGTGAACTACGGCTCTTTGTAGTAAATGCCGCTCCATCTGAAAGCAGGTGAAGGCGATTTACTACTAATCAAGGAACCGGCTTTACTGACGAGATGCGCATAACAATGTGATGCGATATATCGCCCAGCCCTATTAGGAAGTCTTTGACTATCCTGGATGATACATCTCACATCTTGTTTTCAGAATTTGAACTGTTCCCCTCAGGTAGGCAATATTGAGTGCCCAAATGGAGGACTGTTAAAGCTTCTAGATCTTTTGTTTCAAATGCAGTTATGAGTGTAAATACTTATCTGAAGCAAAGATAAAGTTAAACGTGAACTTATAATAGTAGAAGTATTGTAAATGCTCAGGGTTTGTGATGTGATGTTTGTGATGTTTTTTGTGATGTATTAAATTTTATGTTGGGAGGTTTTTGACGCTGCTTAAATTGCCCTGCAAAGGGACAAATAACGATTTTACTACTACTACTTGACATTGGACATTCGCACATTTAGGGACCGTCTCTAAAGTTACATACAACATTGGTATACACGTTTCTAATTTCAATAGCATTTGAAGAGAACGACTTACAGTCATAAAACCAACTGTAAAGTGTTCATGTAGGTGTCAGGCATAATGCGCACCTTTTAGATTTTTGATATTTATTTGATATATAAGTTTGCTATTGAAGCATGTCACCATTGTTGAGATTCATATGCTGATTCTTGATGTCTGTGTATTTAAAAAAAAAAAAAAAATTCTCATAAAGTATTTAAAAATCAAAATGTAGAGTTATCTGTATCAACAAAATGATACTGGTGAAAATCTATTAATATCACATTTCATCTAAGGCAGTGGCTGAAGTCAGTTGTAGTTCTTGTGTTTCTCTTTCCTTTGGTGATTCTGCTTGTTATCAGCTTATTATCAGCGATAAAAAAATAAAGAGTTCTAAATTCATCTTAAAGTCTGTCTGTTATTCAGATATTTTTGTTTAAATGTTACTCATTTTAAATGGTTGACTTTTAAAGAATTAATTTAATTCTTACTCAATTTTAATTTGTTAAATTTAATTAATAATATTGCTTATAATATGTTGCCACAATTTTATAGATTATATATAGTGTATTACTTTTTACAGTGTAAGCTACGTTAAGTGTTTTGTCCCGACGGAAGGGGAATCCTTGAGTATGATGAGGTATTGAGGGAAACCGATTATAATCCCGTTCGAGAAAGCTGATATCATGTAAGGCTACACAGGGAAAGTAAATGTTCAAGTTATTGAATTAAACATAAACACAGCTTTTGTGTCTTTATCATCTTTTCCGCATATACTGACCCAGACAATCATCACAAAAACCTAATGCATGCTCAATTGCTGTAAATGAGTTTTTATGAATGAATGGCTTGCTCTAACTGTTGCTCTGGTCTTCGTCAACAGGCGCTTTTGCACCCACTGCTGGTGAGGTCAACTAACAGCAGATGAAGATTTTGCTTGGTAATCTACTGCTTTTCCTGCAGTCCCTCAATTTTACTGTTGATTTTGAACCACTGAATTTGTGGAAGCAAATTTGCAAAGCGAAATAAAATGGACAGAAAATTAAAAAGCCTGTTAAATATTATAGGTTGTATTTTTAAACTGTTTGAATATTTTGGAAGTGAAATATGAAAGGTGAATATGGATTATTGAATTTTTAATAATGAAAATGTGTTTGAAATATTTTGAATTGAAATATTCACAGCTTAAATATTCAATCATTTTGAATTTCAGCCCATAAAAATGCAAGCCCTAAAAATGCAATGCATTAAAATGCAAGCATGGTTAATGCAATCCCTATTTTTTTAAGTAGAGCAATTCAACAGGGTTTTTTTTTTTTTTTTTTCAAAAACATTTGGCATTATTTTACTTCTATATATTTATCTGTTATTTTATTTACAGGTAATACAAGTATATAAGTATATTTTATTACAGGTAATAAAAGTTAAAAAAATAACTTTTTTATACAGTTTTTATATAATTTGCTGGTTGTTTATCCCTCTATCTGTATTTCAGATTAATTACAGGTAAAGGTTTACTGTGATGCATCTTACTTGATATTTGGGATACTTTTCTCCTCGGTCTTGGGTCTTCAGAAATCTTCAAGTGATGTCTTCTGTTTTCCTCCACCATCTCCTCAATGCTCTCCAGAAGTGTCTGCACCTGTGATTGGTCTCCATTCCTCTGTAGATGATGGGGTATTCGTCTGCAAGTCTGCAGAAGATACTTTACTGATTCATTGTCACTGTCTTTAACGCTGACATACTCCTGCTCCTCATGCATGAAGACCACAATCACATATTCAGAGGCAACTGCACCAAAAATTATGTTAATTAGCTTGAAAACATCTTTCTCCTGCTCTGTAGATGGGCCAGACTCCAGGACTAGTAACAGGGCATGAGGTTCAGGACAAGACAGACGGAAGTATCTCTTCGGGTCTTGTTCTTCAGGAGAGAGAGCAGAATCAAGCAGGTTTGGAGTGTTGATGATCACCAAATGTCTCTCCAGCACCATCCCATCATGCCTCTCAAACAAATGTGACTCAGAGAACAGTTTTTGTCCAAAGATTGTATTCCCACAGGAGGCTTTAACATCTGCATTTGTCCCCAGCAAAACTATTCTCAGCTCTTCTTTAATCACAGACACTGAAAATACATGAACAGGTTTTGTGTAAGCAGATAGTAACTTTATAGTTACATTGTAAAACTTTGACATGTCAATGAATAGTATAATTTTGCCAGTAATTTGCTAGTAATTTACAGTGCTTTACTGGATGTAATCTACACTAAAAAAATGATATGTTGGCTTTAATTAACTTTTTATGTCAACAGGGCCCACATAACTGGTTTATGTTAAACAAACACAATTTGTTCATGTAACTTCAACATCATGGAATTAACTCACTGTAAGCAACCCATTTAAACTCTGAGCAGAGTGTTAAATGAACACTGAAGCAGTGTTAAAGTTAATGAGATAATTAAGTGAATAATTGAGTGATGATTGAGCATTATTGAAGACACCTGATGGTAACGAGCAGAATCATTGAAGGAGAAAACCGGAATATGCAAGTCACCATTACGATGATACGTATTAGTTTTAGTTGGGCTCTTGACCCTCACTTCATTATCTTTAGATTTTGTTTGGCTGCTGTACATGAGTTATAACAGCCAAATGAACAAATAGAAAAGGTGATCTGATGGTGTTGGTTGTGTCTTAACATAATTATTATATCACAATCATTTGACTTGAATCACTGAACTCATATAGAGCTCAATTTCTGAGTTAAGTTTACCCTATGGAATATAGCACTGTCATTGTACAGCATCATATTTTTAACTTTTACAAAGTTTCTCTTAAACAAACATTAAGTATAAGATTTTTTTCAGGTTCAGAAAGTAAAAGTCCTCCTCAGTATTTTGTTCCAATCACCTGGATTTGCTAATTCAGTCAGGAGATAGAACTAATTTGTGAAATCAGCTGACTGAATAAAATGGGTGGAATAAACAGTAATTTACAAGGGTCAATTATATACTATATATATGAATTTTATATATATTTTACACTATATATATGAATAAACAGTAATTTCCAGGAGTCAGAAAGCAAAAGTCCTGCCATATGTTTATTCCACCCATGAACTCAGTCAGCTGATTTCACTAATTAGTTCTATCTCCTGTCTGAATTAGCAAATCCAGGTGATTGGAACAAAATACTGAGGAGGACTTTTACTTTCTGAACCTGGACTTTACACCCCTGTTGATGTCTGTGTCTGTCCAAGTTACAAGGGTGTGCAAAATGTTTTATGCACTATGTTATTTCAATATATTTCAAAATAACTGATTACTGCAATCGGATCTCATGCAGTAGAACAGGGATGGGCAACTTTGGTCCTGGAGGGCCACTGTCCTGCAGAATTTAGCTCCAACCCTGACAAAAACTCTTTTCTAGTAATCCTGAAAACATTGACTAGCTTGTTCAGGTGTGTTTAATTAGGGTTGGAGCTAAACTCTGCAGGACAGTGGCCCTCCAGGACCGGAGTTGCCCATCCCTGCAGTAGAATCACAGAGATACTAAAATCAACAAATATAAACTTAAAATAGCCAAATTAAAGATTAGACACAGAAAGAGATCAGTGAATCAGACAAATCCAATATGATTATGGCATCATCACAACAGCCAAAAACACCTGCTCTCTTGGCTTCTCTTTGGCTTTCTCTTGGCTTTACAAACACACACTTACAGCAACCAGAGAAAAAGCTAATGTTAAATAGTCAAGAGCCCAACTAAAGCAAACACTGATCGCCATCATGGTGACTACATATTTTATTATTTTCATTGAAACTGAAACATCTAAATCTCTGTTAATTCTCAACAAGAACTTTTGCACATTTTTAAAAAAGAAATAATGTTAAACATTATCATCTCTTTTTTCTGTTCTTGTGTCCTTCACAGAGTCCTTCAGTGATTCTACTTGTTAAGGTGTTTACCAGTGTCTGTGGGTGTTTACCAGTGTGTACCAGACACTGACCAATTACTCACTTCTTTTCATTCACTCTGTGAAGTGGACTATATTAGAGAACTAATGCAGGGAATATTGAATGAGGGTATTGTCACGGCACGCACACAAAAGGGTGATAGTCCAAGTGCAGTTTATTGGGTAATCCGCAATCATAAATCCAGGAACAGGCAAAAGGTCAAGGTCCATGTAAGCCGTCCAAAAAAACAAGAAATAAACACTTAACCAAACCAAGACAGACTCGGGGAAGCGGGTGAAAAAATACAAGGATTCCAGAACAAGTGATTAAACAGACAGGTTATAAATAGACAGACACTAACAAGGGTGAGTGGGAACAGCTGAGTGTGATAATGAATAATGAGTCCGACAAGGGTGATGGGGATTGTAGTCCAATAGTGACTGACACCTGTGAGGGAAGAGGACCTCTAGTGGCTACCCAGGGGACATCACACAGACATTGTGACATTACCCCCCCTCTACGGAGCGGCTACCAGACGCTCCAAGACACCACACAAAACAAAACAAGAGTCCAGGAGGGAGGTGGAACGGTGGAGGACCAGGGGGAGGGATGGTGGGCCAGGTCCATGCAGGGGAACAGGAACAAGGGGTGACGGCTTAGTCGGCAGCCAGGGCGAAACAGAGAGTCCATCGGGCGGCCAGGACGAAGCAGACAGTCCATCGGGCGGCCAGGGCGAAGCAGACGACCCATCGGGCGGCCAGGGCGAAGCAGACGACAGTCCATCGGGCGGCCAGGGTGAAGCAGACGACAGTCCATCGGGCGGCCAGGGCGGTGAAGACCCTTCGGGCGGCCAGGGCGGTGAAGACCCTTCAGGTGGCCAGGGCGGTGAAGGCTCTGGGCTGGACGGGCCCAGCCGTGAAGGCTGTGGGCTGGACGGGACCAGCGGTGAAGGCTCTGGGCTGGACGGGACCAACGGTGAAGGCTCTGGGCTGGACAGGACAGCTCGAGCGGAGCTGGCAAGGCGAGGCGTCTGGGTGGCGCCATCAGGGCGAAATGCTTGGGTGGGGCCGGCAGGGCGAGCAGCTCGGGCAGGGTCTACAGAGCAGGACGTCTGGGCGGCGCGGGCAGAGCAGGGCGCCTGGGCGGCGCGTCAGGGATGGCAGTCACCTCCGGGATGGTCTCTGGGTTAGGAGCCACCAGACAAGCCGTTGAGGAGGCCTTTCTCCTCCTCCTCCGTCTCCGGACCACCAGACTCGGGACCACCGGAACTGGGACCACCGGACTCGGGACATCCGGAACTGGGACCACCGGAACTGGGACCACCGGAATCGGGACCACCGGAACTGGGACCACCGGACTCGGGACAACCGGACTCAGGACCAACGGACTCAGGACCAACGGACTCGGGACCACCAGAACAGGGACCACAGGGACAGGGATCACCGGGACAGTCACGGAGGAAGTCTTCCTTCTCCTCCTCCGTTTCGGGACCACCGGACTCGGGACCACCGGACTCGGGACCACCGGACTAGTGGCGGCGTCGGCATGGCGAGGCTCTGGTACATCCCACTGGCTCCGATACTCCGATGTAGTAGGTAACTGGAAAACCCCCAAAAATCCAGGATCTCCAGCAGTGTTTCCCCTACCATTATATAAGGGGGGCGCCCCGCCCTCCTAACGGCTCGCCCCGCCCCCCGCCCCCCCCCCCCCTTGAAGGTCAAGTAAATTTAATTTGATTTTCTTTATAGCACCAGATTACAATTTGTTATTTTATTAAACAAACTAAATAGCCCTTAAGTAATATGTTATTTATCTTATTTCCACGATGGCATGTCTTTTCTGTCTGTGTTTGCGCCTTGACAATTATCCCAATGAGTGCGCACGCGCGCACATTCACACACAAACACTTACGTCACATACAGATGAGCACTAGCGGACAGAGAGCACGCGGCAGGAAATATGTCGCGTCAACCAGATGAAAAACAGACAAAAATATTTGCGTTTTTTAAACGCTCACAGGGAACTGAAGATGGCAACACTCACTCTACTGCGAGTAGTAGCTGGAGTAGCTCTCCTGCTCCAAGTCTAAGTGCTGCGCATCCTGCCCCTGACCAGCATCAAAAGTCCAGTCATCACCGGATGACAGCTGTCAGAGGGGAAATACTCCCCTTGGCTGTACAAGACTGAAAATAAATGTGACAGCAGGGTTCTTCATCTAACACATGCGATGCAGAAAACGCGGACGGAATCGCGGAATCCAGTAATAAAAACAGAATTTAATGTATAACGTGGAATTTCACAGAATTTTTGAAGAATAAATAAAAAGCAGTTCAGTACACTTGAAATAAAATCGCGATATCTAGACTAGAAGTGTGTGAATATTAAACCGCAAAAAGACTATTTAAATACAAATCCTGCATGTTCTGTGTGAATGAATGGTGCAGACGATGCGCAGTTTCATTTACATCACACACACACTGAAGCATGCGTGACGCTCACGCTGTTTTTTGCCTATAGAGGACACGAATGCATGAACTTCATCCCCAGACTCTAGATCCACTCTGAAAGTCACTTCGGGAGCATTTAACCTCTTCATTTAAGAAAAAATATCATCATGTCATAAACACAAACTCTCACGGCAACCCGTCAAAATAAAAGTTCGGTTTAACTTGACAGAAATATATTATTATCTCAATGTAATAATAATACTAACACTAATACAAATAAATTATCATCAAAACTTTATTGTTTTTCCTGGAATAATCACAATTTTTCTTCCATGTTTTAATTTTAACAGTAAAGCTCATTGAGCAACACGTTGTTTGACAAAAAGTTTCATTTCTTATGATTAAAAGAAATTAAATTGATGTTTTATGTCTTCATTTGATTACCAGAGAAAACACAACAGCGAATTTGTGTGAAAGAAAAAAAAAAAAAAAACATTTAATAGAATTTTTTTTTTAATGTTGTGTAAGTTTAATAATAGTATAAGTTTCATGATTTCAATTAATTATACATGCTTTTTGATTACTAAAAATTTTAGAATGACACTAGTAGATTCGGGGGTCTACCACCCCCGCCTGAAAAAAAATCCTAGGGGAAACACTGTCCAGCCCTTCCATCTCCCATCGAGGCAAAGGATCATCCAGGCAGCTGTTAAAAAGATCCTTGAGGATAGCATCATTATAACCCATGCCTCTCGAGACCGTCCAAAATGCCTGAGACAGGCAACCCACCGTCTGACCCTGCTGACGTAGGGCTGTTAAATTACTAAATCGTCCCCTCCTCTCCTTCTCAGTGGTTGGGGGACGGATACGAAAACCCGTACTACTGGATCTAAACATATTGCTGGAATCCTTCTGTCACGGCACGCACACAAAAGGGTGATAGTCCAAGTGCAGTATATTGGGTAATTCGTAATCATAAATCCAGGAACAGGCAAAAGGTCAAGGTCTATGTAAGCAGTCCAAAAAACAAAAAATAAACACTTAACCAAACCAAGACAGACTCGGGGAAGCGGGTGACAAAATACAAGGATTCCAGAACAAGTGATTAAACAGACAGGGTATAAATAGACAGACACAAGGTGAGAGTGTGATAATGAATAATGAGTCAGACAAGGGTGATGGGGATTGTAGTCCAATAGTGACTGACACCTGTGAGGGAAGAGGACCTCTAGTGGCTACCCAGGGGACATCACCCAGACATTGTGACAGGTATAGGGTGTGGTTTGGAACACAGCCTCTGAGTGTCGACTTTGAGTGCAGTTAATTCACAATATATTCCTGTAGGTTACTTTCTCAAAAACGACAAGATTTCCATTGTTTTCCACTGTATATTACTGTCTTAATGGAAAATGGTATGTTGCTGTCAGAATGTGGCCATTTTTTACAGCAAGGTTTTACAGTTTACTCACAGATTCAACATTTAGAATAGTGCTGCTAGGCAGTAATCTGAGACAACACTGAATCTGGTAACGTGACTACAATAATGCTGTTATGAATTATTCAAACAAAGAATGTATTTAATCCACAGATCAATTCTGGAAGTAGTAAATAATCAGATAATCAACATTCCAAGCTAATAACTTCCCTAGACTCATTAATGTAAATTTGTTCTTATTTAAGGACAACAACATTATTAAAGGTGAGAGTTTTTAGATGAGAATCATTTTAAAACATCTTAAGATCTGTTCTATTGGACATATTATTTTATTGTCATGTAAAACTCACTGTTCGGAGGTGTACGTATGCTTCCTCTTCTGTGGAATATTCCTGAACTTTCCTGATAATCATCTGTTACAAAACAATAATCATTAAATTATTACTAAAAAAGAATGTTGCTTAAATGTACAGAAATGTCTTGCAAT
Source organism: Gila robusta (assembly GCA_030770095.1). Classification (NCBI taxonomy): domain Eukaryota; kingdom Metazoa; phylum Chordata; class Actinopteri; order Cypriniformes; family Leuciscidae; genus Gila; species Gila robusta. Next base: position 162,557 of record JAVALU010002400.1, read on the forward strand.
AACATGAACTTTAAGTAATTTTATCCCTTACTACATTACAGTTTGTATTTTGCAGTTTCAAAGAACTATTATTTGAAAGACTTTACAAACAGAAATGAACAGACTCACCTGGTTGTGTGGATGATCCTCTCCAGTCGGCCATCTTTACACAAACTTCTGATAGTGAAGCACTTCAGAGAGTAAAAAACAAACTGTGTTTCAGGCATCCTAGAATTAATACAAAGTGTGTTATATCAAAAGTTATGTATTATTTCACCTCAGAAACTGGTGGTTAAACTCCAACCTTACCTGCATTGTACGTCATTATATCACCAACAGCTTCATGTTCTCAAAATCAAAGGTCAAATCTGATTGACATGCTAATAAAACAACCATGTGACTCATGTGAACGTTTTAGACACACATCCACATATTTTCAGTTCACCAATAAATAGTAAATACAATATTTGTTTAAAAAATTATGTATTATGTTAAAAAGTTTCAAATTCAAACCACATTTTTTTCACACTTATAAGATCTAAATTAATCTTAGATTATGAAAACAAGTGGTAAGATATGGTAAAATATATTACTATAAAAAAGTTATATTAGGAATACATGCCAATAAAACAAAATCAATTTTGATAATTTTGTGGTGCTAAATTGAAGCCTGTGTCTGAAACAATGAGTTTGATTCCCAGGGACTGAACTGACAAATGTAATGCAGTCACTTAAAAATGCAAAATGCAGAGCTACATGTACATTTTCTTATCAAGACATAATTGGTCGTTTTATGACTTTTTGTTTTACTGGAGATGCATCAGGTAAAGTTCAAAGTGCTAAAAAACAGAGATGTAAAACAATAAAAACAATCTCAGTTCGAAATGTAGTGCTAATAAAACAACGGTTTCACTTAAAATCAGAGTTTGTAATATGGCCTCATTTCTTGAACCATTTCTAATACCAGTGACTATTGGTTATACAGGAATCAATCTTTCCCTCATCTTTCCTTATCTATGCATCCCCCTCTTCCTCTTCCCTTCCTTTCCCCCTGATTCACGTCACTGAAAGTTCACTGAGAATGTCAGTATGGATGTTTAGTTTCAGGCTACATATGATTGGTTAGGGTCTATTTAGTAAGCCTATCATGGCTAGAGGCAGAGCATACCTAGTATGCAGCCAGATCAGCCTCAAAAATAATACATTTACAAAACAAATTTCAAAAATGCACAGCAATATTCACATTTACAAAACCCAATTCTTAAATTCAAAACACAATTCAGAAATACACATGTAAAAGAATAAATATTTCCCCAAATGCTCACACAAATGCATCTTACCTAAATAAATTCAAAATGCTTACACAAATATATATCAAGTTATTGTATACATTTCCATCACACATTTACGAAAGATGTTACATGTATTTATGGATTGTTGAATCTACATTTGCAAATCATTTAACATGTGTGGACTGCTTTGAATTTGTGTGTAGTATTTTTGAGACCTTCCTGACAGTTTAAGATTTATAAATATCTTTTTTTCTTTTGGAGGATGTTCTGTTTAGCCAATCACAGTGCACCTTTAATCCACCAATTAAAACAGTCCTTACTGAACAGACTCAAGCAGCTCAACCAGTCAATCGTATTTAAGAGGATCTTACATTCAGGCATAGATATAAACACTAGATGTCGCATTGGCTACGGCAGTTCATTGGAACGAATGCGTCAATAGAGCCGCCATCTTGAAACAGGGGAACCCCTCATCAGCGTCAATGTAGGAAAAGGTCTAACGGAAATAAAATCACCATAAATCGTCATGAATGCGATTTTCTAGTTGTTTTGGTTCGTTCCAACGGTCAGACATGTATTTATTATAGAGTCCAGAGAAATTAAAAAAAAATTACAAAATTTCCCAATCTTGTGAAATGTAATCCCTTACTGTCTGGTTTCTAGATTTCGTTCGTGTAAACATCCACACGCAGCACAAAAGTCCGGCATCATCCATGAATTCAGCGTTACCTAGCTACTTCCTATGACAAGACTCCTGTTCCAAGATGGCGGCGGTTTTGACGCCTGCTTAGAACCCCAAGGCGACATCTAGTGTTTATATCTATGACATTCAGTGAGCATATCTGCAATGCAGAGTATGTGAGCGGAGTGGAGTGGGAGCGGAGCGAGTGGAGTGATTTTGAATGGAGTGCGGAGCGGATTTTTTAAAAGTCGGAGCGTTGTGGTTTTCACTCGCTCCGAGAGCGCTCCACTCCCGCTCCATCACGAGTACAATTCATGCCAACGGCTCATTATAGAACTGCATTTTTAGTAAGGATTCACACGTTAAACACATTACTCTAGCATGGTACAGATGGATCACTCAAATCAGAAAAAAAATTGAAGGTTATGATGACACCGATGGACATGAGTGGCTGCAGGAGGTTAGTTCTCAAGCCTACTGAAAATGATCGGGCAACACGATCTCATGAAAGTGCATATCTATAGCACACATTTTATTTCTTGTGCCATTTTTACACCAAAAAATAGTTTTTGCGTGCAAATGAAATGCACTAAACCCCTTGGTTAGGACTAGGGGTGTGAAGTGCGTATCATATGCACTCGAAAACGTCTCGGTTACGTATGTAACCCTCGTTCCCTGAGTAGGGAATGGAGACGTTACGTCGGATGACGGAGAATGGGGGTTTCGCCTAGAAAGCCTATCGACTTTGAGTATTACAAAACGAGCCTATGGCAATGAAATGCCATGGGTCTGCGGAATTTGCATAGCGTATCTCCGCCCCACCGCGTGGGTATAAAAGGAGAGACGCCGGCAAAGGCAGATCATGTCTTCGCTTAGGAGCCGAGACTGAACTCAGGCGTCTGCCCAGCGGTACAGAGGAAGTGGCAGGGAGACGTAACGTCTCCGTTCCCTACTCAGGGAACGAGGGTTACATACGTAACCGAGACGTTCCCTTTCGTAGTCACTCCGAGTTACGTCGGATGACGGAGAATGGGGGTCCCCGTATAATCACGCCACCTTCACAGCTGTCTTTCAGTGCCCTGCGAAAGTCTGATCCCCCTGTCGTGATACTGGCACGGACGAAGGAGTCCTACTTAACGCAGGAATACCAAGGTACACTGGGAAGCATATCTCAGAGGAAATATGCCGCAGCATGCCTATCCATAGGGAGGACTTAAGAATACACATATGGCCGGAGGGCTGCATATGGAGGAACACTGGAGTGACCAGCCCGTGGGGTGGCAACTTTCAACTCCAGGAGTGGCAAGGTGGCTTGCCGAGGGAAAGACACACGCTCAAAGAGGCTTACAGTGGAAATACACATGTGGGGGTTACTCAGGGGAGGAACCATGCACACGGAGGCACCTAGCCGACGCACAGGCAATAGACACTGGTGCCAGCGTCAACAGTGCTGGAGGAACTCAGGGCTTCAGAGAGGAAGGCTCACCTGAGGAGAATATCGCACGTATCCAGTCCGTGGAGTGGAATGGCGAGCAAGCGAAGACACCTGAGCGGGTCCGGTATTAGCTGGTTGAAGCGAGTACGTGAGAGGACACAGGCTCCACTCGGAGATTGTAGAATCTGGCGAATGTGTTTGGTGTCGCCCAGCCTGCAGCTCTACAGATGTCTGCCAGCGAGGCGCCATGCGCTAGAGCCCAAGAGGAAGTCACACTCCGGGTGGAGTGGGCTGTCACACCAAGGGGGCACGGTCGGCCTTGCTGTTGGTAAGCCAAAGCAATGGTGTCCACTATCCAGTGAGACAACCTCTGCTTTGAGAGAGCCTTTCCCTTCAGTCTCCCACCATAACAGACAAAGAGCTGGTCTGAGGTCCTTAAACACTGCGTCCTGTCTACGTAAGCACGGAGAGCGCGTACTGGACAGAGCAGTGCCAAGGCTGGGTCTGCCTCCTCCAGGGGCAGCGCTTGCAGGTTCACCACCTGGTCCCGGAAGGGAGTGGTGGGAACCTTGGGCACATATCCAGGCCGGGGTCTCAGGATCACGTGAGAGTAAGCCGGCCTGAATTCCAGGCACGCTTCGTCAACGGAGAATGCGTGCAGGTCCCCTACCCTCTTGATGGAGGCCAGTGCAACCAGGAGCGCTGTCTTCATTGACAGGAACTTAAGCTCCACTGATTGCAGAGGCTCAAAGGGAGCCCTCTGCAGGGCATTTAACACCACTGAGAGGTCCCAAGAGGGAACGAGAGGAGGGCGAGGAGGATTCAGTCTCCTCGCTCCTCTCAGGAACCTGACGATCAGGTCGTGCTTCCCCAGAGACTTACCTTCAACTGCTTCGTGATATGCGGCGATAGCGGCCACATACACCTTCAGGGTGGAGGGAGACAGCCTTCGCTCCAGCCCCTCTTGCAAGAAGGAAAGCACGACACTGACCGAGCATCTCCTGCAGTTGACGAAGAGGTTCCACTTCAACGCATAGAGATGTCTCATGGACGATGCTCTAGCGGAAGTGATGGTAGCCGCCACCGCAGGTGGCAGGGTACTCAAACCTGCCTCGTCCCGTCCAGGAGCCACACGTGGAGCCTCCAGAGATCGGGACGAGGGTGCCAGAGGGTGCCCCATCTCTGAGAGAGGAGGTCCTCTCTCAGAGGAATTGGCCAAGAAGGTGCTGTCGCGAGGAGTATCAGTTCGGAGAACCAGGTCCGGGTGGGCCAGTACGGCGCAACCAGAATGACCTGCTCCTCGTCCTCCTTGATCTTGCACAAGGTCTGTGCAAGAAGGCTCACTGGGGGAACGCATATTTGCGTAGGCCCCGCGGCCAGCTGTGCGCCAGTGCATCCGTGCCGAGAGTACCCTCAGACAGGGAAAAATACAGGGCGCAATGGGATGAGTCGTGGGAGGCAACAGGTCTACCTGTGCGTCCCCGAACTGGTCCCAAATCAGCTGGACCGACTGGGGATGGAGTCGCCATTCGCCGGAGATGGGGCGAAACCGTGACAGCTCGTCGGCTGCAAAGTTCCGATCTCCCGGAAAGTAGATAGTACGAAGGGACCTCAGGTGCTTCTGACTCCATAGGAGGAGGTGGCGTGCGAGTTGCGACATACGGCGGAAGCGTAGACCACCCTGACGGTTGATGTACGCTACAGTCGCGGTATTGTCTGAACGGACTAGTACGTGTTGACCCTCGAGCAACTTGCGGAAACGGTGCAGGGCAAGGCGTACTGCCAATGTCAATGTGTAATGTGAATGATTATCATCGAATTTTATACATGTTTGATATTATTTGAAATGTCTCGGTGCGACTGGTACAAATGTCTTATTCCCAAAGAAGTAAACCGAAAGGTAATAAAGTTCTTAGGAAGTTTAGAAATATCTTCCACACCTTCCAATACTGGGGGGTGTGTCTTTGAGTTAACACCTTCTGACCATTTGACTGAATGCTAATTTTCCGCTGCTAGCAAATGGTAACTGGCAGGTAAATTTCCACTGTGGATGATATTTAGATTTGAAATGAGGTCTGGGTATATAATGAAACGCAGTGAGAGCTCGGGGCCTTTCTGTATTTGAGATCGGCCCGTGAGGCTGGGAGTTGACTCTCAGCCTCACGCATTTCTTGTTGGGTAAACTTTTTCTTCTTTGTTCTAGAGCATTTGATGTTTTGCATTGATTATGAAATTGTAATGATACATTTACCTGACATATTAAATTGTGATATTTGATTATTCTAATTGACTTTGACATTATTTTCATTCAAGAGTTTAAAAGAATAGTAAAACATTCGCTCACATTTAATGATACTCGGATATCATTTAAACCTTTTTCATTTATGAAGTCAGATGAAATAACGAGTTAATACATGAGAAAATGTATTGCATTTAACCAAATATACTTTGCTGCGAGAAAAGACAGTAACACGCAGAGACCTTCACCGCTAATTCGAATACCGCCATTGGATCGAGTTAGACGGCCTTACAATCCGACAGAACAACATAAATAAAGTGGTTTTAGAAAAAAACCCGAGCTTCTAACTCCACCTGGAGCGTGTTATTTGTTTTGCAAAAATCCACCCGTCCCGAATCATCGGGTCCAATCAGCGCAGGGGGGTGTGAGATCTGACTGTCAATCACAGGTCGTGCACACGCCACCCTTCGCACACGTTACAATCACTCACATGCACACGCCTGAAGTTCGCGCAGTAAGGAAGAGTGATGGTGGAAAAGATTCCAATTCCTCGGTTAACCTCAAGAGCTAGGAGGTCAATAACAACACAGGAAAAGAGAACACCTGCTGAAAAGAAAGAAGTAAAGAAAGAAAGCGACCGTGCCCGTAAATAAACCAGGATCAACATCGGATCGGCATTTGAAAGGTGGAGAGATTTATGTGTTTTAATTGTGTTCAAGCTGGATGCAGAGCTTGCAACATTTCTTTTTGACAGGTAATTGTGCTTTATCAACCAGTTACTTTATTTCTTAGTGTTATGTTAGTAATCTAAGTATGTTTGCCCAAATGTGTTGGTATGGATAGCTAACGTTAGCACTTGTTGGGCAGGTTCGTTTGTTTGCACTGAAATCCATGTGAATGTAACGTTAGGTGGATAAACATGTCCAGATGAAGGGATAAAGTTCGGCTTTTTGAAAGAATCAATGCTACTCTATCTTTCTTACGAGAGTAAGAACAGTAGTAAAGCTGCTGTTCTTGTATGTGCTATCTGACTAAAGTTAGCTCTGTTGTATAAGCAATAGAACAATGTACATTGACCATGTCTGCCGCATATAGCCTACCATACAGTAATAATAGCGTTTCAGACAGACGATGGTGTTTATTTACGTTTAATTGGTGGGTAATCTATTTCGTAACAATCTACTCCAAAATAACAAAACAACAATAACAAAATACTCCATGGTGTTGATGGATGCTGATGAGACGGGCGCGTTCACAGAATATCTGGTGCACAGGCACTGACGAGCACAAACTCAGTGGGAGGGTATTCGTTGATAGTGGGGGAGGGGCATGAGAGTTGTAAACATTCAAAATTTTGCCTAAGTCCACTCAATCTGCCAGACTTTCCGACTGGAGCTTTAAGTATCAATAAAATAACATCAATAATTTCATCTGCTTGGTTTTCATTTTAATCTTAAATAAAATAGAACGCACACACCAGACGATCCAGTATAGACACAGGACCACACACTTTGGCTTTTATACTAAACCAAGCTTGAACTGTGATGGTGGATTAAAGAGATGAAATTTATTTTACAAACGCGTGCAGATATGCTGCCTTTTTTCACTAAAACAGTGCTTGGCCCTAAACTTAGTGATCCATGCTCATTATAGATGTTGCAGATCAGGGCTTTACACTTTTTAGGTGGTAACACTAGTCCTAGCAGAGTAGCTGGTGTGTGAGCGCACTGGCGCCGTATTACGATGGCTTCCGCCGCATCATCAGTGGAGACTGCACACTGGTGGTGTTGAGGAGACCTCCTGATATGATTGTAAAGCGCTTTGGGTGTACAGTAGTACATATGAAAGCGCTACATAAATGTGTCATTCTATTCTATTCTATTGAATTGAATTGGAAGACAATGTAATTAGCATGGTGGTGTTTGGTTTCATTTCTTTGACATGTTCTTATGTGAAGGCTGTGCGTAGCCACTATTTAGCTCGTAGTCGGACCGGCTATTGTAGCCCAAATATAGTCAAAACTGATTAATTGTAGTTTTGTGGCCAGGCAGCGCATGAGATGGTTGATATCCCATCATGTTCGTATTGGTAATAATAAAGGTGCAAGGGTTATTTCATTAAATGGTCGAATGTATTGACGATTTAGCTCGGAATTGGACGGGCTATGTGCAGTCTGCTCTTAGCCCACCGGCGAAATCGAGGCAATCAGAGTATAGCCCTGAATGATTAAGACCAGCGATTAGTATAGCCAAAATAGTCTTACAATTGTTTTTCGCACACGCAGCTTCATGTTTGCTGGCACACATAACATACACAATCAACGATATTATTTGACTGTCTTTAATTTTAAAAGAAATAAAAATGCAATTACATTTCTCAACCGCTAGATGGCAACAGCCCTACTGAGACATAACTACTGGCACCGCGAGACTTGATAGTCAGAAGAGATCCCTGTTCTTGCGATCTCTCCATAAACATTTCCACCATTTTGAAACATTTTAAACGAGATAGAGCATTGCATTCACTTATCTGTCAGTCGAAGAGAAGAGGTAAAATAAAGTCCTACTTTTGTCTTGTAAGTATCTGTGTTTTCGTTTTGACATGTGCTCATTTTGTAACTAAATTATTTGTTATCATGTGTTGTTGGAATTGTGACATTTTAGCGGGTAACAGTGTAGACTAGAGTAAGCCTGTGCATATTAACATGGTACATGCATGTGTATTGTAACCCCATATGTCCATGTGCAACCTATTATAATGTGTTATGAAAGCCACAAATATATTTTACTCTCTTCTATCATTATGATATGAAAATAGGACTTTTTAACTTGGCAAGTTTATTTCGAAAGCACATTTCAACAGCAAGGCAATATAAAAATACAATATAAGAAAACAATTAAACACTTTAAAATAATAATAATTTGTCCAATTAATAAAAGGTAGTGGCAAACAAAACTAAAAGTATTTAGCCTTAACTTAAAAAAAAGTTTTCTTGGAGTTGGTTCCAGATATATGGTGCGTACAAACTGCAAACATTGACCAGAGAGCTTATCTCTGTTTTAGGCTGAATAATTGTGATGCACAATATATAAAGAAATTATTCAACCAGTTAATAATTGTTGTTGTGGTAATACAATAATAATTGTAATGGTTATTGAAATAAAGCCAACAATTTATCGTTGTTTAAAAAGGTTTTGTATTTTACTTTTTATTTTGTCATTCTTAATATTTTTATTATCTTAAGTTGTTGATGTTCCATATTTTATTTGGTCATTTTTAAGTTTTGATCTTTTTGTAAGTTATCTAAGTTGTTAATGTACTTTTTCTAAATAAAACTTTTCTATTTAATTTGTTTGGATGGATTGTCATTTATGAGAACCTGTTATATTTGAGTGAAAAATTATTTTAATCCTTTAGCCATCATTTTGTTGTCTATTAGACGTATATTATAATCGTTCAATAGCCGTCTAACTGATGACTAGTCTATTCTTGAGGTCTGGTTAGACAGCTATTAGATTTTCACTGACAGCCCAAATTCAGCCTTATTTTAGTCTAGACCCGTATTCACTGTCTATTAGACGTATATATGTAGTTGTTCAATAGCCGTCTAATTGACGTCTAGTCTATTCTTGGGCTAGGGTTAGACGTCTATTAGATTTTCACTGACAGCCCAAATTTAGCCTTGTTTTAGCCTAGACGTCTATTAGACGTCTTTTAGACGTAAAATTGCTTGCTGGGTACTATCACGTCACCTTTAACGGACAGATCTGTTGCGTGTTCCTGTCACTGTAAACTGCCCTGTCATTCTTCTTGTCGCAGTTGAAATCCTCCATTCAATCTAATTTTATTTCCTACCGTTTCAGAGAGCACGTTCATCTGCCAGTCGTGGGTCTTTCATGCGGAGACTCTCCTCATGTGTTTGCAATTTGAATATAATGATGCTTTTAAAAGTTAATGGCTAAACGCATCTTTACAAAAGTTCACAATGCTGCTGCAGATGCAATATAATGTAGACAACGTTGAATAAATACCTTTTCGTCAGGTTAGATACTGATAATTAATCACTCAAACCCCTTTATCTAAATCTCTCTACATAACCGCCGGACTCGCGGTTATACTTATACCTCCATGTCTGTAGTTTTTTTTAACACTTTTCACTCGTGTTTGTAGTTCTAACCAAATCCTCGTCCAATGCGCGATGGGTGTGTGCGATATTAGCCGTTAGAGTGTGCATCGATCTGCACTTCGGATTCTGACCAGAGATAGTAGACCATCCGGGTCTCTTTGGAACACTCATTTCAACATACTGAGATTTGAATTCTATTTTCGAATACTATTTAGGACAGATAGTATGCGAATTGGGACTGGGCCCGTCTCTCCTTCCAGCTCCACCATCACCGGCGTACACATCCTGTCACACAGGAAGTGATGTCACTAAGCACATGCTGTCACACAGGAAGTGATGTCACTGAGCATGTCACACAGGAAGTGATGTCACTGAGCACATGTCACACAGGAAGTGATGTCACTGAGCAATTCTAGTTTTCTTCTAAAGTTTTAATTTGACATAAATCAAAATGTCACTGCACTGACTGCGCTACATTATAAGATACAGTAAAAGTCACTTTTTCTCCACATTATGATTAATATTGCATTGCATAACGTGAGCTGGTTAACTAGTCTAAAATTAAGAAACCCCTAGAAAACAGTAAAAAAACAACAACATAGGAACATTGTGTGCACTCAGCCATATAGCGATTTAAATTTTATTTAGATTTAATGTTCAGCATTTTATAATCTGCATGGCTGAATTCCTCTTATCCGAGTGACCATGAATGATGGATGGCCTTTTTAAGATAATCCATGCGATCACTCCTACGTGATAGTCGAATTCAGAGGATTAAGTTAACTCAATAATTTAACTTTCACATATTCGGGGATCCCCTATCTGAGATGGAGCAGATTTGTGGCGCAATGGACCTACAATCCAGGGACGTACTCTGCTGGGGTGGCACTACACCAACAATGCCCAGCGGGGCCCCCACAGAGCACGCTTCACCTGCGCTGTCTGCTGCCGTTAACCTTAACGCCGCTATCAGCGACTTCTTATTCTCTCAGCATAATTATTTAGCACTTATACTTTTGTATAATTAATCTTCACTCTCCTCGTAGGAGTGAAGCTCATCCTCTCTCCTTTTCCAATCTCTTCCATTCAGACAGCCCTAACCAAATAATAAAATCTTACTACCTTGTTTGTTGATTAGCCAGGGGTGTCACCAAATAATGATTGCCCGCGCATTCTCCAACATAACTGTAAGGGGTATACAGTCAAAGACCCAGAACCAGATATGAAGAATGAAGACCCGGAATCAGAATTATAATAAATTAAAGAAAAGTTTTACTGAAGATAGTTTGCAGTTTCATCAGCAGAAGTCAGCTTCAATACTCTCACAGGAGTTTGTAGGCCGCCCCGCTTACAGTTACAAAGATCACAGCAGTTATACCATTTCCAAGGTCTAAGCTACGTCATTGCTTACAGGTTGAATGATTCTCATTGGCTAAGAAATAGATAAACAGTAATTTTCCACGCTGCGATGGATTATCACGATTAATAGGGCATTTCAGAATGTTTGTAAACAATAGGCACCAAGATACTTCCGGGTGGCAGAACGCGAGCGGCTTCTACTGACCAACTGAAGAGATCCAGCTGGCTACTGTTAAACGGTTACATATTAAAATCATTGTTGTTGTGTTTGGGGTTGCGCCGCCAGATATACAGCAAAAGGTGTAGGGTCTATCCAGCGGAACCTGTGGGTGAGGAGGTTAAAGCGAGTGGACGTCGTCAAAGTAGTGCATGTTGTCTTCTTTGCGCTTCCCGGCCCGACACCTTAACTGTAATTATGAGCCCGATTTAAACCCAACTATTTTTAATACGTGGGTCGTTATAACTGACGTTCTCAACTACTTTCTATGTTACTTTTTCCCGCCCGCAACATTTATGTTTTGTCCCGCTCCCGCCCGCAAATACACTTTTTTTTCTGTACCTTGTAACGACAATGAGTCTTACATTGAATTCATTAACATTAGCTCAAATAATCTATAGGGAATTTTAATAATTAATCATGAATGATTAATATATTGCATATTACAGTTAAATTATCGAAGCTGAAAATAGATCGATTGTATATATGAATGATCACCATAATGGGTTATGGTTCGTCATTAATATATCAATAGTCTTATTACAGATCGATTAGGCTATGAGATAACCTTAAATGGAATTAATTTAGTTATCGAACAATCTGTTTGTCCAGCAAACGGCCGTAAGATTAACTCATCAACTTCCCAATAAAAGTTATCACTTCTTATAAACTCCAAGAAACATTAATTTTCTGGCCGTGAACATTAATTTTCCTGTGTTTATAAAATTAAACTACTCAACGTAGTAAATAGTAAAGCTTTTTGTAGCCAAAGGGTCGAACATTTCATTGACTTTGTAAAAATGAGCATTTTTAGACAGTAAGCAATCAAGAATATAATGGTTTTAATAATTGGACTAATAATACATCGAACTACAATTCACACATAATATGTATATACAACCGGAATAGACAAAACGGAAAACATTACAAACACGAATTTACAATAGGATGAGAGAGGGAGAGAGAACGAGAGAGAGAGAACGAGAGAGAGAGAGAGAGAGAGAGAGAGAGAGAGAGTAAGAGGATGAGAAAGTGAAACTAACGGTCAGGATGAGAGAGATCACCTGGGTGATCGCGGCATGTTAAAAATCACAGACAATAACCTTATAAGAGAGACAACAATAAATCACATTAATCAAATCAAATCAATAACCTATACTTGCGTATGGTTCTCTTTGTGTTGCTGAGGAACGCAGAGTCGTGTGCGTGTTTGTCCTTCGGCGCTATAGGCTCGTTCTCTCGTGTCTTCCGGGGCGAGCAGACTCGCGGGAAGTTTTAAAGGTTCACCGAACGTGAAGTTACCAAGGAAATAATTCAGAGTTCATCTCCCTCGTGGAAGGAGAGGTGAATATGAAAATAAAACTTAGTAAGGAAAGGAAAAGAAAAGAAATGCGGCGTAAAGCTCCCTAAGGAGCCATGGGACCGGAAACCTCTCACCGGGAAAGTGCTCTCTGAGAAACTTCTGTGTCAGTCTCTTATGGAGAGGAGAGGTTCACGCCTGCTTCGCGTACGTGAACCAATCATCTTAGAGCATCCCGAGCGGGAAAAGTTTTTCTTTGTCTTGTCAGGATAATTTATGATGGTATAAAATTTTGTCATTTCTAGCCAGAAAGATTGTACACACAGAACAATACATTTTACTGTAATATCCTATGTATGACTGGTTTAGTCAAAACAAGACGGTCAAACAGGTACCAAGAATGGCCGGAAAGAGTAGAAGAAACATAAAGTTACATTCATATGCAGAATTACACACATTTTAATGTTCACTCACACGACTATAAAGCCATAATACCGGCTACCATGACCTAGGAAAGATCAAATTCATGTTTATACATTTCTTAAGTGGTTATACTTATAGAAAATATAAGATTGCAGAGTCTATTCCTCTTTCTTTATCAGAATTCAAGTGGGAGCTGTGGTTCCCTTGGAATTCCTTTTGGGGGTCATAAAGTTTTATGACCTAGCAAGAGGGAGAGTTACAGAAGGTGATCCTGTTGAGTAATCTTTCTTTAGAAATACCCTTAAGATTCGAAGTTACAGACCAGTCTCCAATTACACCCATAGAGTAAGACAAAACTAATTAGATATGCATGCATACATACAGGAAGGTCAGATACGATTCTGTGTTATATACATTAAGGACATTTCCATCCTAAGTTGCACACAAAGGACGTTTGTGTGCGGGTATGTGTGGCGTGTGTGTGTGTATCCTTAATGGTCAGCATCTGTCCATCCGTGGTGTGTACCACGTGAGGGTTTCAAGAACAACGGGCCCTGTTTCTTGATTGCGCAATGCGTCATAAATGGAGTTAATCAATGACCTGCTGGCAGACATTGGGGCACCATTTCACATGATTCAAGGTTTTGTGAATTAAACATATATGTGTTCATATTTGTTCAGTAGTGAAAGGAAAACAGGATTCGGTCAGTCGCTACAACCTCCAAATGCTTTCAAGTTAGCCTACGTGTCGGCATCATACACATTAGCATAAATGCTCCTTATAAATTATTTGTTATTAAATAATAACACACAAACCACTGTTATAACATAAAGCAAGCAGATACTGCGTGCATGGTTTGGCATGACTGAATGCGCTCAAAGTGCGAGCTCTCTTAATAATTCCTAAAAAGCTGACATCAGTTCATCGCGATCTCACACATCTCTGTTATTATCAATGAAGCTGACTGCACAATGAATCTTTCATAATATATACACTTTGTTTGTTATAATTAGAGGATTTGCCAGCATACAGAATTCAGCCCTGAACAAAAAGTCCGTTTCGAGCAGTGAGGGTAGACTATCTTAAATGCTTCTGATTGGCCATTGCGTTGAAGAAATCAACACATATGTCTGTGATTGGCTACATCGCTCAACGTTGCAAACATCTTATAAAAAGAAACTCAGGCCTGTAAATCGTTTCTATTTTGTTTCAGTTGTGCTTTTCTGCAACAGATGAATAAAAATGTATTAGTTTTTATATGTTTTATTCATAGATATTTCTAGTTTGCGGGAGTCCCACGAATCGTTTTATTATCCAGCAACGCGCACACACAGAGTGAGTGCATTACCGCCCGCGCCCGCGCTCGGCCATCAAATCTAGTCCCCTGATTTGGCCGATCTACTACAAATGTTCGAGGTCAATTACAAGGAGGAGTAAATCCAGAAACCCTGCTACCACCTGGAAACACTGATGTGAAGTTTCTGACCGAGGAGGTCAAACAGATGAAAGGCATGTTGATGAATTTGGGAGAAATTATGAAGAATATGCAGGACAAAGGTGAATGTTCTTCCTTTAATTCTAATTCACAAAGCTTGCGTGCTGCATCTCATGAGAGACGGACAGTAGAGAGAGATCCATCAGTGGACTTTAGGACATCCCTTGTGCAGGAGCTAGGAGAATGTCTGCGTCAACATTCGGGAAAGAGACAAAGCCTGCCTCCCCCCTCACCATCAAGGTTGAGTAGCCAAAGCACTCTTCCATCTCCACCGGCCTCTATGATTCCCACACCCTCTGCCCAATCTAGTAGAGAACCACCGGACATGCATGCAGGTCTAAATGTTCATGCACGTCCTGAGCCACCAGTTCCTTGTCAGAGGAACTCAACTTTAAGACACCCAATGAATGTGAATCCGATTCCATATTACCTGAATCAGCCACGAGGTGTTAATCAAGACTTATCTCAAATCTATGATTTTGGTCATCTAGGACTTCATCCTAGTGACCCTCAGTTAGTGAGGAGTGATGCCCTCCAATATAGTCAAATGCCAGGGAATGCTTTCTACTTTCCAGGCCCTTTATGCCCTCCATGGATGCCGCCGCCAATGTCAACTTACCCAGCTTATGTTCAAAACGGTGGAGTATTCAGGCCTCCGTATTTCCCTTATCCTTTCCCTGATCTGCCATACGCCCTACCTGTCCATCCAGAGTATGGAGCTCCAATAGCTGCCGCACGACAATCTCCTCAGGCTCCTCCCGGGCCTGTACCAGCCTCACTGATAAGAGTGACAGCTCCTGTTTCTAACCCCATAGTCATGCCTGCTTGTAGTTCTCACCATTTGCCTCAGGACCCAGCACTAGTTGATCCTGATAGGCACCTAGAAGAGTATGCTGCCAGTCATCCTATAAATGTTCAGTGCCATTCTGTTGCTGATTTGATTCCCACAGTCTCGGCGTCCCAGTTTCATGAAGCACCTACTAATCGGGTGCATTCTTCCCGTAGGGTTTATTCTACGACAGCTGCTCACTCCTGTCTTCCAGCCCAGTCATCAGTTCCTGTGTCTTACACATCAGTGCCCCCTGCTCAACTCGGAAGGTCAGCATATGAGAGGCCTTCATTTCCGTTTTTTAGGAGAGAAGACCCTCATGAGTTTGCAATGTTAAATATGGCTTTGGAGAACTTATTGCCACTTGAGGAAAATTAGCAGTATAAGTATCATATTCTTCTTGATCACTTGAAATTGGATTCAGCCCGTCATCTTGCCCTCACTTATGCTCATCATCCACAGCCTTACACTACTTCTTTAAAAGCTCTTCAGAAGAGGTACGGCCAACCACACCATCTGGTGTTAAGAGAAATTACTTCTGTCCAGAGCCTTCCAACTATTCGCTCTGGAGATTCTCGAGGATTCAGTCAGTTTGCCGTACGTATTAGAGCTTTGGTAGGCATGCTTCAGTCTTGGGGCCATGACGAAGGTGCAAAGGAGCTGGCCTGTGCGTCCCATGTCCATCAGCTGCTTAGTAAACTCCCTGCTGACCAGGTTGCCAGTTTTGCCAGACAAACCTGACTATTAAGACCAGATGTGCCGTATAATCTGATAGACTTTGCCAACTGGCTAGAGGAGGAAGCAGAATGTCAAAGTTTAGCTGTTCAAGTGAGTGAGTCATTACAGAGGGTCACAGGACCACTGGCCAGAGATCATTCCACCGCCACTTTCTTTCAGGGTGTAAGTCAGGAAGAGAGTGCTAGAGATCACATCCAGAATCAAAGCACTAATCCTCGTGTGAAATCCTCCAGTGAATCTGCATTCCCATCCTGTGCTTTCTGTAACAGTCAAGCTCACCATCTTAATCGGTGTCCTGAATTTCAGGAATTTGATGCAGCAGCCAAGGAAAAGTGGATTATGGACAACGGGCGCTGCTGGAGGTGTGGACGTTCTCATCGTTCATCTAACTGCAATTTAAAGAAAGGCTGCCCCCAATGCAAAGTTCGGCATTTAGGAATCCTGCATGAAGTGAATACCCGTAAAAGTGAGCAACAAATTCTCTATATGAGTAGGTCCAGTGGATTTAATTCGGTACTCCTGAAGATGGTAAGAGTTGTCTTGACTCATAACGGGAAATCTGTGGAGACCTATGCTATTCTGGATGACGGTTCAGAAAGAACCATGCTCCTGTCATCTGCTGCGGAGAGTTTAGGCCTCCATGGGGCGGCTGAGACCTTAATCTTGAGCACAATCAGGCAAGATACAGAGAAAATTGTGGGTGCTACAGTGTCATTTTAAATCTCATCAGCTTCCCAACAGCAAAGGAAATATGAAATCAAAGATGCTTTCACTACTAAGCAACTAGATCTACCTGAGCAGAGTTACCCTATCACCACTCTGCAGAGACATTATCAGCACCTCCAAGGCCTGCCGTTGCAGGAGTTCCATAAGATCAGACCATTGCTGTTGGTGGGTGCAGACCATTCTCATCTCTTGTGCTCTACGGAATGTGTGGGATTTGGCCCCCCTGGAAGTCCAGTTGCCCTGCATACTTGCTTAGGATTTGTCGTTGCACGGTCCGACCTCTCTGGTGCAGGAATCCAGCTCTGATACCCAGTGTCTTTTTCTCACTTCGCTTGACAAAGACCAGTTACAGAGGGATGTGGAATAATTGTTGCACGGTCCGACCTCTCTGGTGCAGGAATCCAGCTCTGATACCCAGTGTCTTTTTCTCACTTCGCTTGACAAAGACCAGTTACAGAGGGATGTGGAACGATTGCGGCAGATCAACATATTTACATATTCTAAGAATCCCAAATCCTGTTACCAGCTCCAAGCAGGGTCAGCAAGCCTTTGAGTGCCTAGAACAACAAACAGAACGCCATGAGATGAATGGAATACAGAGATATGCCACTCCTTTGCTCAGAGTCAAAAATGCCCCCTTATTGCAGGCGCCTCCTAAAGTAGCCCTGCCAACTTTACGTTACATTGAGCGACAGTTGTCCAAGAATCCAGAGCGTGCAGTCATCTATGAGCAGGAGATCCAAAAACTCATTGATGCTGGATATGTTAAGAAACTGAATTCATGGGAAGTGGGAGAAAGTCATGAGTCCCTGTATATACCCCATAATTTAGTGGAGCACAATTGCAAACATTGCCTTGTGTTCAATTGTTCTTACCAGTACCAGAGTGAAACCCTTAATGCTTACCTGTTGCCAGGTCCAATGTTATGCCCTTCCTTGCTTGGAGTCCTCATCCGTTTCCGAGAGCATCAGGTTGCCTCAGGAGCATCAGCATCAGTGGGCGGCCGACTCTGTCAGAGTGAGGATCTTGAGCCTGATATTTTCCATCCAACTGTTTTGGACCCTAAGAATCATATTACCTCACTGATCATCTTGGAAATTGATTCCTTCTTGCACCACCCTGGGCCACAACGAGTGTTTGCCCATCTTCGGCGGAAATACTGGGTCTTACGTGGACATCAAGCTGTTAAGAGGGTTCAGCAAACATGTGTAGATTGTATGAAATGGAAAAGCTCTTCCTCTGTTCCTCGCATGGCTGACTTGCCTGCCTCTAAACTCCGTCTCCATAAGCCCCCCTTCTGGTCAACTGGTATGGACTGTTTTGGCCCTTTCACCATTGAGATAGGCCAAAGGCATGAGAAGAGATGGGGCATTCTTTTTTGTCAGACTACCCGATGTGTCCATCTTGAGCTCCTGTCTAGTCCCGACACTGACCATTTCCTCCTAGCCTTTTGGCAATTCGTAGCCCAGAGAGAACGCCCTTATGAACTATCCGACCAGGGCACGAATTTCCAAGGTGGCGAAAGGAAGCTCAGAGAAGCCTAAGCTCTACTTGCCCCTACACTTCAAGAGAAACTGGCACAACAGCAGATCAAGTTCTCATTCAATCTGCCACATGCTCCTCACTTTGGAGGAACATGGGAACGTGAGGTGATGTCTATTAAAAATGCCTTGCATGTCACTTTGGGAACTCAAGTTGTGACCGAGGAAGTCCTCTACACTGTAATTATAGAAGTTGATGAGATAAAGAATTTAAAACCCCTTGGCTACGTGTCATCGAACATCTTGGACACGGATGCCTTAACGGCAAATATTCTTCTGATGGGGCGGCGAGACGCGTCCCTTCCACAAGGAATGTATGCTGACTCTGAGCTCTTGACCCATGGGAAGGGGAGACACAGTCAAATCCTTGCTGACAGGTTTTGGGTAGCATAGACAGTTTATTTTACACAAAAGCGTTTCGGCGTGTGCCTTCTTCAGTGTGCAAAGAATCATACTTTACCCAATCTTATATACCCACACCAGTTGACACCCATAATCACATCAACCAATAATTTTAAAATGATGCACATGTTACCAATGTTTCAATGAGTCCATTAATGAAAGACAGACACATATTTGATACAGCATAATACTCGTAATATGTTTACAGGAAACAGCTTAAAGACAGGTCCTCATTCATTCCATTGGGGATACATGTGTTTAAATCAAAAATGTACCAAGCCTCCCTTTGAAGGAGGCGGTTCTCACGGTCTCCCCCTCTTGAAGCCCGACCGACACACTCCAGACCCATAAATTTGAGCATATTGGCATTATGTCCCTCAGAGTTAAAATGTCTTGCGACCGATGATGTCTCATCATTCTTTCTAATAGCACACTTATGCTCAAAAATTCGGGTCTTCAGTTGTCGCTTCGTTTTGCCCACATAAAAGAGCCCACAGGGACACGTCAGTAAATAAACAATAAAGGTGGAAAGACATGTAATTCTGCCCTTAACTTTATAAGTTCTGCCTGTTTTTGGATGTGTCAACATATTGTCTGTCAGCATAAAATTACATGCCGCACAGTTCAAGCACTTAAAATTACCGTGAGGAATTTTGAAGGGGAAAGACGACTGGGGATGCGCAGGAAGGTGCGAGCGCACTACTCGATCTCTCAGGCTAGGTGCTCGTTTATAGCAAGTACGTGGTAGATCTTGGAACGTATGTCCTATGTGAGGGTCGCTACTTAGAATGTGCCAATGGCGTTGCACGATGTTCTTTAAACTCTTTGAGATATGACCATAAGTCGATACAAAGGTAACTGGAGTGTTGTTTGATTTTACCTGATCAGTACGTTTGGTCATCAAGTCAGCGCGCTGTAAACTGCGCGCGCGCTCTACACAGTCACGCACTAAATTGTGTGTATAACCCCTATCAATGAATCTTTGGCACAACTCCCCCGCTTGTCGCTCAAAATCCTCATCATAACTACAAATGCGGCGCACTCTAAGCAGTTGACTATAAGGTAGACTACGTTTAAGAGAGGGTGGATGGAAACTCTGGTAGTGTAAAAAAGAGTTACGATCCGTCTCTTTTCGATAAATTTCAGTGTGTATCGTGTTGTCTAACTTTTTCACTAGAACATCCAAAAAAGGCAGAGTCTTGCAATCATAGGTTAGTGTAAATTTAATCGAAGGCGATCTAGAATTTACATAATCATGGAAAACACTTAGTTCGTGTTCCGGGCCCGACCATACAAAGAATATGTCGTCTATATATCTATACCACACTTTCAGGTACTGATTAAAAGGATAAGAGTTGTAGATAAAATCCTGTTCAAATTTGCCCATAAAGAGATTGGCATAATTAGGCGCCATGGGCGAACCCATGGCAGTGCCTTGAGTTTGTAGAAAAAAATTATTTTGAAACATAAAGTATTTTTTTGTAAGAACTTCATTAGCCAATGACAACAAAAACTCAATATGTGGAACTCGATTTATCTGCAAGTAATACTCTAAGGCCACTAACCCTGCATCATGCGGGATATTAGTATATAAGCTGGTCACATCCATAGAGCACAATAGATCAGTTGTACACATCTCCCCAATACATGACAATTTCATCAGGAAGTCAGTGGTATCTTTTAGAAAAGAAGGCAAGTCATACACTAAACCCTTTATGTGATGGTCAACAAATTTAGACAGCGGCTCAGTTACGGATTGATTCCCAGAAACAATTGGACGGCCAGGCGGATTGTCCAGCCTTTTATGAATTTTTGGCAACGTATAAAGCACTGGTCTCAATGGGTTAGTTTGTAACAGAAACCCGTATTCTTTTTCATTAATTATTGCGTTAGATACAGCCCTCTTCAATATAGTTTTTATCTCTTCACTAAACTTCATAGTGGGATCACATTGTAAGCGAGCATAAAAGTTAACGTCACCAAGTTGTCTCTCTATTTCTTGTACATAAGCAGACCTGTCCTGAACAACAATAGAATCATACTAATAATACTATCATACTACTAATCATACTAAAGAATCATACCTTTTTCCCATATCAGACGTGTTTTCCTGTTTTAAGCCTGATGACTATTTTATTAGACACAATTTGTTGTCTTCCGAGAAAGAAGCATTACATACATTGATGGCTGATGATGATATAATTATTAAACCTGCAGACAAGGGAGGCTCTATTGTTGTTCAGGACAGGTCTGCTTATGTACAAGAAATAGAGAGACAAATTGGTGACGTTAACTTTTATGCTCGCTTACAATGTGATCCCACTATGAAGTTTAGTGAAGAGATAAAAACTATATTGAAGAGGGCTGTATCTAACGCAATAATTAATGAAAAAGAATACGGGTTTCTTCTTTTCTAAAAGATACCACTGGCTTCCTGACGAAATTGTCATGTATTGGGAGATGTGTACAACTGATCTATTGTGCTCTATGGATGTGACCAGCTTATATACTAATATCCCGCATGATGCAGGGTTAGTGGCCTTAGAGTATTACTTGCAGATAAATCGAGTTCCACATATTGAGTTTTTGTTGTCATTGGCTAATGAAGTTCTTACAAAAAATTACTTTATGTTTCAAAATAATTTTTTTCTACAAACTCAAGGCACTGCCATGGGTTCGCCCATGGCGCCTAATTATGCCAATCTCTTTATGGGCAAATTTGAACAGGATTTTATCTACAACTCTAATCCTTTTAATCAGTACCTGAAAGTGTGGTATAGATATATAGACGACATATTCTTTGTATGGTCGGGCCCGGAACACGAACTAAGTGTTTTCCATGATTATGTAAATTCTAGATCGCCTTCGATTAAATTTACACTAACCTATGATTGCAAGACTCTGCCTTTTTTTGGTTTGTTCTAGTGAAAAAGTTAGACAACACGATACACACTGAAATTTATCGAAAAGAGACGGATCGTAACTGTTTTTTACACTACCAGAGTTTCCATCCACCCTCTCTTAAACGTAGTCTACCTTATAGTCAACTGCTTAGAGTGCGCCGCATTTGTAGTTATGATGAGGATTTTGAGCGACAAGCGGGGAAGTTGTGCCAAAGATTCATTGATAGGGGTTATACACACAATTTAGTGCGTGACTGTGTAGAGCGCGTGCGCAGTTTACAGCGTGCTGACTTGATGACCAAACGTACTGATCAGGTAAAATCAAACAACACTCCAGTTACCTTTGTATCGACTTATGGTCATATCTCAAAGAGTTTAAAGAACATCGTGCAACGCCATTGGCACATTCTAAGTAGCGACCCTCACATAGGACATACGTTCCAAGATCTACCACGTACTTGCTATAAACGAGCACCTAGCCTGAGAGATCGAGTAGTGCGCTCGCACCTTCCTGCGCATCCCCAGTCGTCTTTCCCCTTCAAAATTCCTCACGGTAATTTTAAGTGCTTGAACTGTGCGGCATGTAATTTTATGCTGACAGACAATATGTTGACACATCCAAAAACAGGCAGAACTTATAAAGTTAAGGGCAGAATTACATGTCTTTCCACCTTTATTGTTTATTTACTGACGTGTCCCTGTGGGCTCTTTTATGTGGGCAAAACGAAGCGACAACTGAAGACCCGAATTTTTGAGCATAAGTGTGCTATTAGAAAGAATGATGAGAAATCATCGGTCGCAAGACATTTTAACTCTGAGGGACATAATGCCAATATGCTCAAATTTATGGGTCTGGAGTGTGTCGGTCGGGCTTCAAGAGGGGGAGACCGTGAGAACCGCCTCCTTCAAAGGGAGGCTTGGTACATTTTTGATTTAAACACATGTATCCCCAATGGAATGAATGAGGACCTGTCTTTAAGCTGTTTCCTGTAAACATATTACGAGTATTATGCTGTATCAAATATGTGTCTTTGTCTTTCAATAATGGACTCATTGAACATTGGTAACATGTGCATCATTTTAAAATTATTGGTTGATGTGATTATGGGTGTCAACTGGTGTGGGTATATAAGATTGGGTAAAGTATGATTCTTTGCACACTGAAGAAGGCACACGCCGAAACGCGTTTGTGTAAAATAAACTGTCTATGCAAAGTGCGGCCTCTTTTTTTCATATATGAACTCTACTTATTAGGCCAGCACTCTTAAAATAAATTTAAGTGTAATTATTGAGTGAAGCCTGCTCCATCCTCCATTCAGGTTTTGGGTAGCTTCATCAAGTATTACCTCCCAAGCCTTCAGTCCCATCAGAAGTGGAAAACGGGTGGTTCCTCTCTCTCGCCTTCTGCTGTGGTCATGGTGATGGATTCCCAGCTCCCTCGTAGTTCCTGGCCCATAAGGACAGTCTCTAAGGTCCTGCCCAGTTCTGATGGCTGTATTCGAGTTGCTGAGATCATCATAAATGGCAAACAATTTATCCGTTCAGTTAGCCGATTAATCGTTCTTCCTGCCTTTCCCCCTGATCCTACTGTATGAGTGGGATTTCTTTGGACAAATGTTATCATATTTGTGGACGGCTGTTAAAAATCCCAATTAGTCACTCTATTGGAAGACACGCCCACCTCTGGGAACTCTCTTCACCTGAGGATAATTACCAATCAACCTCACTAGTGTGACTCTCTTTGTGCTGACCTCTGCTTGCTGTTTGCTCCTCTGCTTGCTGCATGTGTTTGCTGCGTCTATGACTTTGTAAGTTTATTTGAATCCTTTGTATTGATATTAATTTGATAACTGTTAATTTTAGTTTGGTTAAAGTTTTTCTTTATGGATATGGGAATGTATACGTATTATTATTATTATTATTATTATAATTATTATTATTATGATTTGTATCAGTAAAGTTAACTTTGTTTGATTGTAGACACCAGCAATATGCAGCAATTGTAAAGCCATATTAAGGAAATGGAATAATGAAGAAAGAAAGCAAATGGCAATAAATCAATTGAGAATTAACTCCTGGACTCATTCCTGTGTTCTAATCGACACACCATTCTGGTAGCACTCATCCTTAACCAGCCACATATCGAATTATTTACAGATATCATTAAAACCTTTTCATTTATGGAGTCAGATGAAATAACAAGAAAATACATATGAGAAAATATATTGAATTTAATCAAATATACTTTGCCACGAGAAAAGACAGTAACACGCAAAGACCTTCCATGCTGGTCGGATGCCGGACTTTGGGCCGATCGAGCGCAAGTTTACAGCGTCTTTTTATTCTTATGCATCTGTTGTGATTATTTTAGGATTTCTTTACATTTATTTTCTATGTAAACCACTTTGAATTACCATTGTGTATGAAATGGGATATATAAATTAACTTGCCTTGCCTTTTTTGAAATGTAACTTTAAGAACAAAATGAAACTGTGAAATTATTTTAAACTAAATTTAAATTAACAGTTTACAGACTTTCATGAAATCATACCTGCTGTTGATTGAGTTTTTCTCAGTTCCTCTATTTCTGCTCTGTGTTTGTTTTTCTCCAGTTCAACTCGATCCTGAAGGTACATGAAGGTGGTGTAGAAACTTCCTTTGTTCTCTTGTACCATGTTCTTCACATCATGAAGTAGAGCTGGAACCCATGAGCTGTTCTCCAGGACAAAACGATGACCTCCAAATGTTTGAAGAGACGTCTCAGTAGCTTAAGTTTGAAATATATTCAGTTTACTAATTATGCTCTTCTCTTGGATTATGAGAACCATGAGGTGGTTTTTGATTCTTGAGCTGAATATCTTCTAGATCTTCTCCATTTCTGCTCTCTCATCATTATTAAGTGAATTGGCAGGAACAATGAAGAGGAAAACATGAACTCCAGGATCACAGAGAGACACACAGTGGAGAGTCTGACGCATCACTTCCTCCTCTGAGAAATGATTGACAGCTGGAAGCTCCACCAGATTGACCAGAAGATTTTTCATTTTTCCTCTTATATATTTTGATACAGTGGCCTTCAGTGCATCATCACTTCCACACAGCACCAAGTTCAGCTTCTGTTTTCTGGTGACACTTACACCTTCAACAACAACAACAAAGTATGTACTTGCTCTTTTTAAGATTGACGTTTTATTATTCTAATTTATTATATGTGGAATCAAATGGAAACTTGCATATACTCAGTTAAACGTACCTTTAGGCTGATTTTGCTTTGGATAACCCACTGTAACAAAAAAAAAGAAGAACACAAATAATTTTTCATCGTCTTAAACTCAAGGTACAGAACAACTTGAGATGATAAACACTGCAGTACAAATGTCATGATTCACTACATAATAAGGCATCATGACTGAAACCTGGTTTAACTGTTGTCCAATATCTGTTTACAAGCATCTCATAGGAGCATCTCTGCCCACACTAAAAATTTAATTGGATGAAATTTAAATGTCTGTTTATATGACATGCTTTTCTATTATTTAAACTGTCAGAAAGTATAGGATCCCTACATTATACTGTATAGAATATCAGAATAAGTGTAAAAACAAACAAACAAACATGTTTTTATACTTATCTATCAAGTTAAAATATCATGTTTTTTTCTGTCCCTGATGTTCAATAACCTGATGTCAGAAAATAGGTTATGAATACGTTGTTTAAAAAAATAATAAATAAACTTACAATAGGATCCTATTATTGGTAAATGATGAAGAATATTTTTTGTTTTATTCGTCTCTGTATGAGTGTCTTGGTGTTGTTCATCATCCTTTGAATCTTCCTTTTCCTTCTCTGCTCTGTGTGAAGCACAGGATTCTTCACTGTTTTCTCTGAGAATATTCTTTAACTTTAGATATTTCAGAGAGCCATTTCTCTATTTCACTATGAAGCTGAAGATGTCGTCCTCCACACTCTGCTGTTAAATGTTGAATGAATTCATTAACTTTCACAGGTGCATCTTTAGTGTCGTGTGTCTCTTCATCAGTCGTAAACACGATGGTGCGTTTAATCGCCTCTTCACTGAATTCTTCCACCACTTGTTTGACTCTTCTCATGTCGTCCTCAGTGAAGTCTTTATAATGCAGTACGAGTATAAAGACATGAGGTCCTGGATCAGACAGAGACACACACTCTCTCACGATCTGTGTGATCTGATGATCTGAGATGTGTGTCTGAAGGAGCTGAGGACTGTTGATGACCATCACACGTCTGTCCTTCAGTCTTCCTCCGACTCTCTCTACAACATCTGGAGGAGCTTCACAGTCAAACGCTGCTCGTCCTAATATGATGTTTCCCACTCGACTGTTTTCTGACACACTCTTCCCCAACAAAACAATCCTTACTGTAAAGAGTGAAATCAGACATTAGTAGGCTATGCATAATTCTCACATCACACACTCCTAACACAGCACATTCCATACAGAAACATCGTATCAAACTTTGAACAGTGTTCAGACAGTTTCACTGCCATTATACCTGATGCTTTCATGACAAAAGAAGCGTAAACATAACGTTTCATTTAGCAACAATTAACTTGCTGCTGAATTAAACAGCTTAACAGATCAATCAATAAAATATCACTGATAAATATGTCACATTAACAGTCACAGTACAGCAAAAAAAAATCACTTTTCTGTTTCTGTCAAATCATTTAATGACTTACTGTTTGGGCGATGGAAATCTGGACTTCTTCCCACTACAAAATACAAGAACACAAACTGTTTGTAAATCTAGTTAAGATGCGCTACACGACTGAAATTATTCAGAATTCGTTGTTATTACAAAACTCTTTGCTCTCATCGTCGAACACAATCGTGTAATGTCTGGAAAAGACCAAAAAACAACACGAAATAACTACTAATAAATGCAAACTTAGTTTAATGCCAGAAAACGGCACAACAGGCTACACGTTTTATGATTTCTAATTGTAGGCCTATCTGTGTGTTTAATATGCGTAAACCGTGTTTTGTTTACTTTGCTATCTTTTGAATGGTTAAATTATGTCGCAGCGTTTAATGATTAAAGTAAGACGCTTAATTGCTATAAGATTATATTATGATGGATCATTAAAGACACCTTTAACATGCTAACATACTTTATTCAAACCTTACCTGAACTGTACGCCATTTTGTCAATGCGTTGATGATATTTACTAAATCGAAAGTAAAAATACGATTTCGACGAGGATAAAATATACATAAAACGCCAATGCGGCCCCTTGTGGAGGCTTTAAAAAACTTTGACAGATTCTACAGCATAGGCCTACTTCAAAAAGAGCTCAATATTATAGATTTTTAACTTTACAGATCAGTGGAAAAGACAAGGAAACTGATTAGGTGGAATAGTTTTTCCAATTCCAGTCCTTTTAAATTAAATAATAATTTATTATAGTGATTGTAATCAATCTAATTTTGTGGCTGTCTTGATAAAATAAACATTTATGGCCAATTGTTATTGGCAGGCACCATCTAAGCAAAATGCACAGATGGTTCATGTATAGATTTTAAAATGAACTCAGCATAAAAAAGGTAATAAATGAATTAAGAGAAACAGAGTTAGTAACATGACACAACTGCTTTTAAACCTATATGAGGTTTAATGTGCGTCTCATCTGCATCTTACTCATAGAGGATCTCATGTTTACATCAGTATGAGGATAGAGTTAAGTCTCTCATGAAATATCAGAAAAGAGTTAAAGAAATGAAAAGACAAACCAAAGTGCTTACTTTAAACCCAGCAAACATTGGTCCGACGGCAACGTCGTGTCCCTGGCCAAAAATGGTTGGGGCCAGGACGGCATAAATCGGTAAAAATATGTAACACAGAACATTTCCTAAAAATGCATTCAGATACATTAGTACATGTCTACAGTTGCATGTATAATTGTTATTTTAACTTTTAGCTACGTGTAGTTATGTATAGTGTATCGGGTGAGAGGACGTCACCTGGCGACGTCTTTTACACGTGCATTTATAGTCCATCATGACCCTCTATGAAATCCTTGTTAAATATGCAAAAGCTGTGCTTAATCCTCGCATGGTTAATACTGCAATAATTAATGTAATTGCCCAAATAGTTTTTAAGAGGTTGTGAAGACGTCCACTGGCGTCCTTTACACGTCTAGTCAGGCTGTGAATACGTCCACTGGCGTCTTTTGCATGTCTAGTCAAGCAAGACAGAAAAAATTATCAGGAATTATCTTTATGAAATACACGATTTGTATACAAAAGAAAAAATATTTACTTTATCTTGTTTTTATAAATTATAATCACAAATGCCCAGTGTAGTCAAGTGATTGCAAAGCCACTGCATTTTAGTCATTATTTTAACCTGTTGTACCTGATGTATTCATTGTTATTTTTTATGGAATGTGTTTATATACATGTAAAACAGAAATACCCGGTCACCATTTATGTCTGAGTTGGATGAAATTGCCCAAACCATAAACTATGCTGCCAAGAAAAATCTCGCGAGATGTTAACGCGTTCTCCCCATAGACTCCGGAAGATTTAACTGACGTTACCACGAGGAGAGAAAGAGTTGAGGAGGGTGTTGTATGGATTGTTAAAAATCTACTTTTGGGTAAGTACATTTTGTTTTATTTGATTTACGTGCTTGAGTTTTACATGTTTGGCATGAATGAACCGAAAGAAATTATGCCCACATTGTCAACTGAAATTTACTGAGTTTGGCAAAAAATTAGCTAGTAGGCTAAAAGTTACTTTGAACTTATACAACGTATATCATAATATAAAGTATGTTTAATGATACAGTCAAAGTTGTTACTGTAACTTATTAATATAGTATTTTGAGAGTTTCTTTCTGAAAGTCATTTATCTGAAATATAATGAAAAGTTTAGCTGGATTTGAACATGTATGTTTTCAGTATCTGCTTTAAAATAAATATATTTTATATATTTATAAATACATCTTTATAATTATAAATACATTTATAAATACATATTTATAAATGCATCAATATAAATATATTGATGTATTTTTTTTGGTACCCTTCATCTATTCAGGGGACATCACAGCCCACCTGTCTTTATCAGAAATGTCCTGTTTACTTTCTCACAGTTAAACACCTAGTTAAAGCGGCACTATGCAGGATTTCTGTTTTTGTCAAACAGCGATCCCTAGAGTCGCTGTAGAGTACTTGTATTTAACGTTACTGTCGTAAACACCACTCACGCAGAGCGTATCTGCACTCACGGCCTCTGCACTTCATAATAATAAAGTAGCCTACCGCGTTAGGCTTACCTGAGCCTAAATGCCAGATGACACCAATAAAGTGTATCATGTACGTCGCATTATTTCGCAGGGCTCTCAAGTTTTGAAGACCGGCAAGAGTGACATACAGCCGACAGATACATTTTTGTCATTGGTTGTTGCGTTAAATCTTACCCAGATACAATAGTGCTATTTTCTGATTGGCTATTGTGTAGCTCGACGAACAACACCAGAGGAGACGCGCTTGATTCCTGCCGGTTCCACAGTGAGAGCGCTGCGGCCAGAGTTTTTGGGCGCTGCGGCATATTAAATGTATTGCAAATAGTTTTTCAGTGTGAGAAATTCAATGTGTGACAGGAGAGCGTGACAAAAGACCGAAATGAGTGACTGTCACGCTCAATGCGTGACACTTGAGAGCCCTGATTTCGTAACAATGTCCGTTATGATGTTGTTAGACATGATTATTGCAATTTATCATAATAGTTTGCAAATTGCGCTCATTTACACTATTTACAACATGTAGGCTTATTTATGTCCTGATAATTATGTGAGATATTGACAACTGTTCTCATGATAATCGCAGGAATCAACTTTAACAGTGTGTAGGGTATCTGGCTAAATCATGGGTCGTTCATCTGAACACATATAAATGCACATTCCTTCTGAAATCACAAAGCTTTTAACCTCTGAACTCATGAAGGCAAATTATGCATTAGGCTCCAGCCAGTCTGCAATAGACGATTTGGGTGACAACTTTATGGCACCCAGAGGTCCAACAGACAACAAGACACCGAGCTTCACAGAGATGTTATCACCCAACTATCCCCCCCCCCCTTTTTTGGCAAGGAAGAACTCAGGGTGAAGACACACACACACACACACACACACACATGAAACTTTCATCATATAAAGACTTTACCGAAATATATTTGATATGTTTTTATGTGTGTCGGCATGCCCAGGTCAGATGGGAATACAATTGCTGTTGTAGTTTTAAATTAACTATAACGTGTGTAATTATGTATCAAGCCGTATCTTTGTAATTCCTATGCCTTTTCATGTGTTGTCTGGTACCAATGTAAATCTCGCAGTTTATCCCAGCTGAATCCATATCGTATATTGTGCTGAAATGTATTTTACTATGTTTTATCATCTCTGGAGTAAAATTTAACGCATTTCTGTCACTGTCATAAAACATCTAAATGACCTACGTGACAAGACAAAAGAAATTCTGCCCGCCAAAGTTTCGTTGAATGTCATTGGCCAGGGCTCCCCACAGAGGTGTGGACTTCAGTTCCTTTAAGAGAACTGACACCCCTGCCTCCTCTGGCTCTCACCTCCTTCGATCCGATGTGACCTTCATAATTGGGATCCCCCGCCCCGGGGGATCTTTCCTTTTCTTTTCTTTTCTTTTGCTTAAGTTTGTTTTCCTTTGTTCATTCCCCCAGAAATGAACTTAGTCTGAATTATTTCTTTGGTAAAGTTACGTCAAAGACCTTTAAGCCTTCTTTGAAACTGCGCGCTCCAGACCGCAGCAAACCACGTGACGCTCCAACGGAACACACAAAGACCAGCCGCTCACGCACGCAGCAGGGCTCAGACACATGAGGACTTTGCAAGTATATTTGAGTTACCAAGCTTTCAGAGCTTTAAGATATGTTTTTCCGTGTTGTCTCTCAAAGGTTTTAAAGTCTGTAATTTGCCACTGATCCTTTCAGATTATCTCTCTTTCTCTCTCATTCTCTCTCTCTCTCTATTGATGCATTCTCTTTCATTATGTTGTTGCCATTATTGTGTTTGTAAATACATTTATTGTTTGTTATAACCGGTATACGTAACTTTGCCTTTATTAAATGCATTATATTCATTTATTGATCCTGTCTCTCGCTCATCTATAAGTCCCTTTAATGTATAAAGATCCAAAGCTACGTGCTTTATAAATTTATTGATATGCCTACTTAAAATCGTTATAGAACAGGAAAGTTGTTCCTTCTGGCCAGAGGGATAGCTTCTCCTGAAAGTCTATAAAGTAGGATAATTTTGTGAGGTTTGATTGAGATCGAACGATCAGGTTTTTGCTGGACAAAAAGATGATTCGGTCCCAAATTAATCCCCTTAAAGATTATCCAGACGATCGATCTATGATGGGCATAATTGATATATTAACTATTTAATTATAATCCGTTTTGATAAAGTATTGATATACAATTGAGCTAATTTTAACCTGTCTGTAGAATATAGTACATATGCAATTAATTATAACCCTTTGTGGTAAATTGCCTAGGTACATATATGAATGCAGATGCAGGGAAATATTATCCCTTTTTGGGAGATTTAACATGTATGATTATCTGGGTCAAACCGTATAAATGAATAATTATTAATTGTGAAATTACTAATTTTGAATACATATCCCCAAAACCTGACCTAGGTTTCCTTACAAGTAAAAGACTGAGCGAGTGGGACTCTGTCCGGTTCCTCGTGCTGTCAGATTCTTGTTACCTTTTTCTAGACTCTTCCGACCGCGCTTTCTTGGTTTTTTTTCGCCGTGTCTGACCCCTCGCTCGGTCAGTCTGCCGTTTCCTCTTTCTCTGTTCCTCCGACAATGCTTTTCTAGCTTTCTGCTTATATGCCAGCTTTGCCATGGGACGATAGTTGTTCTTATAGCTAGTCACATCCTGGATGGGGGCGTGTACGCGTGCAGTGCCGTAAAGCAATTCGTTACCTCGCGAGACCTGATATCACACGATACTTCCTAACACTGAGGCCGGCAGCCCGCCGGCCCAAAGTTGCAAGGGTGGTTTTGCGCCTCACAGGCACCAGTGGGGTGCGAGACGACCACCATTCAACACGAAATCAGTAATATAAACATTACAATGACTCCAAAGCTGTTCGGTTGAGGTAAAAAAGTTACTTAGTTCTGCTTTAAGGGTCTTTCTCAAGGGCACCACAGTGATATTGAAGAGGCAGGGGACACATGCTGTTCCCCCGTCCCCCAACTCATCTAACACTAATTTAAAGTAGAACATCTTTTATACACTAAAATCAAATCTAATGCATGTTGATTAACTTTTTCTAATGTTTATTAGGGGGGGGGGGTGGTCTCACATGTGGGTGGTCTCACATGGGGGTGGGAATAGTCTCACATGTCTATTGATATAGTTTTAATATCATACATTTAAGGCATTTGTTAGGGTTGTTTGTTTGTTATTGTTGTGTTTGTGTTTTCTTTTTAATATTTTTTGTATATATTTTGCAACGATTTAGTTGAGTGAGTGAGTGAGTGAGTGAGTGAGTGAGTGAGTGAGTGAGTGAGTGAGTGAGTGAGTGAGTGAGTGAGTGAGTGAGTGAGTGAGTGAGTGAGTGAGTGAGTGAGTGAGTGAGTGAGTGAGTGAGTGAGTGAGTGAGTGAGTGAGTGAGTGAGTGAGTGAGTGAGTGAGTGAGTGAGTGAGTGAGTGAGTCTTTTAAACATTTTTCTCTTTTTGCATTTGGATTTTTTTTTTTTTTACCCCTTAACAGATCTTGTATCAATTAAGTAACTTTAGATTTGATAAAAAGGAGCAGGTATTTTAAAATAACTATTTACATCACTATACCATTTACAACATCAGTAAAGAAAGGCTAATTTTAGAAAACTGTTACAAACTAAAAGTGTTAATTTTATCTGAAATGCTGTTTTACTTAAGAATTATTTTCTTACGTCTGTTAGTATAACATTACAGATTTTTGGCCATTGTTGTTTTTTACATTCTTATGTAGCTTATAGGCCTTTTTTTTTTTTTTTTTTTTTTTTTTTTTTTTTTTTTAACCACACAACAGATCTTGTATCAGTTTAGTAACTTTAGATTTGAGGATAACAGGGCAGGTCTTGAAAAATATCTACTTATATCACTATAATATTTACAACATTAGCTTTCTACTCATTTTAGAGAATTCTGTTACAAACTCATCCATGTCCAGTTCATGTGTTATTGCTTTTTCATGAGCTAAAAGCACAAGGTTTTCCTTTCGGAAAAAGAAATCTGTGCATGTTATTAGGCTACTAGAGTGTGGTAATCAAGTTCACTAATAGTTCTAATAAAGTTACTGTCGTTATATTGCTTCATAATTCAGCACGTCCGTTTACCTCAAAGGTAGCGAAGTGAATGAGCTAATGCCGGGCGTACACCAAAGGATTTTCACAGTCCCAGACTAAAGACCGGCAGTCTTTAGGAATCTTACTGGAGTCTCGGCGCGCTCCCGTCGTCTCGATCGTTAAATGTGAGGTGATAATCTGCAGTCGGCGACCCGATTTATGCCAGTCTTTCTCTAGTCTTTCATATCAAACATGTTTGATATTATCGCAAGTCTTTAGTCTGAGACTAAAAACTGTGAACCCAAGTCTTTAGATGTGAGCTGATAATCTTATAAAGTCTTTTCTAAATCTTTTCAAAGTCTTTAGGTGTACAGAAAGCATTAGTCTGAGGAAAAAAAAAAAGAGGGGGTTGGGAAGAAAACAGAAAATAACATATCTGGAGCTGAATTGACTCTTCGCAGGGAGTTTGATTGACAGGCGATCTGACCAATCATAATCCGCCATCTGCCGAATCCGTCATTTTTGTCTGACAAAGCAGTCAGGAGAGTTAGATCAACGTTAGAGGATTTGAACTTGAAAAACGGAGTGTACTGACATCTTTCAGCGGTTAAAACAACATTCCTTCTTATGTTCATTCATGTTTATTTGATGCTATAAATGAACTAGAAGGAAGAGATGATCGGTTCACGAGCAGCTTTAACTGAGGCTCTAGCCTACAGCGATCTGTCAGACACACAAGAGCCAAAAACGGTATTTATTGTTTACATTTCGTTAAAAAATGTCCACATTTGAAAGCTGAGACATTGTTTCATATTAAAAGTAACCTGCTCTCTCCTATCTGTCAGCGCGTTGTCGGTGTCCTCTCTGCTCCACGATGTATGTTTCACTGCCTGAGAACATGGTGTGTGGCGTGAGAGCGGCGCACCAATTTTGTGATTGGCTGTTATGTGGTGTGGGGCCAGGGTGGGCCAAGCTTCTGATTGGGTGGGCCAGGCCCACCCTGCCCCCCACCCCCCCCAGTGAGCCTATTTCGGAAAGTTATTTTATTTAAGGTAAAGAGCAAATAAATGGAATATAACCTGTATTAAGAAACAAATACTAAGCATGCATATAGTAAGGAAAATGCAAGTATTACCTTAGTGTTCTGTTCCAGACCAGAAGGAGGAGAATGCTGAGAGGTCGAGCTCGAAGGAGAAGGATGAAGAAGTACAGAACTTTTTATAAGAAAATTGTGAAAGGATTAAAGGAGTTAACCATTGTTAAAGATCTGGGATTGGATGAATTGTGCATATGAGGTTGAATATGTAATGAAGAGGTGTGATATGAAATATGAATTATAAAAAAGTACTGTATTACATGTGTCACGGGTGACAAGCGGAGGTGGCGGAACTATTATTTTGCGCCTTCGTCCCCTGGGGAACACTTCCGGGGGAGACCCAGGACCTCTCCGGTTCCGGCAATATCACTCCGGTTCCTGGTAGATGCGCATCAGGTGCGCAATGTAAGCGCGTTGACGGCTGATTGGGGCGCGCGCCACGCCGACATAGTTGAAAGGTCCTTGTTTGGTGATTTTGACAGGGGCAGGAACGACGCGATTGCGCCGGTCGAAGTCATCGGCTAACAAGGAGAGTATAACGGGCGCAGTAAACTTGGGCTGGCAGTAGTGTGAGGCACATGAAAGAGGAGAGGGAGACCCGTCGAGCAAACGGAGAGTTAAGTGACTTTTGGGCTGAAGCGAATGATATGAGGAATGCATAATTATGAGGACTGTGGTAATTTGGAACCAATGATTGCCTGAAGTATTGTTGCAGAGAAGTGTTTTGAGATTGGCTGTGTGAGGGGCTAAGACTTTATCGATGAAGATGGAAGAGACGCCGCGCTGAAGCCCGATTTGTGAGTGAAGTGATTTATGATCTCTTAGATGTGTGTATTCACGTGTGTTTGCCTGTGTGGATTGTAGTGTACACGAGAGTGGGAGTGTAATGCCTAGGCTGTGGTGGTCCGGCCTAATTCATCCTGTTACAACTGTAAAGAGAAGTTTTCCAGGAGGCCTACTATTGAACTTTGTTCCTGGCACAGTCCATCATTGAATACTGTAAGAAATATAGCCCTATGTCACCTGTTTCCCATTATAATGCACCATTGAATAAACGTCTGGGTGGAAACATAACAGAGTTGAGTATATTCCATCACCACCAAACTCACCATTTGTGTATTCAAGCAACCTGACCTCTCATTCTCTCTGCCTGAGCCCCACTGAGAAGCAGTATCGCTGCAGTTACGCTGGTGAGCAACTTGACCTCTCATTCTCTCTGCCTGAGCCCCACGAAGCAGTTACGCTGCGAACACGCTGATGAGCGACTGAGCCTCATTCTCTCTGCCTGAGCCCCACAGAGAAGCAGTTACGCTGCGAACACGCTGATGAGCGACTGAGTCCCATTCTTTCTGCCTGAGCCCCACTGAGAAGCAGTATCGCTGCAGTTACACTGGTGAGCAACTTGACCTCTCATTCTCTCTGCCTGAGCCCCACAGAGAAGCAGTTACGCTGCAGACACGCTGGTAAGCGACTGAGCCTCGTCCTTTCTGCCTGAGCCCCACAGAGAAGCAGTTACGCTGGGAGCACGCTGATGAGCGACCGAGCTCCATTCTTCCTGCCTAAGCCCCACCGAGTAGCAGTATCGCTGTAAGGACGTTGGTGCGCAATCCGATTCCTCGTTCCCTTTGTCTGAGGCCCTCAGAGAAGCCGTTGCATTGAAGAGTGGCCCCCCTTGTGCGACCAATTGAGTGTTACGGAGTCCAGTGGCCTCCGATTCCGTCCAGGCCTGCACAACGAAATACCTGCTTAACACCTGCTTGGACTTTTTTTTAGTTAATAAAAATATTCCCTTTTAAATCTATTCATTGGTCTCTTTGTCCGTTCATAGGTGTACCCGTGGTGTTGGCTCCTCGCGGTGGGGTGTACGTCCATCTGGGGTTGTGGGCCGGACCACCCTGGCGCCCCAGGGTGGTGACGCATGTATGTGTTAGACCAGGGGTGTCCAAACTCGGTCCTGGAGGGCCACTGTCCTGCAGAGTTTAGTTCCAACTTGCCTCAACACACCTGCTTGTAAGTTTTTAGCATGCCTAATGACCTTCAACAGCTAATCAAGACCTTGATTAGCTGTTTCAGGTGTGTTTAATTGGGGTTGGAGCTAAACTCTGCAGGACAGTGGCCCTCCAGGACCGAGTTTGGACACCCCTGTGTTAGACGCTGGAAGATGAGCCAGCCTCTCCATTGTTTGATGATCCGAGCCTGACACCTGCTGGTGGAACTTGTGAACTGATTTTATTGTACTTTAACTTTTTACTTTGTATGGAAACTTTGAATAACAAATATAATAAAATTACTTATAATTATTATAAAAAAAAAAAGATTGCCTGCCACAAGTCTCTGCTTTCTGTAAAGAACTAAACCACGGAGGGGTTTTCTAAACTGTAAGTATGAATTTGAATACTTATCATCTAGTGAAGAATTTGACCTATTTTGGATTACCCCAATAAATACCACTGCACTTGGATCCTAACCTTTTGTGTGTGCGTTGTGACACCATATTGCTCCAAACTCAGGGTATGTTTACCAAAAGGACTGTTTGCCAAATATGCTTGCAATATTTTGCAATATCGCATTTTATTTTTTATACTATTCAGTGTGATTTTTAAGTATGGGTTGAAAAAAACGAGCAATACTATTCAACATGTAAATGTTCAACACATAAATTTAAGTAAGACATTATTTGGGTTACCATGTATACTAGTTTGCTCATTGAATAATTGTCAGGCCCTACAGATACTATGCTAGTAACTACTTTTTAATTGGCGTATCAATCGACCGTTACAAAGACTCACCCTCTTTAGTTACTGTTGCTATGTCCGACAAGCCATGCCGCTCTCGCGCCACATGTTCTCAAGCAGTGAAAAATACATCGCGGAGCAGACAGGACACTGACAACAGGACAGACCAGGTTACTTTTGATATGAAACAGTCTCAACTTTGCTCATTTCTTAAAGAAATGTAAACAATAAAAATGTTTTTTTGTGGCTCTTTAATGTGTTGTGACAGATTGCTGTAGCCAATTATCTCTTCCTTCTATTTAATTTATAGAATCAAATAAACATGAATGAACAGAAGGAATTTTATTCCACCAACGTTAATCTAAAAACTCCCATGACTGCTTTGTCGGACAAAAATGCGGATGGTGAATTATGATTTGGTCAGATCGCCAGTCAATCAAACTCCATGCAAAGAAAAAATTGTTTCAGAAAAAACAATTATACCTTTGATTTAATAAATTCTGTACAAGATGCTTTCTTTTTCTAACAGTGAGTGAGAATGGTTTGAATATTTTTATGATCATCACTTGTGGTTTCTGTTATTGTGAATATGCTATGATATCACAACACACAATGTCTTATCTTTTTTGTAGGTAGACAGGGAAGCTTTGAATTAGAGCCTCCAAATAGTGAGTACACATACAGTATGCATATGGTCATAGTATACACATTTGTTTGCGTTGTGTTTGACTTAATTTACTTCACAATCAATTAATTCATGCAGACAAGAAGCAGATGAGCACATTTTCTCTCTTTTCAGTGTCCTTGAGAAGGTTGGTGTTGGTAGGAAAAACCGGAGCAGGCAAAAGCTCTTCTGGAAACACAATTCTGGGCAGAAAAGCCTTCAGAGCCACCAAAAGTGGTTAATCTGTGACCAAACTTGAAAGAGTGTGGGAAAGAGACTGGAGAAGTGGCTGGAAGAGAAATTACACTGGTAGGAACACCCGGTATTTTTGACACAGCTGCTTCAGAGGAGTATCTGAAACAGGAGATCAGTAAGTGTATAAACATGACGGCACCTGGACCTCACGCCATCATCCTGGGCCCGGTTCCCCAAAACGTTCTTTTCGCTAAGTAGTTCTTAACCTATTCCTTAACCTCTCTCTTAACATTATGGCACGATTCCCGACACGTTCGTATGCTAAGTATATCTTTTGTAAGTCACACTTTCGTAAGGTTGGTCTGGACCATTCGTAAGCTCTCTCTTAGCGTTGTTTGAGCTCAAGACGCTAGTCGCCGCCACTGTGCAGCAGTCTTTTTTTTTTTTTAGATTCACAGTTTTTTATTGATTCACAGAAACTTTCCAGAATAAAACACAATACATCTGTATAGAATCAACATTTTTACTCCGATACTCCCCAACCCCCTCCCTCCCAACTTGATCACCACTTGACTATACAGTTAAGTACAATTAAAGATGACTTCCGGCATACAATAGTGAAGGAAAAGAAAATAATAGCATACATACCTATATCAACACAATTACACAAAGACTGTGCAGCAGTCTTTAGAAATCAGTGAAGCGCAGTACAAGTCAAACTATGGTATGTTGACAATGTTGTGGCTCAACAATGATTTTATGTTATGGACATTTTAAGACTAATAATAAAATATGTTCGCAATGAATACAGGCCTATTTAAGAATTTGGCTTAATTCGGTATCAGAACTAATATAGTCGATCAGGCTTGATGTTGACTGGTGTATTGGTATACAATATACTCATAAATGTAATAATTTTGTCATTTTAAATGTTTATACTCCATATGAGTCTAGTGAGAATGAGGTTGAATATCTCAATAGACTGGCTTTTATAAATGCTTTTATTCAAGACAATAGCATCTCCAGTGTATATATTGTTGGGGATATGAATGCTGATATCAATGACAGCATCTCATTATTTGCTAAGCACTTGACCTGCTTCAGTGAAGATAATAACTTCAATCTATCAAGTAGAGTACTGTTGATAGTTACATACATAAGCGAAGCCTGGCATTCAACATATGGCTTGACCATTGTTTTAGTACAGCTGATGGGCATGCAGCCATAGAAAATATGGGTATTAAGTTTGGGGTCACAATAACAGACCATTAGGGCCAAACCTTTGGCCCTAACAATTAACATTGAAGAATTACCATCTACACCCAGAAACAACAATGCTATCAGTGGTAATGTGAATACTAAATTAGACTGGTCAACTCTTTCTGAAGAGGATCTATTGGCTTATTATAACACATAGCAATATCTAAGTAATGTGTATCTGCCCAGAGAAGCTATTATGTGTAATAATGTGAACTGTCAGATTGAGGAGCATAAGAGTAATCTATGTGCCATGTATGATGATGTTGTGGCTGCTCTGTTTGAGGGTGGTAAACCTCTTCAGAAACACAGGAGAAACAGGGCCTATAATATTAGACCAGGATGGAATGATCATGTAGCTCCATATCACACTGAACCTTGGGAAGCTTACAAGCTTTGGGCCCTGGCTGGGAGACCTAGGCAAGGCCCTGAGCTTGAGAATAAAAAGCTTGCCAATGCCAGATATAACTATGCTGTTCGTTTTATATCTAGAAATGAGCAAGCCATGAGGGCTGACTCTATGCAGTAAAATGATGAGCAACATTATCACTGACTTTTGGAAGGAGGTGATGTCCTTAAATAACTGTAAATCTTCCCCCCTTGTACTGTTAAAGTGGCTCTGTTCAAAGCTTACTGTACACCACTCTATACTGCCCATCTGTGGTCTTCTTACAAAAAATCCAGCATGCAGAAGTTAAAAGGTGCCTACAATGATGCAATGAGAATTTTACTCAAGGTTCCCAGGGGATGGAGTGCAAGTCTGATGTTAGTATCTTTTGAAGTAATCACACTGAAAGCACTTTTAAGAAATTTGATATTTAAGTTTATGCAACGTCTGGATGAGTCTACCAACAGTATCATGGTGGCACTCTCAAATCCCTTAGTGAGCTGCTCCAGGTACACATCCAGACTGACAGTGCATTGGCTGAAATGTCTGTATGTATTTTAATTCTTGTATTTTTCTTTTCTTTTTTTTTTGGTGCTTTTTGTCTTATTTGTTTGTTTGCTTGTTTGTTTTGTTTGTTTTTATCTGTCCTGTCTTGCATGGCTTTTTGGAACTGAGTCTGGCAAACAATTTGGCTCTAAATGGCTAAGATCTATAAATGGGTAAGCATGGTGGTGTCCAGTGAGCGACGAACTATGGCAGCGATCCAACGTGTCCTTGTATTGAATCAAAGACGGCGCCGGCCGTGGAGCCGTTTAGTCATGTCATAATTTTTAGAAGTCGTTAAACCCATGTCAAGAAGCGGCACAAGTGGCACAACGGGATAAGGGGGGTGGATGACTAGTGAATATGTGAACATATTACTGACAATTTGATCATTTAATTAATAGTCTATATTTTACTGATAACTTAAACTATGTTAAAATAAATGTTACTGGAATAATTTAAGGAATGTTTTTCTTTTGCATAGAACGTGTTGTCTTTCTTAACGCCGTAATGCACCTTCGCGTGAAGTGCAAAATCGATTCCTGAGCAATCGATGCCAACTAGTTCAGCACCTTCACTTGGGACAGCGTCTTTGTAACGTCGAATAAGAGGCAGCGTGCTAAGAAGCTTCCTAAGGGACACTTCGGGGAACACACTTAGGAACATAAACAACTTCGGTAAGATATATCTTTTTGAGTCTTCTTAGCGCGCTAAGAGTGAGCGTTATCGGGGAACCGGGCCCTGGTTATTAAAATCGGTCTATTCACTGAAGAAGAGAGAAACTCAGTGGAGAAGATCAGAGCCATATTTGGAGAAGAAGCAGATAAACACACACTCATCCTCTTCTGAGTGTGTCCTCGTATTGAGAAACACATCAGTGACGCGTGAGGATCTCAGAGAAATCCTGAGTCGCTGTGGAGAAAGATATCGTGTTCAACAATAAAGAGATGGATGATCGTAATCAAGTCACAGAGTTCCTGCAGAAAGTGGAGGACATGATCACTGCTAATGGAGGAGGATTTTACACCAGTGACTCTTACCAGGACGTGGATCTCATGCTGAAAACTAAAGAAGAAGAACTGAAGAAGCTGTACGAGAAGAAACTAGAAGAGAAAGAGATGGAACTGGAGTCCAGATTTACTGAAGAGAAGAGGAAACTACAGGAGAGAATAGAGGCACTATCAGCATCTGAGCAAGAGAATGAAAGGAAGATGAAAGAGCTGGAACGACTGAATCAGATGAAAAATATTGAAATGATTGAGTACAAGCGCTATTATGAAGCAAAGCTCAGAGAGGCCAGACT
Organism: Gila robusta; assembly: GCA_030770095.1. Taxonomy (NCBI): domain Eukaryota; kingdom Metazoa; phylum Chordata; class Actinopteri; order Cypriniformes; family Leuciscidae; genus Gila; species Gila robusta. The sequence continues at coordinate 203,787 of JAVALU010002400.1, forward strand.
GGAGGCAGAACTCTCTCATTTTAGTGAGAGAAAGTTGATGGAGATCCTTAACAAGTTACAAAGCCTCCACATGTAATCATGCCTGTGTATTTGATGAACACTTTTATTTCCTTTGCATGGCCTTGATTGTGCTCAAACATACAGTTCTAGATGTAACTCTGAAAATAAAACATTTCTCTTTGTGCAGTAAATAGAATGTACCAATAATATTACAGTGAATGTTATTGAAGTCACCTTATTTTTTATACAAATTGTTTCAAAGCATTTAACAGGAAAATAATAATTCAGTGATGCAAACAGAGTTAATTTTGCCTGTAAAGCAGCTCTAAAAAGAACATAGTAGGGCGCGTTTCCATTACAGATTTGCACAAAACTTTTAAGTTTTTTTCTAAAAGTAGACAAAAAATTATTGAGAAATGACGGCGTTTCCATTAACCGATGTTGTGCAACTAAAACGCCATTTTTTCTCTCGCGATAAGTCATTCCAGAAATCATGGCGACGGATGTTGGTGGGTTTATATGTATATCCCAGCCGCTGCACTGGTCATTATTATTAATCTAAGGAGACGTGTGTGTGTTATCCAGCATTAATGGCAAGGAAAGACCCTTATACTTGAGAGCGGCACATATGAGGCGTTTCTGGTTGTTTCTCCCTCATTTCTGCTTCGAGGTCTTGGTTGCGGCATTTCTTTGAGGTTTAGAATCCAGTAATCCTTTAATTCTTTTGTTTTTTTATGAATTTAATAAAGAACACTGTTTTGTATTCCGTCCAAACACACCGCGTCGTCTATGTCAGGTGACCTGTAAATGCGCAAAAACTGTTTCCATTGCAGTTCTGCGAAATATTTCCTGAGCACCTGAGACCCGCAGTGATGGATTGATTGACAGCTGTCAGACTCGCAAAGATGGAGAGTGACGCCAGTAGCTTTGCAACAGAGCGGTCATTTGAAGTAGAGGACTTTTTTCCCATCTTAACCTGAAATGGAGGAGGGTGAATTGTCTGTGGACACAGGGCCAGAGCCTTATCAATTCGAGCCGCTGGCTCAAACTGCGGTCTTAACTCCCGATGCTAGCGAAGCAGCAGGACAAGAGAGAATGGGACCAGTGTCTGAGTGGTAAAACATTAGCATTATGGCTAATTTATGCTAATGCTCATAGCAAATGCTAAAGAACTGTGGTCATGCCTGGCCCCTGGGTATGAATAGCACGAGCTGTGAACATCGCAATATGCGTGCAAGCCAGTTTTATATTTCTGTTGCTCTTATCCTGCTTTTATTTATATTCAGTAAGGCAGTTGTTAGTGGTGTGTTTTGCAAACTGCCCATGTGTGTGTGGGATCGATGATGACGCTGATAATAAATCACCACTGTGGAATATCAGTTATATCTGACATATCCAGAGGCGTGGGTAATGAGCCGTTGGCAGAGCCTGCATACATCATGCAGGGAAACAACTTTAAATAGTAAAATTCAACTGCAGTAGCCACCGTTCAACTCGAAGAGGGCAGCACTCTGACGTTTTTACACCATATATTGTAGAATTAAAACCCTTTATACCCAAATGTCAAAACATTTACTTGAATCAACGAAAAGCATTAATAAAGCCCCATTCTTACAGATCATTAACTAAAAAAAGTTGTTCTAGGATTTAGTTACCCTTTAAGGAAATCATCTCAACACTGGCATGTGTTTGTTAAATTGATGATTTATTTACTGATTCAGCTGGTGTAGAACAAGCTAAAAGTGCTTCAGAACTTTAATATTGGGTCTTTCTGATATTTTGAGATGTAGTGTAATACATTATTTACTATATATCAAATAAAGCAGTTTCTATAATTTGTTTATTAAAAAGTATTTTTCTCTTATATACTCCTCTGATTGTGTATTAAACTAGTTTATACATTTGTGCTCATGCCAGCTTAAAATAAGGGCTTGGTAAAGCATACTGTATATAGGATATGGTATAATTATAATGCTCATGGCTCATGGCAGACATAAAAATGTCTGCTATATGAAGAAATGTACTTTGAATAACACCAATAAACAGTGATTAGGCAAAATTGCCGTAGTCATTTCCTGTTTGAAAAATTGCCTTTAATAAAGGTTTACATTTTTCTTTCTTACACATTTTTATTTCCCTTATTCTTTACTTAGGCCGTTTTATGTTTTCTTTCTTTAGTTATGAGTTAAGTTTTATGAAAGCTTAAACCTGATTGCAAGTGAGATTCCACATCCTTGTTCCACACTCCACTCCAGTTGGTGGCGGTAATGTACCAAAATATACCCCGTCAATAAACACAAGAATAATATTATTTGTGATTATTAAATTGTGATTATTTGGGCTCGAGCCATAGACATAAACACTAGATGTCGCCGTGGGGTTCTAAAAATGCGTCAAAACCGCCGCCATCTTGGAACAGGGGTCTTGTCATAGGAAGTAGCTAGGTAATGCTGAATTCATGGATGATGCTGGACTTTTGTGCTGCGTATGGATGTTCACACGAACGAAATCTAAAAAACAGACATCAAGGGATTACATTTCACAAGATTGTGAAATTTTGTAAATTTTTAAAAATTTATCTGGACTCAATGATAAATACATGTCTGACCGTTGGAACGAACCAAAACAACTAGAAAGTCGCATTCATGACGATTTATGGTGATTTTTATTTCCGTTAGAGCATTTCCTACATTGACGCTGATGAGGGGTTCCCCTGTTTCAAGATGGCGGCTCTATTGACGTATTCGTTCCAATGAACTGCCGTAGCCAGGCGACATCTAGTGTTTATATCTATGGGCTCGAGCGGGCTCAGGAAAAACGTTTAATAAATGTTTTGGCATAGCCTCTTGCTACTGTAAAGCTTGAGAGAGAAGTAGCTAATGCTTTAATAGAAGCTGAAGAACAACTACCATAGTGCAAAACGAGCTCGTGACTGGAGTCGGTATGGAGGTTTTTTAGGAGCAGCTGCCGGAAGTTTTGTTGGTTTTTATGAGGACATTGTGTGTTGGATTGTCAGATTAAGTTCTAAAGCTCAAACTCAAATTCAAACTGAAGGGTGAGTTTGGGAGAAAATTTTTTTGACAAAAAAAAATTGGGAGAAATCATCTTGAGCACATACATTTTTCCAAAAAAACATTCTGTTTGTGTTGTGATGGTTGTGATCTTAGTGTACCTACTTCATCTCACATTCCGTATTGACTTTGTTTGCTTTGCTTGGTTTCATTCTTTGGTTTTCATGCATGTTTTTGAACTTTGCACACTGCCATTTGGATTGTGGATTAGTCCCTTTTCTCTTTCAAATAAACTTGCGCATGGATCATAACTTTAAGTTCAGAAGTATATTGATACCGTTGACTTTGATAATTCCAGTAGAACTTAAAACACTGAGAACCAGAGTAGCATTTCAATATCACAATAATACATCTCTTCATATTTCTTGCCTGAGTCCAACACCAGGGGCCTGTTTCAGAAAGGAGGTTAAGTGAAAACTCTGAGTATGTTAACCCTGAAATGAGGGAAACTCTGGGTTTTCTGTTTCAGAATGGGAGGTAAGTCAAACCTGAGAAAGCAGGGTAAGTCAAGCCCGATTCTGAAAGAGAGATAACTTATACTCTGAGTCAGTTACCATGGTAACTTATTCTGTGAACCTAACCGGGTCGGGAGCAGGTTTACTTCCGTAAACGCAGAGTTTATTTCCTCCCCTTTTTTAAAGAGGAAGCGGTGTTTAAACACCTCATTCATTCTTTCGGTACGTTTATTCATTGCTGTTTTTTCCCCCAATTTTTTTAATAAGATGAAGTCTATATAACTTCTTAACTGACAACGGAAAATACAGTAGATTAGAGTTACATCATGTAGTTCTAAACAAATTCTACATAATTAAACTGTGGCATTCACTGAAAATCACTGAACTGTGTTCATCTGTGCACCAGAAGTTGATGGACCTTCCTCCTACTGTTCTTATACACTCTGGGGACGGAGGAGAGATAAGAATATCTGTTTATACTTAGATATAAACTTAGATTATATAGGCTACTCCACATAAATAATGTGAAGAAATGTGAATGTGTAAATTGTTTGATGTGTAGACACATAATATTAAAATTTCCTCTGTAGGCCTCTCTGTGGCGTCAGAAACTGTTTCTTCATCCCCATCGTCCTGTGAAGATGAGCATTTGGTTGAGCACATTTTATAATACTATTTGTCATAATTTCTGGTGTATTGAGTAGGCTACTTACAACTGTCTGGGGTTCTGTTGGGACAGGAGGCTCCAAAAGACCATCCGAATGTTTTAGAATTGTCCATCAGAATCTGTTGGGAGCAACAAAAAACCCAACCCAAAGTTAAATATATGGAAATATCAAAAACAGCCTATATAAAAAATAACACATATGTAGACCTCTTACATTTTATGAAGGCACGTGAATCTTCGGAAGTGACTGGCTCTGATGAAGTCCCACCAGGAATTCCCTCAGCCATTGGCCTTCCAGCATTCAGGCTCAGGGCCATCTCCATCTCCTCTGCATCTCCATCTCTGCATCTCCATCTCCTCTGCATCTCCATCTCCTCTGCATCTCCATCTCCTCTGCATCTACATCTCCATCTCCTCTGCATCTCCATCTCCTCTGCATCTTCATCTCCATATCCATCTCCTCTGCATCTCCATCTCCATCTCCTCTGCATCTCCATCTCCTCTGCATCTCCATCTCCTCTGCATCTCCTCTGCATCTCCATCTCCATCTCCTCTGCTTCTCCATCTCCATCTCCTCTGCATCTCCATCTCCTCTGCATCTCCATCTCCTCTGCATCTCCATCTCCTCTGCATCTCCATCTCCTCTGCATCTCTATCTCCTCTGCATCTCCATCTCCTCTGCATCTCCATCTCCTCTGCATCTCCATCTCCATCTCCTCTGCATCTCCATCTCCATCACCTCTGCATCTCCATCTCCATCACCTCTGCATCTCCATCTCCATCACCTCTGCATCTACATCTCCATCTCCTCTGCATCTCCATCTCCTCTGCATCTCCATCTCCATCTCCTCTGCATCTCCATCTCCTCTGCATCTCCATCTCCTCTTCATCTCCTCTGCTTCTCCATCTCCATCTCCTCTGCATCTCCATCTCCTCTGCATCTCCATCTCCTCTGCATCTCCATCTCCATCTCCTCTGCATCTCCATCTCCTCTGCATCTCTATCTCCTCTGCATCTCCATCTCCTCTGCATCTCCATCTCCTCTGCATCTCCATCTCCATCTCCTCTGCATCTCCATCTCCATCACCTCTGCATCTCCATCTCCATCACCTCTGCATCTCCATCTCCATCTCCTCTGCATCTCCATCTCCATCACCTCTGCATCTCCATCTCCTCTGCATCTCCATCTCCTCTGCTTCTCCATCTCCTCTGCATCTCCATCTCCTCTGCATCTTCATCTCCATCTCCTCTGCTTCTCCATCTCCATCTCCTCTGCATCTCCATCTCCTCTGCATCTCCATCTCCATCTCCTCTGCATCTTCATCTCCATCTTTGTGAGCCTCTTCCTTCTTTCTGTTGGCTGAGTAGAAGTCAAATGAGAATGAACATTTAATTGTGTTAATTAGACCTATGTCAAAAATGCTGCTGCACTGCTAGACACTGGATGCTGTTTAGTTATTTAATATGTCAAATATTTGTAAAGTCAGGTAGCCTACATCCATGATATGCTCAAGCCGTACCTGATTTAATTATGTTTTTATATTTCATTTTCAGCTGCTGCCACGTTCTTTTAATGCCTGCAGGATTGCACCTACATGAAAATTAAAATTAGGTTGAATAACATACTGTTCTTCCAGTTTCACCTCTGATATTATAACAGTTGGGTAAGTTAATCTAAAATAGTTATTAATTACTAACTACAAATGACATCTTCAACAGTGTAATTAGATTAATGTAATAATTACTATCTCTAGAAAGTAATGGTCTACTTATTACTAATTACTTTATAAATCCCATATCAACCTCAACCACTTGAACAATACAAAAAGAGACAATAAACTGCACTTTTAATGCTTTCAAATTAACAATATACAATTGCATGAATTATTCTTGCATTGACCAAAGTGTGTGTAGAGAGAACGTTACATTAAAAATATACCTTTAAAAAATGTTATGTTAAATCCACTATTGTTTTATACAGAATTGTTCTATAGTCTATCCAGTATTTAATGCAATGACATCATATTTTACTTTATATTACATAAGAATTAAGAGTAATTAAATTACAGTATTTAGATTACTTGGTAATTACACCCAACACTGTATAACAGTAATTAAAATGTAAACTTACGCATTGACTCGAGCAACTATTTTCTCCCAAACTAACTCTCTCGATCGCCGCTGCTGCCCTGTTGCTTAAAAACAAATGTTTGCGTACTGCTGGTGAGAAATATGCAGACCTCTTTTTGTCTGGCGCTGTTACCATGGTGACTCATAATATCTGCGCTCCATTGATAATGGCTTTTTATAGTTGTGGTGCACGCGCTTAACTCAGAGTCAGTCAACTTAGAGTTGATTGAACTTACTCATTTCAGCTGTTCTGAAACCGAAAACTCGGAGTTTCCCATCTCAGGGTAAGTCAACTCAGAGTTTAAGTTTTAACTCAGAGTTGGTTGAACCTCCTTATTGAAACAGGCCCCTGGATTGCTTGTCCATCATTTTCATTGTCTTTTTTTGCTACGATCTTCAGACTTGACTGCAAAGAAGTTTGGACTTTTTATTTGTTTTAACACATTTCTAACTAAGTGCTGTTACTGATTCTCTAAACGTATAGCTGTATGTGGTGCAATGCATGTTAAGTTTATTCTAATATTATATCTAAAACAATATGTATCAAACAATAAGCATTAAATACATAGATATTTAATTGTCATGTGTTCCTCCATTAATTCAATTCAGATCACATTTATTTGTACATTGTTAAAAAATAAATAAAGTTCAACTTTAAAAAATAAGGCAACCGATTGCATTCAACTTTTTAAGTTAGCTCAACTAATTCACTCCACTTAAAGTCAACTTAAAAACTTTTGTTCATCTAATGAGTAACAGTAAGTGTTTTTAACTTAAAATGTATTAAGCAATGCAAGCAGCTACAATCCTTGTTTTTTCAACTCCATGTTTGATTTTCAAAGTTAACTACACAACATGAAAATCATTTGCGTCTTAAAACTAGAGCCACACAGTTTTCCCACTTCACCCGGGCAAATAAATTGCAAAAGTTTCAATGAGAAGAACATAAGCAAAAGTATGAACAAAAGTATTTAAGTTGATTTTAACTGGAGTGGATTAGTTGAGTTAACTTAAAAAGTTGAATGCGATAGGTGGGCTTGTTTTTGTATATACCCGCATACCTTATGACACTCTCAGAGGTGATTGTGGCTCTCAAGGACGACCCCCTTTGTGTTGGTTCGACACCATATCGAACATGACCGACAGAAAGAGAACCCAGGATTCCATTAACCCGGGTTTAGAATGACTCATGTTAACTAGTTCAAGTGTGAAAAGGCCTATTGTGTGGTAACATCTCTTACGGAACAGAAACGTATTTCCATACATTTACATTTTTACATTTTATATTTACTATTTTTTGGTTTGATATTTTCAATGTTGAGTCAATGTAAAATAAGTGACTTAATTTAAGTTGAACAAATATCGATTTTATGTCCATCTTGATCTATTTTTCGTCATTGAAATAATATTATGTCAGGGTGCAAACCTGATGAAAAAAAAATGTTACATTTCAACCTTGATTCAATGTTGGTCCACACAAAAGAGGGTCAAACATGGACTGTTAACCCCAGTTAACTGTATCGTTCTTGTGCAGTCAACACAATACTGTCGTACCAAGAAATAATCAAGAGCACACACATATGCGTCTAACTTCAGTCTTTACTGGATCTCAACTGCCTCTCATACAGAGAGCTAACAACCAATCCACATTCAGCATGCAAATCATCACACGTAGATCGATAACATTACATCCCCCTCTTTATAAAATACTAGGTTACCATATAAGTCTAATATGGCAAAAATAAACTTCCCTTAAACATATCGGTTCCATTGGGACAATACTTAACGTTGCATTTGTAGAACAAAATAACTAATGTTTCATACCCAATGTAATGCAGAACGTTCTTTCAAAATACTATATTCTGGCCAGCATCCATATTACTGCCACATTTGTTTTATTATGCTTTACCAAATGTCAGAGGTTTATAAGTCAAGAATGTCTCTAGGCTTCACCATGCGACCAGAGCGTGTAAACTGAGGGGATGCTGCTTGTTGCTGCATGCTACAATTGTTTTCTTTCAATCTTCCTGTATCCACAGGTGCACGAATGTGCGCGGTCTCAGGTGCTGGCTCATTTATTTCTGATGCCATTTCCTTGGTTTCCATTAAGTGTCGACGATTACGGCGGAACACTTGATCATCATGGGTACGGATAATGTATGACCGGTGTGCATCCACGGGTTGCAAAACAGTGGCGGGCATCCATCAACCATTGGTTTGCTGAAATCGAACATTATCCCCTTGTGCCAATGCTGACAATGGCTGTGCTGTGCAATCATATTACTGTGTCTGTGTTGCTTGTTTTAGCTTTCTTTTCGCATTCACCAGTCTTTGATCCACAGCCTGAGGCTGTAGCTGTTTTTCTGACGTGGGGAGGATGGAGCGAAGACGTCTACTCATCAGCAACTGTGATGGTGACTCAAATCCGTCAACAGGGTTTTCCTGTGTTTGAGTAAGCTGATGTAAGGGTCCTTCTTCTCAGCCTGTGCTTTGCTCAGTATGGCCTTTGCTGTCTGTACAGTCTTTTCGGCGAGACCATTGCTTTGTGGATTGTGTGGGCTAGATGTTACGTGCGCAAAGTCCCATTGAATTGCAAAGTTTTTGAAGTCATACAAGCTGAACTGTGGGCCATTATCTGAAATGATTCTTTCAGGTACCCCGTGCCTGGCGAAGATGGCCTTCATCTTACGGATGACTGTTGATGATGTGGTCGAGTGGAGTCTCTCCAGCCCGAAGAATCTGCTGTAGTAGTCTACAGCTATTATATAGTCATCTCCGTTCCACATGTACAAATCTGTTGCAACAACCTGCCAGGGACGTTTTGGTATCTGGTGAGAGATCATGGGCTCTTTTGGATTCGATTTGCAAAGCTCTAAGCATGTGGTGCATCTTTCCACCATTTCTTCAATTTGTTTGTTCATGCCTGGCCAAAATAAAATATCTCTGGCCCTTTGCTTACTCCTCTCAATTCCCATGTGTCCAGTGTGTATGCACTCTAACATTTCTGCCCTAAGCACATGTGGAATGATGATTTTCTCACCCTTAAACAGAAGCCCATCGATCTCTGAAATCTCATCTCTGTGATTCCAGTACTCAGCAATGCTGTAGGGGCACTTCTTCCTCACATCAGACCATCCGGATTTTATGACACTTCTCAGGGAAGAAAGCTGTGGATCTTGCTCCGTTGCTTTTCGGATGCTCGTTAGCTTCCTGTCGCTTACAGGTAGATTATCTACAATTGTGTGAATCTGTGCATCCATATCCTCATCCAGTGATTCGAGTCGGTACGAGATGGACTTTCTGGACAGCGTGTCCGCTATTGGAATGTCTTTTCCTGGACGATGCACAATTTCAATATCGTACCTCTGTAGTTGCAAAATCATTCTCTGGAGGCGTGGAGGCGCTGCTGCAAGAGGCTTTCTAAGGGAACAAACAAGGTGTCAATTTATTGATTTACATAAACATTGTTTGAAAGACAATTGATTATACTTACCTTTTGAGTCCTTTTAGTGTACTTGAAGTCCTTGAAACCTATAAGAAAAAAAGGTGTTTAAAGAATTTTCATTTTATTTGTTTGGGAAGTACACATTGTATGTTATTATTATTTTTTTTCCCTTGTATTTTATTTTATTCATTTTTTATTATATATTTTTTTTCTGTTATGCATTCCAGCTATTGAGTTCAAGTTTTGAATTCAAACAAAACAATACATTCAGTTAAACCTTATACCTTGTGTGAGTGGCTCATTATTGTTGTGAGATCCTTATTCTCTGCTGGGGGATTTAGTCTTGAACTGGTCCATACTCAGACAATGCGTCTGTACCAAACTGAGTGAAAGGTTACACTTGCTTGCATATCAAGTGTGATTGTAAAATGACTCCGGTTCAGAAGTTGAGCTGTTGACATAAAGGAAAGATTGCACTTGAAGATTTCATGTGATTTTAGGACAAAGCGGCAACACAGTCGAATCTCACTGAATTATCTGCATAATTAGAGCTAATTAGTGAAATCAGCTGCTGAGGTCATGGGTGGAATAAACTTATGGTAGGACTTTTACTTTCTGACCCCTGGACTTTTGTTATTATTTAATTAACTGCTTTAAATGGCTTTTTGGTCACTATTGGACAGAAAATGTAAAGAAAATTACACATATACAGCAAGATAATCCAAATATTTGCACTCAGATAACCTATATATGTTGCCTATATATCCAGCGTAGGCATGGAGTGTTCCTTCATTTTTAATTTGATGATACTGTTTGAATGACAGCTTGGTATATTTGATACCAATCATATATTCAATATCACACAACCAAAGTCATGAGTTTTCACTAGTTTCGAACAGTACACATGTTAGAATGTTAGGATGCCTAAAAGGGGAAGTCAGGTAAGAGTAAGTCATAATATTAGACCCAAAGGGGAAGTCAGGTAAAAGTTTATCATAAGGTTAGATAATCTAAAGGTCAGATTTAGTCAGAAACATGATAGTTCCAGAAGACAGTTTACTATCTCTTAAAAATCCATCACAATAGCTTGGTAAATTTGATACCAATCATATATTCAATATCGCTACTCTCCATAATTATGGTGCGTTCACGTGCTATGGTAATTATGGTAAATACCAAAAGCCGACGTGGAAAATGCACATGAACACCCCATCATGTGGTATTTTCCACTGGGCAGCTCGTAGAATATTTTGATGCACGAGTTGCCGAGATTAGATAACCTTTGACCTTTTCAAAATGGGGGAGAGCAATGCGAGAGTCGTGAATGGTAAACATATGTACTATTCATGATCTAGAAAATATACAGCATATTATCTACCATTTGACTTTTGATGAATAATCTTCTTGCTGTAGCAGATGACTTAAGCAATCTAAAATAGTTTTAGCTAAATAACAGGTCTGTATCTCAATCTTTTTACCACATTACGACAACAAAAGCACTTGAACGCAACACACTGGTAAATACCAGTTCACAAGTGGAAAATATCATATTTTCCATAGCACGTGAACGCACCATTAATGTAGCCTATAGTGGTATATTATCAGCGCAACAGCAGTTCAAACTAATAACGTAATTTACGTCTCTTCGATGATTGGTTGATATGTGCTGATGAGGTATGAAGTCTGCGTGAAAAGGCTGTGCTGTAAGGTCTGCAAACACACGTTGACCGTCTGGGAACACATGGTATTATTTCATTCAGATCAAATTAAATGATTAAACAATCATTTTATGGTCCTACGCCTTCCACAGACGATATACATTTATAAAAATCACAGGTTAACAGGTTAAGACCACTTAACTGTGGTCTTGCTAAAATTGATTGCTATCAGGATATGAGGAGAGTACACACCTTTTGTCTTCCTGGTCACATGGTTTGGGGTTTAGCCAAATATTTAATCAGTCCAGACCAAGCGTGCATAAGTCCTGAAAAGTGAAGCCAAACCACCTCGATCGCCCCCCGGTGGCTGGTTTTACGATTTAAATATTGTTTTCAAATTACACTTCAACGAGATCAAATTACACTTCAAATAATTTTTTTTAAAAGATGTTTTCTATAATTTTAGGTAGTTTATATTACGCTAATTTAAGTTTAAGTGTTTGTTTTTCAAAATAAGTTTGATCTTAGTTAGTTATTTGATGCTATAAAAACGGGAATGTGACGTCATGATTGACAGCTGTGATTGACAGCTTCTCTAAACAAAGTAGTCACTGAAACTGACTTTTCTGGGGATTTTCGGGAGGAGATTGGAGCTTTAACAATAATTTCTACATGTCCATAACTGTTTATTTCACACAGTAAACTTTTTACTAACCGTTTCTGTGGGAGTGAGGGCAGGACCTTGATATCGCGGCTTTACTTCACGTTCTCAACTGCGCAGACTCGGGTCCTGCGTTATTACTGCGCAGAAGCAAATGCCAAATTTGTGCAAAATGTCAGCGCCATATTAGGACTTTGGCGGCTTCACTTTTCACCAATGAAAGAGAGTCAAGGGGCGTAGTAGGGATGGGCGATATATCGCACGATATTGTTATGCGCATCTCGTCAGTAAAGCCGGTTCCTTGATTAGTAGTAAATCACCATCACCTGCTTTCAGATGGAGCGGCATTTACTACAAAGGGCCGTAGTTAACTGACAAGCTGAGCCATATCGCATCAATATCGCGGACGTATCGCCAGCGATAATTAATGCGATATGGCTCAGCTTATCAGTTAACTACGGCTCTTTGTACACAGCAAAAACTCCAGTGTTAAATTAACACTCCTGGGATATGAGTGCACAAGAGTGTTGAAGTTAATGAGATAATTAAGTGATTAATTTAGTGATGATTGAGCATTATTGAAGACACCTGAAGAATCACTGAAGGGAGAAAATCTCAAATTGTAAGCCACCGTTATGGCGATCATTGTTTACTTTAGTTGGGCTCTTGACCCTTATATTATTAACTTTAAATTTTGTTTGTCTGCTTTATCTGAGTTATAACTGCCAGATGAACAAGGAAAAAAAAAGTGATCTGATGGTGTTGGTTATATTATGACAATCATCATTTGAACTTTATGTTTTTGATTTATGTTGTTTGTTATAGCATAACTGTGATTCTGCATGAATATCCAGAATTTTAGCTATAATATAAAGGATTTCTTAAAAGTTGTTTTCAAAAAAAAAATCCTTCTTGTAGGCACACACAGACTTCAAGATTCAGTCTATGCATCTCAACAATGGTGACGAGCAGAATATTCAATTAGGAAAAGTAAATTACATAGAAAATTCAGATCATAATTTATTCATATCGCAATGCATGATGGGAGCCATTAATGAGTTGTGATTGGTGGCAGCCACTGCAACATGATTTATTATTGTCACCACTGTTAAGATTCATAGGCTGATTATTGATGTCTGTGTTTCTAAATAAATGTATTTAAAAGTGTTTTGATCAGAACAATGTTTATTAAATATTTTGCATTATAAAAAACATACCTATACTCATATATGCTCTAAAATCACAAAGTTGTTGCCAGTAAGTTAAACCAAACTATCTCAATAAGACTCATTTTCAGATCACAGCATGATTATGCCAGAACATAACCAACACTAACAGATCACACTTTTCTTTGTTCATTTGACTGTTATAATTAAATAACAGTAGACAAACAAATTTAAAGTGAATGTATAAAGGTTAAGAGCCCAACTAAAGCAAACACTTATCGCCATAACGGTTGCTTACAATTTGTGATTTTCGCCTTCAATGATTCTGCTTGTTAACATCAGGTGTCTTCAATAATGCTCAATCATCACTAAATTAATCACTTAATTATCTCATTGACTTTAACACTCTTGAGTGTTAATTTAACACTGGAGTTTGTGCTGTAGAGTAAATGCCGCTCCATCTGAAAGCAGGTGAAGGCTATTTACTACTAATCAAGGAACCGGCTTTACTGACGAGATGCGCATAACAATATCGTGCGATATATCGCCCATCCCTAGGGCATAGTCCATCTTTTTTTATAGTCTATGGTCCAGAGACTTTTTGTGCGTGTTTCGGTATTGACAAAAAATAGGAGTAATCAATTTTCCTTTGTAAATAAATTTTTACTTTTTTTTTTAAAGGGCAGCTAAATCTACAGCTAGTGGTGGGCAGATCGAGGCTTCATGGAACACTAAAACAGTTGAAGCAAATGTGCCGTATTGTGTCGAGGCTTCGAAACAATCCGACACCCGTCTCCACAGTGGCCCCTAGTGGTAAAACCCTAGTGGACACTGGATTCATGGGTTGACAGAAATCATCGCCCCCAGTGGTGAACCATTCAAATTTTGAAGTGTTTCGAAACAGTTATGATGTGATGAAGCCACGTTTACTGAAATCACGTGGCATGTATCTGGCAGTTTGATACACGCCATTAATTCGGAACAAAAGATTCATAAAGGTTTCAAAGCTTCATGAAGCAGTGTTTTGAAATTGCCATCAGTATCTACAGCTGCCACCGGCGGAACATCACTCTGGTCAAAGCCGGTGAGAGGCCACATTCACGGCCCAAGCCGGCAGCTGAGCTGTTCACCTCGGCTTCGGATTGGGAGCTTCAAGTCGATATGGGGAGGCAGCTCAAGTTCCCAGTCCACATTGGGGCAACTGCATTGAGGCCAGACGTTGTGCTTACATCAGCCTCTTCGAAGCAGGTACTCTTGATAGAGCTCACGGTTAGGAGGACCGCATTGAACAAGCTGGTCCAAATATCAGGAGCTGGCGGAGGAGTGCAGAAGGGCGAGCTTGAGGGAACGTTGTGAGCACATTGAAGTTTGTTGTAGAGGCTTTGCTGGTCGGTCACTTTGTAAGGTCTACACGCTGCTTGCTATTGCTGGGGCCAGGGCTGCTGAGACACAAGCAAGGGTCTGATCAACCCTGCTGGGTCCCCTGGGTGAGGGTGTATGAAACACCCAGTGACCTCAGGAACATCACTGAAGATATATCCAGCATCCTTGGATGTATCTTTGACATAAATAAGAACTTGTTAAGGCACATTAGGATGTGGTGTTTAAAAAGAAATGAAACAAATATTTAGCTGTTTATTTTCTAAGTAAAGTTTAGAGCGTTAGACTGGAGGACACATGCCCCTCAATAGAGAATAACACACAATGCTCAGCTCACAGATACAAACTGGCTTTAAAAAATCTGCTTTTTTGTGATTTTTTTTTTTCAAGTTTTGTTTGATTAAATACCAAGCACACATTTAAAAAAAAAAATGATGTAACCAAGAGATGTGTAAATTAGCACAAAACTGTTGTTACGTGAAATGTGGAGTAAAGCCACGCGACACAGTTTTACATTATTTAATGCCATCAGAAAACTCAAACGTATTCAGTGAAATTATTTTGTAGGCCCCTATAGCTGTTCGGTACAACCTTTCTTTATTGCAGTAAACAACTGCTGTCACAGTCACCACCTTATGTCATCGTCTCTGTCACTGTCATCGCCACGGTCTTATGTTAGTCCCCGTCTGCACTACAGTTCCCAGCATCCTCCTTGGCCGTTTCGCATCTTGGATTCAATGTGTTTTGGAATAGATCATCTCATTATTTGAATCTCGTTGGCTTCATCGTCCTTTTGAGAACCTAAATGTTACAACTGCAGTGTGAAGTGTTTTTTTTTTTAACCTGTCACGTGATATTTGAGTGCACTTTCACACAACATTTGCAAACCTCAGTGGTTTTTTTTCTCGTTGACTGTGGTATTTATTTTCTGCACAAGATTTAAACCAGGTCACTTCAGTGTGCACGTCTCTCTCAGACCAGATTGCAGGAAAGTCGCTTCTCGCTTAAACACATTTATGGGCTAGATTGATCACGAGTGTCGCGATGAAGATCTTTGCTCTGCTTTGTGTCTTTCTTCTTTATGGGACTTGGCCTTCAATTCAAGCAGGTAATTATAAAAATTATTATTATTATTATCATTATTATTATCATCTTGTACATTTCGACCATCAGGTCTTCATCAGGCACAAACTTTGTGAAATAGGATACAAATCTTTATGGACACCTTAATTAGGTGCACTCTCAATAAAGATATAAGCCCTCACAGGGAGAAAAATACCTCAACTCTCTTAAACTTTAACAGAAAGTTTAACAGTCAATATCCAAACATATCAAAATATATTAAAAATATTTTAAAAACTATTAAAAATATCGAAGTAAATATCGAACACCTCATTCAATACAAATGGCGACAAAGTATTTAAAGTATAAATCCAAAAGGATTCACGTTGTCCTCTCAAAATCTCCTCTTAATGGTTTCTATACTCTCTGTATGACCATGTATTGTAAGGCGCGAGGGAACAGTAATAATCAAAAAGTGAAAAGCAATTTAATAAATGTTTACTGTTTGATCATTATTTATTCAATTTATTAATAAACGTTATCTATTAAACAAATTAATAAATGTCAATTTTGGGTTCATTTTAAACAAGCAATATAGTTATTTTTAAACAATAGTTGAGTTACCCAGCAGGTTGGGTAAAAAAAAAAAAAACCCAGTTGCTGGGTTTGTCCATATTTAACCCAACTTGTTATTGTAACCCAGCATTTTTATATATGTGTATTAATCCAAAGAACATCATAATCATTAAAACAATTTCCTACATGGACTATAGGACTTGTTTTGTAGAATATTGTCAATAAAAAAGACTTGTAAATTTTTCCATGAATACATGTATTTTTCATTAATAAATGGGTGGTCTGTACACTCTGGCATTTTTCTGTATATTACTGTATGCTGTTATATCTTGTTCTGTTTTTAAAAAAAAATCAGAAGGATGACTTAAAAGTTAAAAATTAAAATGTTAAGTCAAAATTTCGACTTTTTAAGTCATAATTTTGATGTAGTATGTCATAATTTTTTCTTTTATCTTATAATTATGACTTTTATTAATAATTAAGTGTAATAAATTAGTAAGTCATAATAATGCAATACAAACTTTACTTTCTTTCAGGATCAGTTACAATACAAATATAATTAAATAAAATGATCCAACTCGTTGAATCTAAAATAATAAAAATGTATTCATAAAAATAATTTTTAAGAGTGCTGTTCTTTTATGCTTTGTGGTATATTTTTCCCCTACGCACCTGACTTAGGTTGAACCTGGTGTCTTGAAAATATTCTGAACGTGTGAGTTGACACAATCTAACCCAGACCTAAGAGTCTCACAAAGAGTCGAACGACATCTCGTCCCCTATTGAACACTATCACTTGGTAGTGTTTCGCTAAATAACTTGTTCCACTAACTAGCTTACTTCCTGCTCAGGAATAATCGACAGACTTCAGGAAATGTCCTCTAAATGCTTTAATCACGGCCGGGAGCTCTCTACAGTTCCTCAGAGAACTTCCCCCAAGAAGAAGCATTAAAGGGATAGTTCACCCAAAAATGTAAATTCTGTCAGTATTTACTCACCCTAATGTTGTTCCAACCCCGTAAGACCTTCGTTCATCTTCAGAACATGAATTAAGATATTTTTGATGAAATCTGAAAGCTGGATCACTCCTCCATAGGCTTCCTAAGGGATTGAACTTGCAGGCCCCGAAAAGTTATTAAAGACATCGTTAAAATAGTCCAAGTGACTACAGTGGCTCAATCTTAAGTTTATCAAGCGACGAAAATATTTTTTGTGCGCAAAAAAAACCTAAAATAACGACTTTATTTCAACTATTAATTTCCTTCTCTGTGGGCCTCGAGTCAGTTCACTAGTGTAAAAGCGTAGAGCTTCTGTTGTTGTACGTCACACGCATCACACACATGACCAGCGTCGGCCAATAGTGAGTGAACGTGTGACGTAGCTCTACGCTATTACACTACGTTAACTGACTCGATGACCACAGAGAAGGAAATGAATAGTTGAAATAAAGTCATTATTTTTGTTTGTTTTTGCGCATACAAAGTATTCTTGACGCTTGATAAACTTAAGATTGAGCCACTGTAGTCACTTGGACTATTTTAACGATGTCTTTAATAACTTTTCAGGGCCGGCAAGTTCAATCCCTGAAGAAGCCTATGGAGGAGTGATCCAGCTCTCAGATTTAATCAGAAATATCTTAATTCGTGTTCTGAAGATAAACGAAGGTCTTACGGGGTTGGAACAACATTTTTGGGTGAACTATCCCTTTAAGCATGGCCGGAGGATCTCAGACAAATCCCATTGAGAATCCCCTCATTTTGTTAGTTTTTAATTCAAGCAGGTAATTTTTTTTTCCTATTTAAGGATCTGTGTAATAAAATCTAACCAAAAAGGTCCTGAATTTTTCATTTTTATCCTTAACACCAATATTAATAATTTTATTATTTTGTTTCAAACAATGTCATTATTTTAAAATTAACTCTGTTCCACCCAACTCTTGCCATGATAAGGAATAATAATACATAATAGGAACATTTCAGTAATCACACTGGTAACTTCTTTAACTAATAATAATCCAGAATTAAATATGTTTTCCAAAATCAATCCCCTTTTGAGAGTTTTGCTTTTGCTATTTTAGCAATTGGAAACACCTAAAATATATTTAATGTCTACAGAAGTTTACCCAATTATCTATTTGGACTTAGTCCGGCAAAGTAACTTATCACCTATTCTCTCTTACTAGAGAACAACTATTCCAACTATTACTATTTTTTAGCATAGATGATGTCTGCATTAGGATATTAAAAACCTCAAGTTTCTTCAATAATAGTCCTATAGATTATTTATTATTTTTACAGTAATGTACTTAGAGTCCATATACTCTACAGAATTTAAGAGATTTTCCTCTTTTCAATTTACATGTACCTTAAATAATTTCAAATTAATCAGTAATTGATCAAATCTCAGATCTATCTCAATAATACTCAGTCCTACAATATAGTTTGATTGAACCAAATAAAACATCAATAAACATCACACAAATAAGCTTAAAGGGCAACTATTTCAACTTAATAAAAAATCATTAGAAATCATTTGGATGGTTTAATAACCTGTTCTGGTGAGAATGGTGACTTTCCCCGCTCCCCCCAGCGTTCCCAGGCGGAAAACCAACCTTGCAACATGGGGACTAACGTCCCGGTAAGTTGGAAATAGGAAATATTGTGAGAAGCGAGAACGAGCGAGAAACAAACTGCTTTACGGCAATTCGACATAAACACACACGCCGCCCCTCAATGTGAATGATGTATTACCCTCGGTAGACATCGCTCCACATGATAAAGTTGTCCGGCTCTGATAATAACAAATGCACATGAGCAGCGGTAGAAAGGGGGAGGAGGGGCCGCAAGTGAGTTTTTTTTACGACATTGTTGTGAAATATACGCCTCACAGCTGTAGGGGGAGCTCGATGAGAAAACATGCGACAACAAAAGTGAAAATCAGCGAAGAAATAGCTAGAGTTGCCAAGTTCCCCTTTAAACCATTAGTTGGTCTAGGTGTGTTGATCATCTTGTTGCCACATGGACCTTCCATCTTCACCAGGGTGACTCTTTGCGAACCGTTGCAATGGGCTTTCCCTCGTTGGCAAGGGAGGTACGTTACTAGGACGTCCTTTATCCCCCACTTCACGCTGTGTGTTGTCGTTGGCGTTGGCGTGTGAGGTTGCTGAGTCATTTCCTGGCTGCTTTCACCTGTTAATGGAGACCTTAACTATTTTTGTTAGTGACAACATCTATTAACCCATCTGCTTGTCTCGCTGGTCGTCCTTATTTGATGAGACCTGTGAAATTTCATGTTAAACAGTAACAAGACAATATTTTATACATTTTGAACAGAACCAGTTCTGTTCAATGGGATCCATCATGACATCCTGT
Source organism: Gila robusta (assembly GCA_030770095.1). NCBI lineage: Eukaryota > Metazoa > Chordata > Actinopteri > Cypriniformes > Leuciscidae > Gila > Gila robusta. Next base: position 223,429 of record JAVALU010002400.1, read on the forward strand.
AAAATGAAAAAGTTAAAGTATGGGGTGGACAGGGCAAGCTTGCTTGCTCTCTGCCTTCACAAAGTTATATGTTGCGCATGTGTGGCACTGTTTCTTTCTGCCACAACAATAACTCAGAATAGTTAGCCAAATTCATCCATGGCCATTAATTTATTGGGCATATTTTCACCAGTGGGCATATTTTATCTAGTGGGGTAATATTTATACTTTATAAATATTTTCTAAATTTAGGCAAGGCAAGGCAAGGCAGGTTTATTTATATAGCACATTTCATACACAATGGTAATTCAAAGTGCTTTACATAGAAGAAATTAAAATAATCAAAAGAAATCAGAATAATTTAAACAGTTTAGAATAAAAGATAAAATACAGAAATAATCAAAAGAAATCAGAATAATTAAAACAGTTTAGAATAAAAGATAAAATACAGAAATAATCAAAAGAAATCAGAATAATTAAAAAGCATAACAGTACAAACAGTCGGACGAACAGTGGTACAGTGCTCATTCAGTAAATGCAAAGTTAAACAGATGTGTTTTGAGTCTGGATTTGAATGTGACTACTGTAGGAGCACATCTGATCTCTTCTGGAAGCTGGTTCCAGCTGCGGCTGGCATAATAGCTAAAAGCAGACTCGCCATGCTTAGAGTGAACCCTTGGTATTTCTAGCTGATGTGATCCTAATGATCTGAGTGATCTGTTGGGTTTATATTCAGTGAGCATATCTGCAATGTATTGAGGTCCTAGGCCATTGAATGATTTATATACCAGTAATAATACCTTAAAATCAATCCTAAATGTAACTGGCAGCCAGTGTAAAGACCTGAGGACTGGTGTGATATGTTCATATTTTCTGGTTCTGCTCAGAATCCTAGCAGCAGCGTTCTGTATGAGCTGCAACTGTCTTATGGTCTTTTTGGGAAGGCCAGTGAGAAGTCCATTACAATAATCCACCCTGCTGGTGATGAAAGCATGCACAAGTTTCTCTAAGTCTTGACTGGAAACAAAGCATCTAATTCTTGCAATATTTTTCAGGTGATAATATGCTGATTTAGTTATTGCTTTGACATGACTACTGAAACTAAGGTCTGACTCCAGAGACACACCCAGATTCCTGACTTGATTTTTAGTTGTTTGACCCCTAGACTGAAGGTATGCGTTCACTTTGAGAACTTCATCTTTGTTTCCAAACGCGATGACTTCAGTTTTGTCTTTGTTTAACTGAAGAAAGTTTTGGGACATCCAATTGTTTACTTCATCAATGCATTGGAACAGAGAGTTAATGGGGCTGTAATCGTTAGGCGATAGGGCTAAGTAGAGCTGTGTGTCGTCTGCATAGCTGTGGTAAGCGATTTGGTTCTTTCTCATTATTTTACTCATTGGGAGCATGTACAGGTTGAATAGGAGTGGCGCAAGAATTGAGCCTTGAGGGACTCCGCATGTCATGGGTGTCCACTCAGACTTATGGTCTCCTATACTCACATAATAACCTCTCCCTACCAAGTATGACCTGAACCATTTTAGGACTATCCCAGAAAACCCGACCCAGTTTTCCAGCCTGTCAAGAAGTATGTCGTGATCGACAGTGTCAAATGCAGCACTGAGGTCGAGTAGTACCTGCACTGATAATTTGCTTTTATCAGTATTTAAGCGAATATCGTTTACTATCTTTATGAGAGCTGTCTCTGTGCTGTGGTGCGGTCGGAAACCAGATTGAAAATTGTCAAAGTATCCATTTGAGCTTAAGAATTTGTTCAGCTGATTGAAGACAACTTTTTCAATGATCTTGCCTATGAAAGGAAGATTTGAGATCGGTCTATAGTTGTTTAATATGGTCTTATCCAGATTGCTCTTTTTCAGGAGGGGCTTGACAACTGCAGTTTTCAGGGAGTTAGGAAAACTCCCAGAGAGAAGTGAGGCATTTACCACTTCTAGGAGATCTGCTTCTAAGCTGTGTAACACCTTTTTGAAAAAAGATGTGGGAAGTGCGTCAAGGGTGCAGGTTGATGTTTTAAGGTGCTGTACGGTTTCTTCCAAAATGTTGCCATCAATTTCTTCAAAATCAGACATAGTGACTACTTTCTCAGGTTGTGGTCTGAACTGCCTGACCCCAGCGCAACTCAAGGATGAGCTGATCACCTTTCTGATATTATTGATTTTCTCAGAGAAGAAAGAAGCAAACTCACTGCACTTGCTCTCTGAGAGCATTTCACTGGGAATCTGGCTTGGGGGGTTTGTCAGTCTCTCTACAGTAGCAAAAAGAGTGCGTGTGTTGTTTATATTGCTGTTTATAATATTCGAGAAGAAAGTCTGTCTAGCTTTGCCTAGTTCCTTATTGAAAGCATGGATGTTGTCTTTGTAGATGTTATAATGGACTACAAGTTTTGTCTTCCGCCACATGCGCTCTGCTTTTCTGCATTGTCTTTTCATATTTTGCACTGCTGTTGAGTTTCTCCAAGGTGCTTTTTGTCTACCACTATTCTTCCTGACTTTCACAGGAGCAATATCATCAATTACGCTCTTAACTTTTGAGTTAAAAGAATCAAGGAGAAAATCAACAGAGTCAGCAGATATGCTTGGTGTTAAAGATATGGCCTTCATAAACAGTACACTAGTGTTCTCATTTAAGCATCTCTTCTTGACAGACACAGATCTAGCTTCAATGGCAGGAGAGATCAATATATCAAAGAAAATGCAAAAATGATCAGACAGTGCTACATCCTTAATAACAATCGATGAAATGTTTAGACCCTTACTGATAAGTAAATCTAGAGTGTGTCCATGATTATGTGTGGGTCCATGTACATGCTGAGTCAGATCAAAAGTTTTTAAAACAGTTTTGATTTCTTTTGCCATATTGGTTTCTGCATTATCTATGTGAATGTTAAAATCTCCAGCAATGATAAAACAGTCAAACTCTGAGGAAATAGTTGACAACAGTTCTGTAAAATCATCAGCAAAGGCTGGAGAGTATTTTGGAGGCCTGTAAACAATGATAAGTAAAATGCGTGGAGCACCTTTTAACACAATACCCAGATATTCGAAAGACGGGTAATTCCCAAATGATATTTGCTTACATTCATAGACATCTTTAAAAAGAGCAGCTAAACCTCCAACTCTTCTGACAGCTCTGCAGACACTCATAAAAGTAAAGTTAGGAGGGGCTGTTTCATTGAGGACTGTTGCACTGCAGCTTTCTTCTAGCCAAGTTTCATTTAGCAACATAAAATCCAGGTTGTATGTGGTTATTAAGTCGTTGACTAGAAGTGATTTATTTTTAAGTGAGCGGATGTTTAAAAGTGCTAACTTAACAGTCTTACTTTTTCTCCCCACAGCAATCTTAGTTTGTCGTGTAATAGGCACCAGATTAGATGGGTTTGCTGTACGGCTTTTGAAGGCCTTAGACTTTCTATCATGTAATCGAACAGCAATAGCGAAAGATACAGGCACACTGGGTTCCCGCTTGTTCTGTAAACATTTGAAAAAGTTATTGTTATCATAGCGGGGACCCGACACATATCACTGAGAGCTGGTATCAGTTGTTTTTGGTTCACCTCGAGCAGATGGAGGGGGGTGTGGGCCCTGGCGCTGTGGCAGAGGCCGAAGAGCTCTCACAGGGGGAGGGGGAGGGCGAGCTGGGCCCACAGGCTTTGGTGGTTGTGGGGCCTGCCGTTTTTTGGTTGGTATCTGGGGGCTCGCAGCAAAAGAGTGGGATAGTCTGGTTCCAGCATAAACCAGTTGTTCCATTTTCTCTGAGAAGCACAGAAGTGGAGATGCTGGTGAGAGGGATAACGTGTCCGGTGAGGGCTGTTGCTCTGGTGTTATCGGAGGCTGTAATATGCTGTCCTGGTTTCCTTGGCCGTTTTCCAGAAAGTCGTCCTTGGGTGCTGAATCTTGGAGAAGTGCTAGTATGTCACAGTCTGTCTGTGGTGAGCTCTGTGGGCAGGGCTCAGCTGAGATTGTGTCCGTGAGCAGAGGTTGTTGTGGCTGAGTGGTGTTATCATTGTCCTTGTGTGATGTGTCAACCGCATGTCCATTCAGGTGCTGAAGTGAAGTCCTGTGGTCATTCATACTGTATCCAGGTGTGTGTGTGCCATTCAGGTTGAGTGGATTGGCACACACTGCAGAAGGATGACGGAGGGAGAAGTAGATATTGTCCTTTAGCACTCTAGAACCAAGTTTGTTTGGGTGGTGGCCATTCTGTTGAAACAGTTGCCTCTGACTCCAGAAAAGATTGAAGTTGTCAATGAAGTTCACTCCTTTTATATTGCAGCTTTTTTGCAGCCATGTATTAAGCCCAAGCAACCGTGAAAACCTGTTTGTTCCTCTTGCTGGGAGTGGTCCACTGATGAATGTTTGAACTTTCAGTCTTTTAAGTGTTTCAAAAAGTTCATTGAAATCCTTCTTAAGGAGTTCCGACTGCTCTTTATGAATATCATTTTTCCCCACATGAATGATGAGTCGATTTGCAGTCTTATGTTTCATAAGAATGTTCTGAAGTTCCCTGTTTACATCAGAAGTTGTTGCTTGTGGAAGGCAGCACGTAGTTGTATCCCTGCTGCTAATGTTTCTGATTATGGAGTCGCCCACTATCAGAGTCCTGGGCCCGGCTGCGCTCTGAGCTGAGTGCCGCTGTCTGCTCGACCTTGAGCCCCAGTTAGCATCAGTGTTAGCTACTGGCTGATTCAGTCTGTGTTCATTCATCCAATTTGGGGATTCCTCATTCATTAATACTTCAAATCTGTTCTCAAGATGTATAGGTGGTGGTAGGAGACCAGTGTTTGCAATCCTTGTCATAGCCATATCTGGGGTAGAGGATGCTACTGCGGCAATATGTGATGCTCGTGACAATCTGATGTCTCGAGTGCCTTTGGGTCTCGCTCCCTGTTTGTGCCATCGATTTGTAAGTCGATCGGCTTGTTTCTCTACACTCAGTATAGCCTGTCGAGGAGCACTAGATTCATGGGACTCACCGGCTGTATGCTGAGGGCATCCATGATGAAGCTCTGTTGTGTGTTCCGTCTGGTTTGGTGGTCCCGCAATTAACTTTGTTTCAAGAACTGCAATCCTTTGTAAAAGTCTGTGGCAGTTAGAGCAGCAAGTAGATTCCAGAGGAGGCATTTTCTTATCCTTATGAATGCCCTAATGGAAGTTGTGTTTTCTCTTCCCCGGAATGTAAGCTTTCAGTGGGAGGCTGGTCGAATAAAAGAATCTGCTTCTTTTTTTTTTTTTTTTTTTTTTTTTTTGTAGTAATCCAAGCGTTTGAGCACTGTGTTGATTTGCTGAAGTTAAAATTAGGTGATAAACGGAAATAAAATATAAAAATGTAAAAGCGATAGAGCAAAGCGCGGAGCAGTAAGCAAGAGCGTCCGAACAGTAGCTGAGCAGGAAGTAGCTTTATCACTTTATCACTTTATCACAATATCACTTTAATTTAGATACAGCTGTTTTGATTGACAAAATTTATTTGTCTTGGTGTTTCTCAGAACACCATCTTTCAGACACTTTCACACACCCCTCTCTGGCCAGAGAATCATACCGTTTTGTTTGCCTTAGCAGTTTATGAACTGAATATGGAACCATATATTAGGAGTGGAATATCACCAAATCGAACAACTTTTGCCGACAGAAGCTGCTGAACGTAGACACAATGTGGCATTCCCCTTGCGACAGTGTCTAAACGTTAGGATATTAATTTTCAATTGTCTGATGCAGTCGCCATGTGATTGAGTTTAACACAGTGAACGTAAACCTAAATTTTCAAAATCAAATATATTAAACACTTTAAAAAAAAATTATTGACCTACAGTTGCAGTTGAGAAAGTCAGTTTTAATTTCTCAAATGCAATTTATCATTCATTGCACAATTTTAAAAATGTTGTCGTTGCTCATGAGGTATTTAAAAGAAGATTTGGAAATCTTCACACAATCTTGAATCCATGGACACAAATTAAAAAGCATTTCCTTCTCGTACCCCTGGTGATGACAGCATGTGATTTCAAAAGTTTCGAATTTTAGATTCATTGTTTCTATTGAATCTAGAAAATTGCCTTTTAATGAAATGGAGTGACCAATATTGTTGCTTTTATAGTCATAATGTCTTTTTGGACACCTTGTGCCCTATATCGTACCTGTTACTGGCACCTATTAAAATCAGATTCAAAGAGTTAGTTGAAGAAGAAATATGAAGAATTGCTGAAAAACCAGTGGATATTCAAAAACAATCAAGTTAATAAGATAACTAACTACATTTGAAATGGTAGTGATCATTGAAAATGCAGCACCTGACCCAGAAGTCTTTCTGTGTGGATTGTCATTCAGTTGATCTTGTTGGGCTGATACACTGTAAAAAAATGCTGTAAAAAAACGGCCAAATTTTACAGTAACATGCTGTTTTCCATTTAAACAGCAATTTACCGTAGAAAAAATGCATTCGGGGTGATATTTGTTGTTTTCGAGAAAGTAGCCTACAGGAATATACTGTGAATTAACAGCGCTCAAAGTCGACACTCAGAGGCTGTGTTCCAAATCATATCCTACACCCTCATTCACTATTCCCTACATTAGTTCACTAATATAGTCCAATTGACTTAATTGAGACCCTGATGAACACCTGCTGTTAACAATCAGAATCACTGAAGGAAAGAGGAACAAGAAGAACAGAAAAAAAGATGAAATCTAGATACAAGACATTAAATCTTAGCAAAAGATCTCAGCAGAGGAGGATTAGACATCTCCACAAACAGCATTACCAGCTTCACTTATTACTAACCAGACTGACTTTATTTCTGTCAGACGTCTACAGAAGTTCTTATTAAAAGGTGACAGAGGTTTAGACGTCATTTTATTTTCATTTGATGTTACCATAATGGTGATCAGTGATTGCTTTAGTTGGGCTCTTGACCCTTGACTATTGAACATTAGTTTTTCTTTGGCTGCTGTAGCTGTGTCTTTAAAATGCATTTGCTATGGCACAAAGCTGAAGACAACAATAGCTGGTTGTTAATAGTCACTATCATCATATAATGGCCTGGTTCACTGATCTCATTTGCTGCCTAAAGTTGTTAAATGGTTGCTGTTTTATAGTTTTGATTTTGTTGTCATTGTGATTTTACAGATTGAGATCTATCGGGGATTTGACGTCCAGAAAATATTACTGATTTTAAAAAGGGTTTACTCAGAACATTTTGAACTTCTTGATCAGCTGGACACACACAGGCATCAATAATCGGTGTATGTATCTCAACAATGGTGACAATCATAAGTTTTATGCTGCAATGCATGTTGGGTACCAAAAAAAAGCCATGACTCCCAGCATGCATTGCAGCATGAATAAATTATGCAGCTGAATTGTCTGGTTATTTGCTTTAATTTTTACTTTTTGCTTTTATTTTCGCTTTTGGTTTTGTGTTGACTTTTAGTTGCGTATTTTGAGATGTTCAAATTTAATGTTATCTTTTTTGTTGATTGTCACCATTGCTGAGATTCATTGGCTGATTCTTGATGCTAGTGTGTGTCGAAGTGAAGGCATAGTTCAAATTTTTTTAGTGAATGATGAGTTTAAAAATCCTTCAGAACTGATTATGCAGTACTGCTTGATCTTTTGCTGTAGTTTCACAGTCTAGTAATATAATCTACACATTATTGGTAAGGAATAGACACAGGCTGAGAGCGGTGATCCAAACATTATATAATGACATCATAATCATCAACACCTGATCTCATTTTTGTTGGCTTTGTTTTCGCCACAACAAATGTGTCTTAAAAATACACACTTAAAGCAGGCAAAAATAAGCTAATATTAAAGTCAAGGGTCAAGAGCCCAACTAAAGCAAACACTGATCTCCATAATGGTAACGTCAAATGAAACAAAACAACATCTAAACCTCTGTTAATACTCAAAAGGAATTAATGTAGATGTATGAAAAAATAAAGTCAATCTGGTTAGTAATAAGTGAAGCTAATGCTATTTTTTGGAGTTGTTTAATCCTCCTCTGCTGAGATCTTCAGAGATTTAATGTGTTCTGTGGCTGAATTCAGTTGTAGTTCTTGTGTTTCGCTTTTTTATCTTCTTGTTGTTCCTCTGTCCTTCAGTGATTCTGCTTGTTAACATCAGGTGTTCATCACTAATGCTCAATCATCAGTTGATTAATCACTGAATGATATAATTAACTTCAACACTGCTTCAGTGTTACTCCAACTCTCTGTAGTGTGGACACACAAGTGTTCATTTAAAACTGAAGATTTTGCAGTGGGGTTGAAAGGGTTAAATGTGTCAGATAAAAAAAAAACAGAGTGAAGCGTATTTTAACGGTAATCAACTGTAAATTAATTTACGGTATAAAACTGTAGAAAAACAGCAATTTACTGGCAACCACAGCTGCCAGTAGATTACCGTAAAATCAAGGAAAAACAGTAATATTCTGTAAAATGTAACAGTCAGATGTATTAAACAAAAGAAGTTCATTTCACTGAAATATTAGTGAAAGTTCATAGAAAAAAAGTAATGCAAAGTCAATAACTGATAAGGAGAGTAAATATGAAACTGAAGTGTTTTATGTGTTTTGCACAAGATGATATAGGAGAGATCTTTTAGTTTAATTAATTAGTTTTGTGGGTCACCATTGTGCTGGAGAGTAGAGCCTGTGATTCAGTCAGAGATGAGCAGAGACACACTGATGTTATGCTGCCGGTTGCTTTAATTAAAAGCAGTAACTGTGTAGTTGCTGATGTAGTGACAATCTCCTTGCTATGTTCTTTAACACATGCATGTGTGCTATTGTTCGCTATACGAACTGCGAAGACTTTAGTTAAAATGTTTTTAATTAATTCACTATTACATATTAGGTGTTTGCAGTTTTATATAAAGAGATATTCATTTTCAGTGGACTCTAATGAAGGAATTTTACGATACTATAAGTATAAATACTAGTTTTTGAACTTGAACTGTTTAAAGCAATCGGTTTTCCATATTATATGAGTTACCTGCCATGGTATTTTTACGGTAACATACTGTAAAAAAGGAGAGCAGTAAATTAACGGTAAAATGCTGTAAATTAACAGTACATTGCTGGCAACTACAGCTGCCAGTAGATTACCGTTATTTTACAGGGCATTTTTTTACAGTGTAGGTTTTATCATCAGGCTGTGATGACACTCTCGGTCTGAAAAAGAGAACTGTCCCCTTTTCCTGCACTTATTGCCTCTTTCCATGTGGACCTTTCAGAAGTGTCCACTTCCTCTTTCAGGACAGGGATGGGGGCGCTGAAGGTAAACACATCAGCCACTTCCTCTTATGGCACTCTCAGTCATCCAACTTTTCAAGGCATGGTGTCTGAAATTTTGAACACTCAGAGAACCGCAAAACTCACATTAAACCTACAGAATAATAACTAAAAGTCTCATCTGGTTATCAACACAATAGTTCTTCATTTTATTAAAAAAGCTTAGTCCTTCATTGCGGGAAAAAAAACAAGCATTCTTCGTTGCAAAACACAGGAAAAAGCAGGAAAACTCTAGTTAGAATATAGCACAAAATTAAAAAATTCTTTCTTTTCTATTTTATTTTTTTTTTTACAAGAAAACAAAATAAAATGACTAAGATGTCTGTAATGTGCCTGTTCAAATCGCAGTTGTTACTAGGTAAAGCAAACTTTGTTTTAATGATTACTTCAATCAGAAAGCGAGGTGACGAGGCGCAGAGGAAGCACCGGGAAATAAAATCAAAACAGTCGGTGGCATGGCGCACCAGAAAGTCCTTTCTTTTGTCCTTCTTTTGATAAAGTTTTTTTTTTTCGGATAAACTATCGCCACTGCATCCTCTTAGTCCGCCATGATTGTTTACTCTGAAGTCACGTTTGATCCCGAGGGATTTTGCGAGATTTTACGACCAAAATCTTTTACGATTGTACGACCAAAACTGTTAGAGCCGTGATTTTTTATGCCGTGTGTGGGGTCTCTCAGGTTTGGAAAATCGACCGACAATTTTAAAATCGTCCCGTGTGAATCAGGCTTTATATAAGATCATGACTAGCTGCAACCTCAAGTGAGCACAATTTGTGCTGCAAAAAACATACTTTAAATAATCACGCAAACATACCTTTATCTTGCTCTTTTTTCACCTCCTCTGTCCTTTTCTTTTTTATCTTTTTCGGCACCAGAGGTATATGTCCTTTTTTGTGACATGGCTAAACATTACTTTAACTATGCGCGGTTGCGCACGAATTGTCTATGCACGCGAGGTGTCTAGTTTATGCGCATTATGCTGGCAGACACAGCAGCAGTTGTAGGCAGGTATATTGATCATAAAATTTAGAATTTTCTTGTCTTGAATTATTCATTCATTTATATTCATTTCATTCATTCATTTATGTCACCCAAGTTATTTAATATGTAAAAAAAAAAAAAAAAACCCTGATTGGGTTGACAGGCAGGCACTTAGTTTGCTTATGCCTCGGGCCGGCTCTGCCCATATATGTTATTTTTACACTCAACAGGGGTATGGCAACATAGGGCAACATAGGCCAACAACATTCAAAAACACAGAACAGAACGTTTTAGTATTTCAAAGTGTTAGTATGTTAGATAAGGTTAGATGTTAGAAACATGGTTATGTTAATATTCAGTTTAAAATTTCCATCACACCTTTTTATGGGTATTTTATTCTTCTTCATTGCAGAGAGACACTCTCTGTATTACATTTACACTGGTTTGTCCAAACCTGTGGATCTTCCGGGCATCTATGAATTCACTGCTATGGGACTGCTAGACGACAGACAGATCGACTATTACAATAGTAAAGAAAAGAGAAAGATTCCCACACAGTCCTGGATGAAAGAGAAAATGCAGGAAGATTACTGGGAAAAAGGCACTCAGTCGAGAAAGAGCAAAGAACAGTGGTTTAATGTCAATATCAAGATTCTGATGGACCGCATGAGACACAATACATCAGGTGAGAAACAGTCATACAGTTTATTAACCTTATACCTAAATGAATTAATCATATTATTTTTTATTATTGTTGCAAACATTCAGCTTCATCTCTATTTCAGATCTTCATGTTCTTCAGTGGAGACACGGTTGTGAAGTTGAGCAGCAGGGAAGTGAAGTGACATTTTCCAAAGGTGTTTCTGAGTACGGCTATGACGGAGAGGACTTTCTGTTTTTTAATGATGAAGAGTCTCAATGGGTCGCCCCAGTTGACGCAGCTCTACCAACCAAGAGAAAATGGGACAATGTGCCGATCCTAAACCAATACACCAAAGGCTACCTGGAGAAAGAGTGTGTGGACTGGCTCAACAAATTCAGAGAATATGCAGACGAGGAGCTCAGAAACGCATGTGAGTTTGGATGTGTTCACACTGTCAGTCTAAATCTGATTATCCCTGCATCCGAATGTAATCTGATCCTAAATTATTCACTATCCACAGAGTGTACCTCTTCAGTTTTGTTTTGTGTGTCCATGCCGCTCTTTTGTTTTCCAAAATATCTTCATTGCTCTCTATGGAAATGACGTTGTGTTGGTACTATGGGTACGCGCAAAAAACAACAGCAGCAGCAGCAGCAACATAGAGGGGATTGCAATACAAATTTGTCTTATTTAAAACATGACACGATGTGTAGCTGGCGTGCTGGACTACTGAAGGAGGCCAGACTCAAAATATATCACCATTATATTGTAATTTTCTGCTCACACTGCACTTAAATGTGCAGTGTGTAATTTGTAGCTGCATCTAGCGATGAGGTTACATATTGCAACAGGCAGAAGTTACAGTGGCCGACAGGAAGTGATGTCGTCGTTTGAGACAGCAGAGAGTAGCCAGTTCAACAATGAGGTTTCTTTACAAAGATAAATTAAGAAATTAGGTTTACTTAATTATTCAGTAAAACGATACGTTATTGCGAATATTATTGTTACTTGTTCATCATTGTGTGAGTGTTTTATTCGCTGACTTTAGCTAGACTCCTGTTGAAATATGATGATGTAAGGCAGGGGTAGGCAAGTTCGGTCCTAGAGAGCCGCTGTCCTGCAGAATTTAGTTCCAACCCTAATCAAACACACCTGGGGCCGTATTCACAAAGAATTTTAAGGCTAAAAGTAGCTCCTAACCGGCGAATTTAGGAGCAACTCCTAAAAATAATGGGCGTGTCACTCGTAACTTTAGGACTCTTAGTTTTTTTGACTAAGAGTAATTCACGAAGCATTTTAGCCCTAAAAGTAGCACCTAAGCCTGGGACACCTTAAAAGAAGTCGAGAGGACTCCTAACTCACTAAGACCTATTCACAAACCGCTTTTTGTGGCATTTCACGTTGCGATGTTTTGAAATGCGTATGCGGCGGCTACAGCTTCCATACTAATCGCGAGGGAACAATTTTGCATTGTAGGCATAACTAGGGATGCAATCGCCACCGACAACAACCAAAACTAGGCTACTCACTGCATGTAAACTAATTGTAACGTTTCATTGTGAATCAAATTAAAATGTTCTTCTCTTTGCAAACGTAGGCAGAGGAATATAGTGACAGATTAATTCAATAATGTTGCAAAGATATTGCATCAATCCATATGTTTCATTAGGCTACTAGGCTATTTGTTTTCCCTTACTCTTTATTCATTTAGGCTATTTATTCAGTTATTCATCATCTTCTGTCCTTCGCACTACTTGTGTAGCGCACGCATTCTCAGACCTGTCACCTGTCACTCATCATCGTAGGGGAGGTGTTTGGAATCATTCCCGCGTTACAATCATCAGCCAATCAAGGTGGTCACTTCAGTCAAGCTCGTGCATGAGTAATGACGTCATCCATAGCAACAAAGACTCACTCTTAGTTTAGGAGTTGTCATTTTTCTTTACTAAGAGTAGGTCTGAAAGGCATTGTGAATAACTTTTAAGAGAAAACTCCTAGCTAAAATCTTTTAGTGCGATTTAGGAGTACTCCTAGTGGTAAGATAAAATGCTTTGTAAATATGGCCCCTGAACAAGCCAATCAATAGGCTTGTTTGAGATGCGCCTTGCCTCGCCTGAAATGTAGTCGAGAGTAGGCGGCTGCAGTGAGAGGAGGAGTGAAGAAAGCGCAGGCAAGCCGGACAGTTCTCGCTTCTCGCAGTGGATCTGACACCTGCGAGATCAATGATGGATATCGCGGGATTCACGGGATTCACGCTCGTGCACAGTGTTGCTAATAAACTGGATGTAATTTAAGTTCTGTTGCTTTTATATGAAAACAAATATAATGAACAAGACACCCAAAGTACTTATTATTTAATTCCATTCCAAATAAGTGTTTATCAATATTTTTTTCTTTAATACAGACATAGGCTATGTGTTTTTTTGTTTTTATAATAAAATGACATTGCATAACCCATAGAGATTGCACTGTCCAAGAGTTTGGGAATATTCACACATAACATATACACATAAAACATGATATCCGAGTTTTAAAATCAAACATTTTAAAAGAGAACAATACATCACGGTTGTTTAAACCAATCAACATTAAGCTGTGTCGTCAGCAAGTCGTTTCCCATCATGCTTTTGATCAGCGCAGTCGGTGGAGAGCAACTGCGCGCGACTGCAGAATCCGACACGTGCGCCTTGCGCTCGCGAGAGCTTTTTGACACACGTCAGCGTGACATCAGAACAAGGCGGACCGCACTCGGACACATTTCTAACCGGCATGCATTACGCGCTGATCACCGGTGATCGGTTCTGCGCAGATTTTGCTCATCTCAAACAAGCCTAATGTCTTCAGGATTACTAAGACTATAGGCAGGTGAGGTTTTTTTTTCAGTGCTGGAGCCAAACTCTGCAGGACAGTGGCTCTCTAGGACCGAACTTGCCTATCCCTGATGGAAGGAGACCCGCTGTGTGTGTAGACAGAGATGAATCATTCTAGGGTAATAAAAACATAACGGTTCATTAAGTAAGGTCTTTATACACCACTCAAAACATAGTTATGTATATGATATTGCATTTCTGTCAACAGATCCTCCTTAAAATTACTCAATGAACCTTTAACTGCAACAACCTTGTTTCTGCAGCAACTGTCAGCATGTTTCTAATAACAACAGAAATAAATAAATATGTTTCAAATAAAAACATTTTTTTTATTTTTGCCGTTCACACATGCTAAATGTGTTCGGATTCCAATCGGATATGCACAGAAATCATATTTGAACTGAAAGTCTGAATGAGGCTTAAATGTGTTTGTTTATTATCTGCAGGTTTCATATAGAGTTGAAACGGATTAATGAACTGATTTCTGTGTTTTCAGCTCCTCCAGATGTACATTTGTTTGTAATAAGGTCTATCAGTGACAGATCCAAGCTGAAACTGACCTGTCTCGCCACCGGCTTCTACCCCAGAAACGTGATGATGACCATTAGGAAAGATAACACATCTGTGCCTGAACGTGAGATTGAATCCTCAGGAATCAGAACAAACCATGATGGATCCTATCAGCTGAGGAAGAGTGTGGAGATCAAGAAGGAGGAAAGAGATCATTATGATTGTTTTGTGTCCCACAGTTCCCTCAAAGAACCAATTATCACCAAACTAGGTAGGCAAACTGCAAGCATTAATTCAATTATTATATGCATAGTAATGCCTTTTTCAGATATTATTTAGAATTCAAATATTCAGATATTGTTTCTGCTTTATTCATGTCTGAGAATAGCACTGATCTGCCACTACACACTTCCTTTTATCATGGTTTTCTAGCTGCCGAATCACTGAATGCCTATACAGAAAATGCTGAAGAACCTCTGCCTGAGCAAGAGTCTGATGGTATGTCTTCACTCCTTTTTTTTAAGCTTTGTTATTTATCAGGCAAATTTCCAATAGATTAGCACTGTAGATTTGACGTTTCACTGTTTCTCCAACAGGACGAGCGAGTTCTGCTGAAACATCACACAGCAGCACAACTGTTTCCATATTTTATCTCTCTCTCATATTTCATTTGATCTGGATATTTTGAAGCACTTACCTTGAGAAACTGACACGATTTTCCAGACTCAAACTGAATGTTATAATGAACTTAGTCATTAAAAAAAGTGCATTAATCAAACGTGTGAGTTTGTCTTTCTGACTTGTATAGAGACCCATCAGTGTGTTTCCACTGTAAAATAGAATTTCCATCAATATTTTCAATAATAAAATCAAGTACATTTTGCCAGACATTTATGCACAGTAACATATGAATAGCTGTCTCTTGACCAACATTTCAAAAGCAAAATTTGACATCTATCTTTTTAAATTGAAGAAGATAATGTTTAGCAGGTTATATTCTATGAATAATATTCTAGAAAATACTTCTCTGATTTCATTTATGAAAAAATGATTAGACAAAAGTAAATTTTTCTTCAAGTGACATCATCCGCAAATTGACTATTGTATATAATAACATTTGGTGATGTAAGAGTGTTGTTTTGGAACATGTCTGTTTTTAAGCAATTATTATTGCAAAAAGCATATTTCACATAATTCACAAAGCGGGTTTGGGCGAAGAGGAGGGAGATTCAAACAATCCAGTCTCCCTTTGTTTTTTAAACATCATACACACTCCTGCAGGGATTGCACGCAAGTCCTTTGCAAACTCCTCCAGTGGTATGAACACACAGGAAAGTGTTTTTTTTCTTGAAATAAAATTGGCTGGATGTCACATTAGAAGACGTTAGAATATCACACAAGTATGCTTTATGAAATCTTGGGTTTCAAACTGTAGATTATTAAAAATAAATAAATAATCCACACTGAAGATGAAATTAATACACGTCACACAAGTATATTGGATGAAGCCCATTTTAATATACATATATGTGTACTCCAAAAGTAGAAAGGACAACTTGGTAAGAAACACACTAGATAGTCGAGGTGAAATGTCTGACATCATAAGAGAACTTACAAAATGTCAGAACTGCTTTCACTTTCACTTTGAATCATGTGCCGCTGTTTGTCTCCTGAAGGAGGCGCTGTGACTCCATCAGAAAAAAATGCCTTGTCAGACCCTCAGTGATGAAAGGTTTTAGCCCAATAACATTAATCAGATGTAAACAATATTTTGTGTATAAACGATATTTAAAACAGTTGACCACTGACACAGCTGCAGCTCTATTATAACTGATCTCAGATCAGCTGCTGTCTAAATGACAGGAGGAATCCTGCACATGCGCAGTTTCTGCAGGGTTTTGTGCGTTGACATTAATGTGGAGCGCCACTTAGAGGTGCAACAGTGTAACGGAAAGATGAGTAAACAATATTCAGTGAATAATGAACAAAAACATTCACTTTAACACTGTGAAATAATAATATGAACTCCCCCCCAAAAAAACTCAAACCTGTCACTAGCTGTATGAGACCATAAATGTGTGAGACACTGTAAAAAAATAAAAAATGCCTGGAGGAACCTTTTGGGGTTCTTCACTTTGCCACTCCGGCGGAACCGTCAGTAGATCCTCTAGGCCAGAGGTAGGCAAGTTCGTTCCTAGAAAGTAACTGTCCGAGTTTGGCTCCAACTCTGAAAAAAACCCTCACCTGCCTATAGCCTTGTAATCCTGAAGACATTGGCTGAATCCGAAATCCCCTCTAAACCCTCAATCACTATTCCCTATGTTAGTCCACTAATACACTTGAAGGAGTGATTGAAAACCAGCGAGAGAATTCGGACAGGCGTTGAGAATACATCGGCTGTCCACTTGTTATTGTGGTACAATGTTGGATAGAATGAGTGAGTGCACTCAATTACATCCACTATGGTTTCGGACACCACTGACACAGCCACTGATTAGCTTGTTCAGGTGTGTTTGATTAGGGTTGGATCTAAACTCCGCAGGACAGCGGCTCTCAAGGACCGAACTCACCTACCCCTGCTCTAGGTCCTCTAGATAATTCAAAATGGGCGGTTCTCTGAGGACTGAGAAAGTGGTTTATGAAGTAAAACACTGCAACTGTTGTTGTAAAATCATTTATTGAGAAAATGGTTTATAGAAAAAAGACACTTCAGCTGTAAAAGCATTTATTAAGAATATAGTTTATAAATAAAGAATACACCACACTGAATGTTGTAAGCATTTATTATGGTTTATAAAGAAAGAAGACACCACACTGAATTTTGTAAGCATCTATTAAGCAAATGGCAGAGTAGAGAGAAACTGAAAATGTATTAGAAGCTTTGCTAAAGAAAGAAGAAAAATGCAAGCATTACCGTCCACAGCAAAAACTCCAGTGTTGAATGAACTCTCCTGGGAGTTTATATGGCTCCGGACCCAAGAGTGTTAGGGGGCTTTCACACTGGCAGTTTAGTTCGGAACAGGGCATGGTGCGCATAAAAAAATTGCTATTGTGAACGTTATAACGTAATGCGTTTTAGCCGATTATGATGTATTTAGTTAAATAAAACACAAAAAGATTTACCTTGGATACGAGCAAGAGTGAGTCTGCAGTGTATTCGCACATAGTCCATGCAATCAGGGCAACAAATTAATGGAAATCTCCTGTCTCCTCAAAAGAGTCCATTTGCAAGCAGCGGAAAGACAGCTTATGCGACACACACACACTCACACAGTATACCTGTGTTGTTTACTCAGCTATGCATAATAGCACCAAATTATTAAAAAACACAATATATTGACCTGCGTCGTGTTTTCTATCATGCGCCGTGCACGTTTGCAATGACATAAGATGCACGCAAACGCACCAGAGTTCGATAGAATCAAGTTAATTGTGAAACCAGACCAACGTTGTGGGGGGCGCCGGGAACAATCGCGCTCGGCTTCGGACCGCAGCAAACGAGCCCAGTGTAAAAGCCCCCTGAAAGTGTTAAAATATGAGTGTTAAATTAACACTCAAGAGTGTTAAAGTTAAGCTAATTAAGTGATTCACCAAGTGATGATTGAGCATTATTGAAGACACCTGATGTTAACAAGCAGAATCACTGAAGGAGAAAATCTATTTTTAAGACACCATTATGGTGATCGGTGTTTGCTGTAGTTGGGCTTGTGACTCTTAAATCATTAACTTTAGATTTTGTTTGGCTGTTGTATCTGAGTTATAACTGCCAGATGAACAAAGAGAAAAGTTGATCAGGTGGTTTTGGTTATGTTTTGACAATCATAATTTGTCCTGTATCAGAAATCTTATTTAGTGCGTTCCCACATAGCAACATTGTTTCAGCCCAGATCCGGCCTACATCTGGCACTTGTGGAATACTGATCTGGCCCACATGCAGCGTGGAATGACGGCCCTTGGGCGGACTGCCACTGTTTGCCAGATCTGGGCCACAAGCAGGCCTAACACAGTTTCATCCCAAGACGTCATATAACTGACGTCTTGGGACGTCTTTTGCCCATACGTCAATATTCGCCTTTTTAGGGTACCCTTAAATGTCGGTTATAGACGATCCTGGGACGTCATACAACTGACGCTTTACCTTTAACGTCAGTTAGGTGACGGGGTAGGTTTAGGGGTAGGTTTAGGTCTGGGGTAGAGTTAGGATCCGATAACGTCATCTAACCGACGTTTAAGGGTACCCTAAAAAGGCGGATATTGACGTATGGTCAAAACACGTCCCAAGACGTCAGTTATATGACGTCTTGGGATGAGACTGCGCTGGCAGGCCATAGCAATGCCACATGTCAGCCAAGAGCAAATAAATAAAACAGAACTGGATCTTATCTGAGCCACAAAGTCTGTGTATATTAAATATGGAGTCATTTGAGCCTTGATAAGCCTGTTAACAAGCAGAATCACTGAAGGAAAGGAGAGAACAGGATGAGCAGAGAAACACTGATGTTATGCTGTCTGTTGCTTTATTTAAAAGCAGTGACTGCGTAGTTGCTGATGTAGTGATAATCTCCTCGTTAAGTACTTTAGCACATACATGTGTAGGAATTGAGGGTGAACCAGACACACAGGAATCTTCCAGGCAATTCGTTCAAACATAATTCCACACAAAACTCAACATTCCAGACCCCCAAAACACCAGTCTAATCTCTGGCCATAAATGGAGTGGGCTCCAGCCAGTTCTAAAGCTTCAAAGAGATGTGCCCAACTAAATGAGAACGTCGTCAACAATAGATAGTTTGGAAAAGACTGAGTGGTTCAGAGATGGCACAGCTCGGGACCCACCAAGATAACGGCAGAGGTTGTTTGATCCCAAGACAGAGGATTAAAAACATGCAGACCTCCTCCTCTGAATGACCCCATGGGTGAAATCTCTTAAAACCACAGAGACTGAGACTTTAAAAATACATAAAATCATCCCAAAACAATTATTGACGGACTTCTAATCAAACATTGTTCAACTACATAATCCTATATTGTATCTACAACCTCTGTATGCGTCTATTATGCTTAGATCACATACAAGTCATGTAATTGTTATAACTATTAGATGTTTGAATGAAAGTGTGTCTTGATTCTTATCAATATGATCATATATTCTTAATTCAGAATATAGCTTGATTGAAATCTGTGTAAAATGTTTTGTGTTCTTATAATAGGAATCATGTCTCAACTGTTCCCTCTGAACTCTCTGCTAGAGCTGGAGAGCAAGGAGATCACAGATAACGCATGATTTACGATGAGAGGTGAAGAGAATGCCACCTCCCAAATAAAGGCAGTGCCTAATTGGTCAGAACTCATCTAAGAGGCTGGAACAAACAGCTGAGTTTAAAATCTTAGGACCTGAAAAGCCAGTAGAGTTTTTATTGAATTGAATGGAGGTTTGGTTTGTGAATTTGTTCACTAGAGCAGATTTACAGAAGTTATGGAGAAGCCACGACGAACTGGACAGACGAGTTACCATGTAGACCAGCAGACAAAAGAACCCAAACCAAGATCAGAAGGACATGGGTTAAACAGCTTCATTCAAGCCATCTACTCTCGTCTCACTTTCCTTTCTTTTTCTTAGTTTTCTTTTCTTTTCCGTTGAGAGTCTCGATTCTAAGTTAAGTTTTGCTGCAAAGTTTCGTTTAAACGATTCGACTGCAAAGCCTGCTTTCCAACTTCAAAGACTTTCATCTATCGCCAACACACCACGTGATTGGCCGCCCGAGACATATCCATGCACGAGGAGACCACCAGCCAACCAACAAATCCGGGAAACCCAATTTTAAAAAGGAATCGCAAAGACAAGCAGGTAGCCTCCAGACTCTAAACTGAACCGGTGCTTTAATATAACAGTTAATAACCCCGCCTATAGAAGGGTTAAATTAATGATTGATGGTTCGTTCAGGTCATGTCTTATAAGTGCATATAGAACTTGGGAATTCATCATCTCACTCTAAAAACTCATTCTTTCCTCACTCTCTTTCTTTCTGCAACTCGTATGAATGTGTGTGTGCGTCTGATTGTGTTAGATATTAGTTGTATGTGTTAGAATAATAAATAAAATCTTCTTTGTATTTTAAAGATAATTGTTCTTGTGTTATGTGCTTACGAATTTAATGTCTTAAACTGCTGATCTAAGCTACCTTGCTTATATATAGTGTTTCACTATAGTTTGGATATTTATATCCGTTTATAGTTACAGCCCGTTCAAATGAACGCTGGACGAGTCATTTGTTTGGCCGTTTAAGTGATTCTTTTAAGATTCTCTATAAATTAATTAATAATTCCTTTTGAGCTAAATTGACCTGTCTAACTCAGACACGTTTCCTACACATGTGTGCTATTGTTCGTTAAATACGTACTGCAAAGATTTTAGGTAAAGTCATGTTTTTAATGAATTCACAATTACACATTAGGTGTTTGCAATTTTATATTAAAAGATATTCATTTTCAGTGGACTCTAAGTAAGTTTACAGTACTATCAGTATAAATATTCATTTTTAAACTTGAACTGTTTGAAGCAATCGGTTTCCCAAATGATATGTGTTACCGTCCATGGTATTTTTACAGTAACACACTGCACTCAAAAAATGATATATTGGCTTTAATTCACTTTTTTATGTCAACAGGTTCCACATAACTGGGTTACATTAAACAAACATAATTTGTTCATGTAACTTCAACATCATGGAATTAAGTAATTTTAAGCGACCCAATTACACAGCAAAATCCCCAGTGCTAAATTAACACTGAGAGTGTGAATTATATAAAAAAGGAGAGCTGTATAATAACGGTAGAGGGCTGTAAATTAACAGTACTTTGCTGGCAACCACAGCTGGCAGTAGAATACTGTTATTTTACAGCGCATTTTTTTACAGTAAAAAATCACATAATAACACATCCATGTGTTTTATTTGTCAGCTCTTTAACTTCTTTTTGTAGCTCTTTTATTTCTTCTCCTTTCTGGGCCTGCAGGTTTTTATAGACTTTTTCCAGTATTTGATGTTGTTTTTCACGCTCTTTAAGCATCTCATCGAGCTCAAGAACATGTAGTAACTGTCTCTCTCTGGACTCAACAAACACCTCTGCTTGTTTTCGGGCTTCATCTTCATATTGCTTCCTCATTGTTTTTAATTCCTTTTCATATTCCTTTTTCATGTCATCTAGTTTTTTCTCTTCTCTTTCTTTTCCCACCTCGTCTTCTTCTCTTTTCTTGATCTCTTTGTCTCGTTCTTGTTTCAGATCTTCAATCCTTTTCCTCCATCTCTTTCTCTCTTCTTCTCGTCTCTCATCATCTTCTAGTTTTCTTCTCTCCCACTCCTCTTTTCTCTCTTGTTCCAGCTGTTCATAATATCTTTCCATTTCAATTTTGTTGTCTTTATATTTTTTCTCTTTTTCTTCTCTTTCTTTTCTCTGTTTCTGTCTCTCGTCCTCTATCTTCTGTCTTTCTTCTTCTCTCTCTCTTTCAAATCTCTTTCTCATTTTCTCCAGTTCTTCTTGTTTTTCTCTCAGTTGTTCCTCTTGTTTCTCTTTTCTCTTTCTTTCTTCTTCCTCTCGTTCTCTCATCTGTTGTTTCTTTTCATCCTCCCATTCTCTCTGCTGTCGTTTAATATCCTCTTGAATATCTTTTCTGTCATTTTTAGCCTCTTTTAATTTTCTTTTCCATTTCTGTCTCTCTTCTTCTTCTTTTTCATTCCTCCTTTTCTCCTCAGATTGCCTCTTCTTTATTTCTTCTTCTTGTTTCATCTGTAACTGTGCTATAATACATTCTTGTTCATTTTTCATCTTTTCTTGATCTTGTATGTATTTCTCTTCACTTTTTCTATCTTCTTCTTCCCTTTCTTTTTGCTGTTTTTCATACTGTGATCTCTGATATTTAATCTCCCTCTTCATTTCTTCTATTTTTTGATGATATTCAGCTCTTCGCTGGTTTTCCTCTTCTGATCGTTTCTGGTTTTCAATCTCTCGTTTCTTCTGTTCTGATTTCTCTTTTTCTTCAAACTCCTTTCTGAGTTTTTCCTCTTTTTCTCTGATATGATTCTCCATTTTCATTCTCTCATCGTCTGCTCTTTGTTTCTCTTCCTCGAGTCTCTTCATCATGTTTTCCTTTTCCATCTCATATTTGGCTTGCAATTCTTCCCTCTGATTTTTCATTTCTCTTTCTCTCTCTTTCAGTATTTCCTCCATTCTCTTTTTAATGGACATCTCTGCCTCCTCAAACATGCTGTTAGTGAAGTATCGACCCTCATTAGTATTTTTCACTTCTTCTATCATGTTTAACAGTTGAGTTACTTGAGTTCTGTCTCGTTTTTCTGTGTTGTTGAAAGCCAGGAATCTGTTTCCACAATCTGTGATCAGTTTCTTCAGTTCAGCACAATTATATTTGCTCACATAATCTTGTATGGACTCATTCTTCAGTTCATCTCCTCTAGTGAACAGAACGATGCTGAACTGAGCAGATTTTGGACCAAATATCCTCTTTATCAGTTGCATAGTTTCATTCTTTTCCTTGGTGAATCTTCCCAAACTCAACACAATGACAAACACATGAGGTCCAGGTGATGACAGTGAAACACATTTCATTATTTCTTCCACCACTTGATCATTTGTCAGTTCTGTGTCAAAGAGTCCTGGAGTATCAACAACAGCTACTGATCGACCATCAACTTCACCAACTCCCTTCTGACAAACAGTCGTCACTGAATCTGGCCTTAATTGACTGTGAAACTCCTCTCTTCCCAAAATAGTGTTTCCCGTTGCACTCTTTCCACTTCCTGTTCTGCCGATCAGCACAATCCTCAGACACTCCTGATCATCTGATTCAACTTCAGCGCCTGAAAAATGATGTTGGTAGAATTAATTTATTACTATCAGCCAGATTTAGTGTGGGGTGTCTTTGAATCAAATAAAACAAATAAACCAGATGTTTCTGAACACAAACCTTAGAACAATAGACTAACATAAAAAAAGAGTTTAAACATTTTTAGCTGGGGACTTAATTCAACATAGCAATGTTTTTCTAGCCCAGCTCCAGTCCACACAGCCGGCTTTTCTACATGCAGCAAAGAATGACGGCCTTGGAGTGGCCCAGATCTGGGGCCTCATTTACAACCGTTGCGTAAGCACAAAACAGGCCCTGAAAGAGCCGTACGCCACTTCCAATGCACAAGTTGTGATTTATAAAAACAAAATTGACGGGAAAATTTGCGCACCTGCACGCAAAATCTGGCCCATGCGTACGAACGTTTTGGAGATGGAGCAGTTTTGCGACACCGCTGGTGAGCTGGAGTTAAATGTCTTTTTGGTCACTTTTAGACAGAAAATCTAAAGTAAATTATACATATACAGAAAGATAATACATATATAATTTCACTCACCAATAGGGTGACCAGAAGTCACGAAAACATGTTGTCCCGAATCCGGCAGTCCAGAAATACATTTTTATAATCTGTCGACCCCAAAAAACGGTTTGTTTCAGGACATAAAAGTGGATCAATTGAGACAGAGCGCAACTAGTTTCCGAACTACTCTGAGAACTAACTGTTACGCCCACTGGAACGCGACATGATATTGTAAAAAAAAAGAAAAGAAAAAAAAACATTAATAATTTTAACCATGTCGATTGTCGATTGCTTATTTCACCACCCTATGTGAACCTGAGAGGAGATATATTGTGCACACGTAACCATACTGAGTGTCAGGATCCCACAATTTACCCATTCTTCTTGCTGATGCTCCACGTTTTATTGCCTGTATCCACTTTTGTCTCCTTGGCTGGCTTTTACGGTTTGGAAGCTTATAAAAATGTATTTCTGGGTTTTTTAGCTTGTTTGCTGTACACCTTGTCACACAGCAGCTTTTGGGGATTTTTCTGTCTTTTGTTATGTCATATAATCATTTTTATTCTTTTAATTATTTTTCTAACTTTTATTTAATCATTGTATTATCTGCTTTTATTATTATTTTATAATTATTTTATTTCCTTTTCTTTATAAAGCACTTTGAATTACCATTGTATATGAAATGTGCTATATAAATAAACTTGCCTGTTGAATTTCAGTCCCCAAAAGCCTTACAATTAAAATGCAATAACTGTTAGTGCAATGCATTTTTCCAATTTGGATAGTGCAATTCAACAGGGTTTTTTTTCAAAAACATACTGTATGTCAGTTTGACTATTTCTTTTATGCTGCAAATGCACAATACAAAAATACACTCACCTTCTGACTGAATCTTCTGCTGCAAGTCTTTGATCGTACTTTCCATTTCACTCAGTTTTTCTTCCAGTTCACGTCTGACTCTGTTCTCTTGAGCTTTCACATATGTCTGAAGTGAATAGGGTTTAGTCTTAATGTTCTCTATATAATCCAGCAGTTCTGGGATCTGTCTCGAGTTTTCAGGTTGTTTTAACCCCATCACTCTGTACTGACCTCCACAACGACTGATTAAACTCTGAGATGATGGGTTGGATTTGACCAACTCGAAAGCAAATCCTTCAACACTGAGCTCTGAGGTGAACAGGAGAATGAAATGCTGTCCGGAGTAAAATATCTTCTGGATCTTCTGTATTTCTGCTTTGTCTTCATCAGTCAGTGGACCAGCAGGAACAATGATGAGGAAAACATGAACTCCAGGATCACAGAGAGACACACAGTGGAGAGTCTGACGCATCACTTCCTCCTCTGAGAGCTGATTGACAGCTGGAAACTCCACCAGACTGATCACACATCCATGAACCTTCTCTTCTTTCTTCACACACTCTTCACTGCTTGCAAGCCGACATGAAGGTTTTATTGGTTTCCCTCGTAAAAGTTTTGACACCGCGACCTTAAGTGATCCATTGCTTCCACACAGCACCAGGTTCAGCTTCTGTTTTCCAGAGAAATTAGCTGACACTAAAAACAAACAAACAAACAAAAAACATATACATAGTCACACTTTCACAGAAAACTTTTTAACTCCAATCAGTTTAAAACAACATTATTTCTTGCTGAGGCTT
Source organism: Gila robusta (assembly GCA_030770095.1). Classification (NCBI taxonomy): domain Eukaryota; kingdom Metazoa; phylum Chordata; class Actinopteri; order Cypriniformes; family Leuciscidae; genus Gila; species Gila robusta. Next base: position 248,755 of record JAVALU010002400.1, read on the forward strand.
AATTAATTACTTACTATTGGGACGATTCGAATGTGGGCTTTGCTTTCTTGTATCATCTTTAAAAGAAAAAAAGTATAAATAAAAAATAATGTACAAATTATATGTTTACACTACATACTGCTATCCCTAAAGGCGGGCATACACGGTGCGATTTTTGCTGTTTTACGAGCTCGTAGATGATTTTTTTCACTCGGGAGAAATCGCGTGGAAATCGGTTATGCTCGCATGTCGCGGCTCGTATCGTGTGCGAGGAAGATACGAGCCGAGCCGAGCCGAGCCGAGCACCTCTCGACCTCCCAATAATTTTTAAGCATGTCGAAAAAGTTTGGGAGCTGTTGTCTTGAATTCGTGAGGTGTGTGAGGTTGAATGAGCCGTTTTGTCGATCTATCTGAATTTGACCAATCAGGAGCTGAGTAAATCCACAGAAGAAGAAAGACGAAAATGGTGTGGACTACTAGAAACACTGCTTCAATTAACGTTTTTTTGTGGTGATTTTGTGAAAGGTTAACTAAACAGCATGAGCCGTCTTCCTGCCGTGTTCCTGCACTCTAAAAAGAGATGTGTTAAAAATGACACATGTTGTGTCAGTTTTAACACATGTAGTGAGTGTGCTCAGGAACTACACATGTTGTGTCAAATTTAACACAATAAATGTGTAAGTCATTTTAACACACAAATTGTGTCATTTTAAAAAATAAAGCGAAAGGGGCAGATGTAAAAATATTAATCATTTAATCAATAGTCGAGTACAGAACGCATGCAAGAACTGATAAGAATGTAAATGTATACCCTGAAATGCAATGTAAGTCGCTTTGGATTAAAGCGTCTGCCAAATGCATAAATGTAAATGTAAATGTAATGTGCACGCAAAGTACAAGACAATGTTTCAAGCTCAATGACTGGACAGACTCACTGTACTGGACATTATTCACGCTTCAACCCCTAATTTATAATGCTGCTTTTGACAAAAGTTCATGAAGAGACAACAATTAACCAAGTTTGCACTTTGAATTAGGTTAAAATGTAGCAGCTAACAAAACTTTGTATATAAATAACTTTTATTTACACAGGCCTGTTTGTTTGAGAAACATAGCAAACACTGCATACCATTCACAGTGATGGTGAGTGTCGACGCGCTCATAAAATTATGTGTTGAAAACAACATAACCTGTAAAAAGAGATGTGTTAACTATTACACATGTTGTGTAGATTTTAACACATGTAGTGTGTGTGCTCAGGGACAACATATTGTGTAGATTTTAACACATGTAGTGTGTGTGCTCAGGGACAACACATGCAGAGATGGGCAGTATTTTAATTACAAAATACTCAAAAAGTAATTAAATACGTATTTTAAATACATGTAATTTGTATTTTCCTTAACAAAAATAAATCAAATGTAATTTGTAATTAATTGCGTTGAGGGACTGTAATTTGTATTTAAAATACTTAAAATACTTATTAGGGCTGGGTGATATATCGCATGACATTGTTATGCGCATCTCGTCAGTAAAGCCGGTTCCTTGATTAGTAGTAAATCATCTTCACCTGCTTTCAGATGGAAGATATGATGCAGATATGAGTGTTAAATTAACACTCAAGAGTTTTAAAGTTAATGAGAGAATTAAGTGATTAATTTAGTGATGTTTGAGCATTATTGAAGACACCTGATGTTAACAAGCAGAATCAATGAAGGAGAAAATCACAAATTGTAAGCCACCGTTATGGTGATCAGTGTTTGCTTTAGTTGGACTCTTGACCCTTATACTTTCAATTTAATTTGTTTGTCTGCTGTAATTGATTTATAACAGTCAAATGAACAAATAAAAGTGTGATCTGATGGTGTTGGTTGTGTTCTGACATAATCATGCTGTGATCTGAAAAAATTTAACTTTTTGAAATAGTTTGGTTTAACTTGTTAGAAACAGCTTTGTGATTCTACAGCATGTGATTATCAGTATTTTCCTTATAATCCAGTATATTTAATAAACATTGTGATGATCAAAACACTTTCAAATGAATTTATTTAGAAACACAGACATCAATAATCAGCCTGTGAATCTCAACAATGGTGACAATAATAAAGCATGTTGCAGTGGCTGCCACCAATCACATCTCATTAATGGCTCCCATCATGCATTGCGGTAGGAATACATTATGATCTGAATTGTCTATGTAATTTACTTTTCCTAATTGAATATTCTGCTTGTCACCATTGTTGAGATGCATTGACTGAATCTTGACGTCTGTGTGTGCCTAAAAGAAAGATTTTTTTTAAAGAACTTTTAAGAAATTCTTTATATTATATCTAAAATTCTGGACATTTATGCAGAATCACAGTTATGATGTAACCAACAGCATAAAGCACAAACATAAAGTTCAAAAGATGATTGTCATAATATAACCAACACCATTAGATCAATTTTTTTTCTTTGTTCATCTGGCAGTTATAACTCAGATACAGCAGCCAAATAAAATCTAAACTTAATAATATAAGGGTCAAGAGCCCAACTAAAGTAAACAATGATCGCCATAACGGTAGCTTACAATTTTAGATTTTCTCCTTCAGTGATTCTGCTTTAGGTGTCTTCAATAAAGCTCAATCATCACTAAATTAATCACTTAATTAACTCATTAACTTCAACACTCTTGAGTGTGGACTCATATACACTCGCAGGAGTGTTAATTTAACACTGGAGTTTTTGCTGTGTACAAAGAGCCGTAGTTAACTGACAAGCTGAGCCATATCGCATTCATTATCGCTGGCGATACGTCCGCGATATTAATGCGATATGGCTCAGCTTGTCAGTGAACTACGGCTCTTTATAGTAAATGCCGCTCCATCTGAAAGCAGGTGAAGGCGATTTACTACTAATCAAGGAACCGGCTTTACTGACGAGATGCGCACAACAATATGATGCGATATATCGCCCAGCCCTAAGTAATGTATTGTTTTATTTATTTTAGAGCTTTTTATGGGATATCAAATAAAATATACCTATAGGCTAATTATTTTCATAAACCCAAACTTCCCTCCACCCAGTGCTATTCTATTCAGTTACATTTTAACACACAAAAATCTACTAAGTGTAGATTTAAGTGTGTTAAAAATCTACACAACATGTGTCAAAATACCATCAACACATGATGTGTGTTGTTTTTTTTAACACATCTCTTTTTAGAGTGTACATTTTAACACACAATTGGTCTCATTCATGAAACACGAGCAGAACGAATTTTTTGTGTAAATCGTGTGTAAAGTGGTTCTGGCGTAAATTTTCGGATTCATTAAAATATTTGTATTTTCCAAATGTTAGTTGGTACGCAAGAAATCTACACCTGCTCCCAGCCACGCGTAAATAGTGCGCTTAACATCCGAACGTTTTGCTCATTAATAGGCTGCATTATAATTCACCTTAATCGGGTACATATTTACACAGCTTTTTGAAAAAATATTACATATAGTAATACATAGGTTTTTCTTATTATGAGAGCCAGTAATAGCATCTGCGATGGTGGTCCTTCTCCAGTTTTAATACGATTTTTCCGAAGTGAACTAATTCGTTTTTTGCTCTCAAGCTTAATGTCGAACCATTTTCTTCTCACTTCTGGGAATGTTCGATTAACAGATGAAACTCCATTGACTGCATCTGTAATATGCTGCCAAGCTTCCTTTTTTTTAGGACCCGATACGCCACTATGTACGCTTGAAAATAAAATGTGGCGTTTTGAACGAACTTCTGATAATAAAACTTCCAATTTCTGCATCTGAGAAATTTTTCTTTTTCATTCGCATTCATGTCATAATATGATGCCCATATATAGTTGTCAGTTGGATTTAATGGGCGGGAGTTATGGTAATTGAGAATGAACGTGCACGCGCATCCCATTTATGACTGATTGGAATTCATTAACACACACACACACACACATTTCACTATCACATCTGACGTTTACGAAGTATTTGTGAACCAGGAGAAGAGTTTTCGGGAAGGTAAATCACTCGCATATTTACTCGTATATTTACGAATGTTTCATGAATGAGACCCATTGTATGTTAAAAATCTACACAACATGTGTCAAAAATGCTATCTACACAGTCACATGTGTTGTTTTTTGATACATCTCTTTTTGCAGTGTGGCCAGTATTTGGCATATTTCATTCTGTAACATACCTGTATTATTGTTTTTGATAGTGTTATACATTTCTTACAGATAATCACGATGATCATTGCATTTGTCTTACCGAATGTGGTATGGTATCTGTCAGCAATTACAGTTTGTCTACAGCTTTTTTTTATTAATTTTATCCATTAGGTGGATCTGGCAACACGGGATCTGGCACCCGCGCCCTCACTCACAACGCGCTCTCAAGCCCCGTTCACTGCGCTAGCTTCTCGCAGCAACATGAATTGCAAACGCTCATATGAGGTGGTTAAAACGGCTAATCAATCATTCAGAGAGCTTGCAATTTTATTTTTTAATGCGTACCGTAACTACGTTTTTTAACTCATTCACACACACACACACACACACACACAAAAGGGTGACCGGACATCCGTTTCCCGGTGCTGAAAACGTACTCGGTTACGTAACCTCGGTTCTCTCTAGAAAGGGAACGAGCTGCGTAATATCTTACGCTACGGGGAAAAACTCTTTTCCACGAGATATTGAAGCCAAAAATTATCCTTAATTTTGAATTAATGTAAAACGCTGTGCAGCAGCATGCAGACATAGGCAAGACGGCTTGCGCGCCTATTGGCTGCCCTGCGGCAACAGCAGCAGCCTATCGAGAGAGGCTCTGCGTGACACATATCCAATGGGGGCATTTCGCGCCCATTTCGTCACGTCCCGCCAGAAAGGGCGTGGTCTCACCCTATAAATATAGCTCGATAAGGCTGGTACACTGGTTTTCATCGCCGAAGCGAACCAGAGCTGTGCATGCACGGCAAGATACGCAGTACTCGTTCCCTCTCTAGAGAGAACTGAGGTTACATTAGTAACCAAGTACGTTCTCTTACGAGAGTATCTCTCGTACTGCGTAATATCTTACGCTATGGGGAACATGGGCGTAGGTTTGGTCTCAGCTTTGGTGGGGACACCCCCCCCCCCCCTTCCCCCCCATGAGACTGTGTAATGCTGAACAACCAAACATTTTATTTAACATAAATTATTATGTACATTAGTATTTACACTAACAAAAAATATTGTCACAAGGAAGTACTTTCAGTACACTGATATACTTTTATACTAGTACCAATTCACTTCACTTTCACATAATAAAACAGGTAGACTATATTTATATTTAATAATTTGCTATTAATTAATAGTAGTATATCTCATCACAGAATCACTTTAAGACCTTTACTTTAAGACGATCTATCACTTTAAGACCTCACCTGAAGGTCCAGTAACTTCATGTTTATATTTCAGAGCAATTTAAATATGAAGGGGACATGGTTTTCAAAACTTTTAACATGCATGATTTCCTTTACTCACGCTTTAATAATTCATAGTTCATAAAGACCTCACCTGAAGCCCTAAAGGTCCAGCTACTTCTTCCTCAACATGCTCTATGACACCTTCACAAGATGTCTGAGTTTCCTATATGTAATTAAATAAACTTATGAATAAAATACACACATATCATAGTATGCATTCAACACATCATGTTTATATTTCAAAGCAATTTAAATATGAAGGGGACATGGTTTTGTGGATTAACTAATCCATTATTATTATTATCCATTATTTCAGTATTCTATTAATACTAAAATTGTATCTTCTATTCTATATCAAATTCTATTGATATATTCTATTCTTAAAAAAAAAAAAAAAAAAAAAAGTGCATTAGATTAAACTGGGAAGGGTCATAAAACTTGCATATTGTTATCCTAGGTTTACTGCTTCTATTGTTCTCAATTGTAAGTCGCTTTGGATAAAAAGCGTCTGCTAAATGAATAAATGTAAATCTGTTGTGGTTTGATGCTGTCTTTCCTGCATACAAAATGGTTAATTAATTTTGTAGTTTATCCTATGGCTAGCAAGTTTAACCCTCCTACCAGATATTGTTATTTGGATATTATCAATCAAATAATGATTCATTATATTTGAATAACCAACAATGTTAACTTTTGCCTTTTTAACATTGCCAACATGTTTTTCCAGCACATGTGTCTAGCAAGTAGGCTACACTCACAAATACATTACATAAACAGAATGTAGAAACGAACAATGTCTCAGATGATCCACTGTTTATGAATGCAAGATTCTAAGTTAAGGTAGGATAATTAACATTCAGTGACTTGCTAACGTAGCATTCTATCATGATAGCGCGACTTCTATGAGTCTATCCGTGCTGCACACCCCTAATTAATGCTCCTAACCTTGAAAGATTGCAGAAGCTAGATTTAACTGTAACAATATCCTGGGTAACCAGGGTCATCAGTTAATACTATTTTCCACAGTAGAATCTGCATTTGAAAGCCTGGTCAGTCACTAGCCTACTACTGCTAGTTATTTGTGTGGCTAGTTATTTTTGCCTACCTACACTCTGCTTTATGTAAAGGTTCGTATGTCCCCTTTCTTCTTCTTGGGTGACATAGCTGATCTACAAAGTACAAAAAGGGGCAAAAAAATGGAATATTAAAATGTTTTACTCTGGCCTTTGTATATGGCAGGCAGAGAGACAGCCCTGGTAACTTCCCGTCGGCATCATCACGCGCACACACACACACACACACACACACACACACACACACACACACACACACACACACACGCGCACACACCACCCGCTCGCTGCCAGTGAGTGCAAGCACAAAAAGTAGTCCCGGCCCGCGCGTGCAGCCTGCCTGTCAGATACCCCGCCGCCAATCAAATTACGGCGTATCTTGTACTGTCGTCGTCCTGGCCGTTGGAATCGATCCAAATAGCAGCGCAAAGATCCAAATGCAGCGCAAATATCAAAATAGCAGTTCAAAGGAGCTTGCTAAATATTGGTGGGGACAAATTTGTCATCTCAAAATATTGATTGGGACTAGTACCTAGCGTACCCCCCTAAACCTACGCCCTTGATGGGGAACACAATGCAAAACGCCGTGCGTACTGGGATCCGACACCAAAGTCCCAAGGGCAGTAGCCCGGGGCTCATATAGTGCATAATCACCATAGACTCACAGAGAGTCGGAGAAGAGAGGCTGCAAGCATCATTCCCCATGAAATAGCATCCTACAGGAGCTAGTTATGTTAACACTGTTTCACGCAGACAGGGTGAACGTGTTCAGCCTGAACTGGGTAATAGTACGGGTTATTCAACACCCACGGAGCTGTTTTATCGCTCAGTGAGCGATGCACAAGCAAAACTCAGCATCTGGGCTGGCACAGCGGGGCAGATAGCACTGAATTCTATACCGACAGAAGTTTGGCTTGTAAGGCGGGAACCTCTAGGTTATATAACCTTATAAATGTAGACGGCGAGGCCCAGCCCGTGGCCGTACAGATATCTTGCAGGGTAACCCCACTATACCACGCCCACGACGAGGCCACGCCTCTCGTGGAGTGCGCTCTGACACCCAAAGGACACTGCAGGCCCTTAGAAGTGTAAGCCAGTGCTATGGCGTCGACTATCCATCTGGATAGGCTCTGTTTTGATACGGCCAGTCCCTTGGAGCGTCCGCCAAACAAAACAAAGGGCTGCTCGGTCTGTCTGAAGACAGACGAGCGGGACACATAACAGTCATAGACAGCGAGTCCAGCACTGTTCCCAGAACAGAGGTTTTCTGGCTGGGAAACAGCGAATTCTTCGCCCAATTGACTGTGAGACCCAGATTCTCGAGATGCTCGAGTAATGTGGTTCTGTGTTCTATGAGCTCTGAATGTGATCGAGCTAGAATCAGCCAATCGTCCAAGTAGTTCAAAACTCGCATGCTCTGAAGTCTCAGGGGTGCGAGGGCCGCGTCCATACACTTCGTAAATGTACGGGGTGCTAGGGATAGGCCGAACGGTAGGACTGTGTATTGATATGCCTGGCCCTCGAAGGCGAATCTCAAGAATCGCCTGTGACGTGACGCTATTTGTATTTGGAAATAGGCATCTTTCAGATCTATTTGACATAAACCAGTCTCCCTGGCGCACTTGCGCGAGGATTTTCCTGGTTGTCAGCATTCTGAACTGGCGCTTCATAAGCACTCTGTTCAGCTGTCGCAGATCTAGAATGGGTCTGAGACCCCCGTCTTTTTTCGGTACCAGAAAATATCTGCTGTATAGCCCCCCCCTTCGCTCTGAGCCTGAGATAAAGGTTCTATGGCCCCTTAGCTCAGCAGTTTCGCTATTTCGGCTCGAAGTAGATGAGATGCTTCGTTGTTTACCGTGGTTTCGACTCGCGCCGTGTAACGGCGGGGACGTCGAGCGAACTGTAGCGAATAGCCTCTTTTTATAGTGTTCAACACCCATTCTGATACCCCGGGAAGCTTTGCCCACGCATCTGCGTGAACAGCTAGGGGTAGAATGAAATCCAGGCTCTGGCCGCGGCATAGCGGCGGCTGCAGAGCTTCGGTGTGCTGAGACATAAACACTGTGTTTATAGTGTGCGAGGCGGGAGGCGCGCCGATCACGGCGGGCAGCCTGGTCGCGCTCAAATTCTCTATGACAGGTTGTGGAGAGAGAGCGAGCAGGACAAACCCCGTGGGGTTGAGCGTGTCTGTGAAGGAATGTGGGCGCGGGACAGCGGGTACATTCACTGCACTGAGAACACCGTCGGCTTGTGCTGACTGAATGTGTGTCGGTTTCATTTTTACAGAAACCGAGGGACACGCATTGTGTAGTGTTTGCGGGCACTGTGTCGTGGGCACATTCACTACATTTTTTTTTTTTTTTTTTTTTTGCACCATTGACATGAGTCGATTTTATTTGTGCTTGTGCTAGCCCTGAACTGTGGCGGGCTGTGTCTGTGTTTGGGAATGGGCACTGAGACGTGGGCATTCTTACAACACTCATAACACCATCGGCCGTGGCCGGAATACCAGAAAATACACTCTTTTTGGGATTTATCTGGGTCGCCGTAAAAATGGCATTTGTGTGCAGGCAAGCGGGCTGTGGTACCGGCTTGTTTACTGCAAAATACACTGGAACAGTCACATTGTTTGGAACTGAACGAGCGAGAAGTTTTGGTGGAGTCTGGCCGCGGCGAGACTTAAACACCGTGGGTCTTAGCTGACTGTATGTGTGTTGGTTTCGTTTGACAGAAAACGTGGCACATGCAGTGTGTAGTGTTTGTGGGCACTGGGTTGTGGGCACATTCACTATATTTAATGCACAATGACATGAGTCAATCTCATCTGTGCGAGCCCTGCACTGTGGCGGGCTGTGTTTGTGTGTAGAAATGAACACTGGGCTGTGGGCATTTTTATTACACTCATAACACCATCGGCTGTGGCCGGAATACCAGAAAATACACTGCTTATTTGATTTTTCTGGGTCGCCGTGGAAACGGCATTTTTGTGCAGGCAAGCAGGCCATGGTACCGGCTTATTTATTGCAAAATACACTGGAACAGTCACATTTTCTTGGAACTGAACGAGCAAAAAGTTTTGGTGCAAGTCTGGCTGCGGCGAGACTAAATTTTATCTGTTGCGAGAGCTGGGATCGGACACGGGTCTCCCGTGCGAAGGCTTTGGGTTTCGCCACTGAGCCACAGGGGGAAACGACAAAAGCTTAAAATAGCTTGAGCAGATAAGAGAGCGTCATCACAGTTTTGTGTGTGTTGGCGTTTGTTTGCAGGCGTGAGTGTTATACAACAGGCTCATTGCTGCAATATTGACATTTTCAGCCGCTCAAACTAAGAGGAGCTGAGAAATGTTTGAGAAATGGAGATTGGTCCAGCCTCGGCGGGACTAAAAACACACTCTTCCCTCATTTTGCCGGTGACGCATGCCCATGGGGGGGGCGGGGGCGGGGGCGGGGTAGCTTTCTTATAACGTAAAGAAAGCTAGCCGCGGTTTTGATGCTGGCCCGTTTCCCTGACGACTCGCGGGCAGAATGGGGGAGGTCCACAGAGCTCGCCCAATCCTCACTGTCCGACGCCAGGTTAGAGCAGCTGGCCTTCTCTACAAGTGCAGCTATCTCGTCGTCATTAATGGCGGAAGCGGCGGCGCGCGGCGGCCGTTGTCCGTCAGTGAGCGACTCGAGTGAAGCTGGTGAAGCTGAACTGGCGAGCTATCACGGGCTGGAGAAGGCTCGGGTCTGTTTCGGCGACCTCAATGGCGGAAGCGGCGGCAGACTGTCGGTGAGGGACTCGAGCGATGCCGGCGAAGCTGGCGGGCGAACCGGTGAGCTTTGGCGGGCAGGAGAAGGCTCGGGGCCGCGCTGGGCACGGCGCTTTTACGGCGCGGCGCAACATCGGGCTGAAGTGCGGGCTCTGAGAATGATGCCAGGCGAGTCCTCAGAGTCACCATAGGCATTAGACGAGAGCGAGAGCCGCATGATCCTTACCCAGGCAGGAAACGCAGATGACATGGCGATCCTCTTCACCGAGCGTGGCTCGGCACGAGCCGCAGGATCTTTGCATCTTGAAAAAGACGCAGCTCTTTTAGGAGAGAGACAGTGAAAAAATGTGTGTCGCAACGGCGAACACACACACACACTGTGCAGTAAAGGATATGACGCCGGAAAGCGTAGCAGGTACGGCGGCTAAAGACGGCGAGGCCAGCGACTTCAACCTCAAGGCTCGTCCCACTGTGTGCTTTTCTCAGACGGCGTGGCTTCTCACTCCAGATCCAGCGATGCGGTGATGCTTCGCTGAAGAGATGAAAATCAGTTGTACCAGCCTAATCGAGCTATATTTATAGGGCGAGACCACACCCTTTCTGGCGGGACGTGACGGAATGGGCGCGAAATGCCCCCATTGGATATGTGTCACGCAGAGCCTCTTTCGATAGGCTGCTGCTGTTGCCGCAGGGCAGCCAATAGGCGCGCAAGCCGTCTTGCCTATGTCTGCATGCTGCTGCACAGCGTTTTACATTAATTCAAAATTAAGGATAAATTTTGGCTTCAATATCTCGTGGAAAAGAGGTTTTCACCGTAGCGTAAGATATTACGCAGTACGAGAGATACTCTCGTAAGAGAACAAGCCTACACTCTTTAAAAAAGGGTTCCTCGGGGTTCTATATAGAACCCTGGGGTTCCGTACTTGGCCAATAGAACCCTTTACCGACAAAATGGTTCTATGTAGAACCCTTGGAGAGCAAAGAACCTTTTTTATTAAAAGGGTTCTATAATTCATGTTTTATGACTGAAGTGTAAACTAATGATTCACGTTATACAATAATTATACACAACACATTCACAAAGCTTTTTGAGTGAAGAAGACCCATGAGAATGACTGTAGTCAAAAACCAGAGTTAACAAAATGTTAATATCTAGTCAATGTATGATTTGAGATTTCTTTATGCACGTTACATTAGCATGAGACTTATATTTCCTAATACATTATAGTTTGCCTTTTTGCCCAATCATTTTGTAATAAAACATTATAGGCCTAATAATAAACTAACAAAGTGTTTTCTTTATTTTGTGTACCATATAGTGATGGTTTTAATCTATCGAAGGAAACATAAAAAATAATAATCGTAAAAATGCCCTCTGGTGGCGTATATGCGTTGCATCATCCTTGAATTCTTATTGGTGGATTGGCGAAGATGAACCTACAAGTGACAGTTAATTTTTCAAACTGAGGAGTCCGCCATTTCTGCCCGTTCATACCCTCAGGTAAGTTAAAGGTGCAATGTGTAAAAATTTTGAGTATCTATTAACAGAAATGCAATATGACATCCATAACTATGTTTTCAGTGGTGTATAAAGAACTTACTTAATAAACCGTAATGTTTTTATTACCTTAGAATGAGACATTTATATCTACATAACCGCGGGCACCCCCTTCTATGAAGGTCGACATATTGTGACGTCATGTTTCTACCGTAGCCGAACGCGAACAAACAGCGCTACAGAGCGCGTTTCGTCACTACCTTGAAAGAGAAGCAGCAGAAAGCTAGAAGCTAGCCATAAACACCGTGAGTAGTGACTTTTCCCTTGTCAGTGGTGTAAAATATGTAGTTGGATTGTTTCATGTAACTTAGTTCTTCTCCCTCGCTGTGTTATGGCTTTGCTATGTGGGGATAAATGTGCTGGTTACGTTCGTGAGACAGCTGATTAGTACTCTTGTCATTGACCGTAAAACAGTAACGTTACAGGAATCACCAACCCGTCGATCGCGGTTGACAAGTCGATCTTGGAAGCATTTTAAGTCAATCGTGAAGAGTTTTCAAAATCAGAGAAAAAAAGCCTATTGTGTGTAGTAAATGGTGACTAGGGGATGCGGAGGCGCGCGCGCTGATACAATCATGCCATTTTTGCCGCGCGCACCTTTGGGCTCATGCGGACGCGTCAAGTATAAACAATGCCTTACGCTTTAACCAGCTCAGCCACAGTAACAGCTCATATTTAGCCAGCTAAACTTTTACTACCCCGTTAGAAAAAATATATAGTTGCATAGTTTCATGTGGTTCTTCTCCCTCGCTGTGTTATGGGTTTGCTATATGGGGGGAAATGTGCTGGTTACGTTTGTGAGACAATCAGCTGATTACTATTATTATATTATATTATATATTAAGACCCTTGATCCTCACCTGACTATGGCTTTGTAAACTTTATCCATGATGTGGTTTATAATGGACTGTGGTACAGAAACAGTGACAATGTTACACACTCTTGGCTTACTCTGGCTATTCTCTGCTGTCTCAGACGACGATATGTAGTTTGTCCAACTTTAGTCACCGTAGCTTCTTCGAAAGGGCAGTGGGCTTCTCCCTTAGTGCAACTCGCAGCCGAACCGCTAGATGTCGCTAAAAATCACACACTGCACCTTTAAGTTTTTACATTTTTGAAATCATTTTACTGAAATATTTAGTATTGCAGTTAATATTTCTATTGGTTAGAGTATAGTCCTTGTGTTAAATACTGATACTAGAAGCAAAATGGATTATTAACTTAGCACAGATGGGCTTCGTCAGCCGTCGGTTCAGAAAGCCCTGTTAGGAAAAGCCCTGTCAAATTGATTTTGCTCCGGTTTTTAAAGTAATTAAGTTACAGTCTCCCTTTATTTCCTTGTAATAGTTAATGAAATGGTCAATAACAATAAGACAGCTGTGTTATAAGGAGACGAGCTTCGAGACAGAAGCGTGAATTTTAATTTCAATGAAGTGCACGCTCGTTTTTCTTTAATGGTAAGTTAACGATAGGCGCCGATTGAAATAACGTTAAAAAGCAAACCGGGTGGAAGATGGAGGTGTATGATATGCTAATGTTTGTCGCAGTTTCACACATAACCTACTCAGTTTGCGTTTAGTATTTTTCCCAGGCCTATATTAACTGGTGTAGAAGTTCTTAACTGTTAACTTTGGCCCGAGGTCCACTTTCGTGCAGTTTTTAGCTCCAACCCAGATCAGACTGTTACTTTTCAGTAATCCCAAAGATCTTGATTAACGTTAGCTTGTTCAGGTGTGTTTTATCAGGGTTGGAGCTAAACTAAGCAGGTGAGTGGACACTGCTACAGTTGAGAACTTCCGGCCGGTCTCCATTAAAACTGCACGGTTGCAGTCAGTGCAGCGTTCGTATCCGCACATACTCCTATGTTCATTCATTGTTTACTGTGATGCATGCGCTGGATTAAAGTGATGATAGCACATGGTTAAATGTGTAGGTGTGTTTAATGCATAGTTGGTTTGTGAAGTGTTATTTATGCTCTGTTTTCTTTTCCCCCCAGATAACGATGGTTGACAAAAAGAGCTTAATAAGATAAAAAAAGTGAGTTTGTGTCGTTAAATATTAAACATTGTTGCTAAATAAACAAACTTGTGCTAAGCAAGCTTAAAATCCTTATCTTAATCTTAATTTATATTTTTCTTTTTCTTCAAAAAGCCTGGAAACTCTAGTGCCTCAAATATCTTGTACTCAGTATGTATCATTGTTTTGAAGTTTAAACAGACTGTATTGTGGCAAGTAAAATGAATATCCTGTATAAAAAGACTTCATCATTGTATTCATGAACCTCAAGAACCCTGTGAGGATGAGGGCTTATTTGTTGCCAAACCTTGGCCAGCAGTGGGATTCCACGCATGTAATAATTTTGATTACTTTACCACGCCCAGTATTTTTCTTATTGAACATTCTCGGAAATACATCACTATATGGTAGTCAATTGCAACCTCCAGTTCATGCTGACTTTAAGGAACTTGTTTGGCTGAAAGTTTGTAATTTGGATACAAGCACCTGAAGTAAACAAATGTTTTGTATTTTTTAAAGATGCTGCATGAAATGACGATGAGGTTTGGAACAGACTTGGCGAAGAACATGGAAACATCTCTAAATGAAATGGTGCCCAAACATCATCAGGAGTGCAAAAGAAAGAAGTAAAAAAGGAAGGAAGGAAGATGAAACCACAGAAGGTAACCACCATTTCCCCATCCAACCTATCTGTTCCATGCCCAGTGTAAAGTTGCATTGTCAATGTAAAGGTTGTAGCTTCTATAAATTGTATGTGAAAACATGTATTAAAATAATGAAAGTATTAAAGGAATAGTTTTCCCCAAAATGAAAATTGTCATAATTTATTCACCTCTTGTCATTTCAAATCTTTATGACTTTCTTCTTCAGAACATAAAAAGATATTTTGGATGGATGGTAAAAAGGATGGTAACCGAACAATGGCGGTGCTCATTGACCTGCTGCATTGGTTTTGTGTCCATATAATTGAAGTGAATGGGTACCAGCATTGTTCGGTTACCAACATTCTCCAAAATAATTTTTTTTTGTGTTATGCAGAAGTAGGAAAGCCATATAAGTTTAAAATGACAAGAGTGAGTGAATGATGACAGAATTTTCATTTTTGGGTAAACTATCCCTTTAATTGATTTCTGTACCTAATGTACAATAATTTGTATCTGTTTGTAGTTCTCGTTAGGAATGCTGCACTCATTTTATTGCCAGCACTATTTAAAGAAAACGCCAACTTCCTCTACTGTGTAGATAGTGTAAGCATAATAATATGGAGCGAATTATGTGCCATAATTAAACAAACAAATAGAGCATTTTGCAAACAAACTCAATCTGCTTTGCAAAGGTAAAATCGACTCCCAAACAAACAGAAAGCAATGTTCATGTACAAAGGTCAATTTGTGCAAAAATGCAGTGGAGTAACACAAATGCATTGTGTTTGGCAAATATAAATAAATGAGCCTAGACAATATTTCACAAATAAATACAAACCATCCTACAAATTGCATGGAACCTTTGAACAAATACCAAATCTAGTGCATACAAATGCATATCTGTCTGTTTTGATTGTGAGACACTTGGCTTTTTATGAGATCTCCCGGCTCGATTTTCTCACAAATGTGTCCAGGCAGATTTTCTCACAAATGCAGTTGAGCAACTTCCTCTTCTAAAACAGTAGATGGCGCTAAGATAGGGGATTAATTTAGCGCTAGTCTCCCAGGAGAAGCACTGATTTGAAACGCGTGCTTGCCTTTGCCTACAGCTGTGAAAAATGAGCGGTGAACAGGTGAGTTTCTATCTTACTGTATCTATAATTTACCTTTTTGAGGTTTTCTTTTGCAAAAAGTTATTTCATATCTAGACAGAAATCCACATTAGCACTTAGTAGCACTTCACTCTCTCTAGGATAGAGGAAGCTGAAAGCTCTGCCATCATATGTTGCTTTTTTACATTTTTGTAAAAACGTTACATTTACTGAACGTCTATTTCTTTTGTTCTCCATATGAGTTCTTTATTTATTTAGTTGGAATTCAGTCAGCTGTAAATGTAATAAAAAAAAAAGAATGAACAAAACAAACAATATACAATTGTTTCTTAACTTGCCTGTGACATATGCAGTGCCCAAATTATTATTTTGGACAGACAAATGAAACCCTCCTTTCAATTAAATGAAATGTTCTCATTCATTTATGGAGAATGAAAGAAATAGACTTGTTCAGTGTAGACATAATCACTAATTTAGTAATTTTGCACATGTCCGATAGGAAAAATGTAAAAACAACATATGATGGCAGAGCTTTCAGTTTATAGATTCCTCTATCCTAGAGAGAGTGAAGTGCTACTAAGTGCTAATGTGGATTTCTGTCTAGATATGTAATAAACATTTTGCAAAAGAAAACCTCAAAAAGGTAAATTATAGATTCAGTAAGATAGAAACTCACCTGTTCACCGCTCATTTTTCACAGCTGTAGGCAAAGGCAAGCACGCATTTCAAATCAGTGCTTCTCCCTGGAGACTAGCATTAAATTAATCCTCTATCTTAGCGCCATCTACTGTTTTAGAAGAGGAAGTTGCTCAACGGCATTTGTGAGAAAATCTGCCTGAACACATTTGTGAGAAAATCTGCCTGGACTAGTCTGGGTTTCCCCATGCTGCCTTCCTGCAGCGCGATTTTATTCACGCTGAAAGGCAGTATGGATACCATGGTCCAGATTTTCGCCTCATCTAGGGAACCAATCACAGAACGGGGAGGGAGCAGCAAGACGATGACGATATCTATGCGACACACCGAAGCAGTTTGTTTATTTCTATGGATATATACCATATACCTTCGACCCTCATGTTTATCTTGTACAAACGGCAATAGTCGCTGAACGTCATTGTTTACACAAAAATATCTTACCCATCGTCTTCTTCCTTGTCTAATTTCTGTCGCTCTACATACGTCATCTGGTATAATTGAAACGATTGGCTATAGCTACGTACAGGCGCATTTGATAGACATTCTTAGCACCCAATAAACGGCGCCGGGCATTCGTAAACCAGTGGTTCCCAACCCTGTCCTGGCGCCCCCCCAACACTGCGCGTTTTCTTTGTCTCCCTAATCTAACACACCTGATTCAACTCATTAGCTCATAACCACACGGGTTAATGAGCTGATGAGTTGAATCAGGTGTGTTTGATTGGGGAGACAAAGAAAATGCGCAGGGTTTGGGGGGGAGCCAGGACAGGGTTGGGAACCACTGTCGTAAACCACGCCTCAAATACGAGAAAATGTACATGTGGTTCCCAGACCCAAGTCTCAACGAGAATTGGGTCTGGCGTTAGCCAGGCTATGCCTGGACGCATTTGTGAGAAAATCAAGCCGAGAGATCTCATAAAAAGCCAAGTGTCTCACAATCAAAACAGAAAGATATGCATTTGTATGCACTAAATTTGGTATTTGTTCAAAGGTTACATGCAATTTGTAGGATGGTTTGTATTTATTTGTGAAATATTATCTAGGCTCATTTATTTATATTTGTAAAACACAATACATATTTGTTACTCCACTGCATTTTCGCTCAAATTGACCTTTGTACTTGAACATTGCTTTCTGTTTGTTTATGAGTCGATTTTTCCTTTGCAAAGCAGATCGAGTTTGTTTGCAAAATGCTGTATTTGTTTGTTTAATTATGGCACATAATTCGCTCCATAGTATAAAGTCTTTGTATTTTCATTAACATTTGATGCACTTGACTTGAATTAAAGTAACTGTTCATGCAAATATAAAAATATTAGTCAGTAGGACAGGGCGATCAATCAATTTTATCGATTAACTCGAATGCAGGGATTAAAGTGAAAAAAAATCTTCTGACTGAATTTTTTTTCAGGCCAAGTCATATTCCTTTAACTTTATTTAAATAGTCAAGACCAATAGCGTTTTAAGGGGAGATGTTTTAAACCGCTTTAATATTGCCAGTTTGCGTATTTTAAAAGCTATTTTAATCTATGAAAATTTTGTAATTAGCTTGACAAATAATCAACCATCTACATAACATTTCAGTTCATGTTTTTATCTTATAAGACCAAACAATGCTAAACTATATATATAGTTTGTTCCATGGCA
Organism: Gila robusta; assembly: GCA_030770095.1. Lineage (NCBI taxonomy): Eukaryota > Metazoa > Chordata > Actinopteri > Cypriniformes > Leuciscidae > Gila > Gila robusta. The sequence continues at coordinate 266,694 of JAVALU010002400.1, forward strand.
AATCGTTTTGGCTGAGGGCAAAGTGAAGTTTCATAACTTTATATATTTAGGCTATTTAACTTTAACTTTGTAGCCTATTAGAGAGCTGACTTATGTTTGACTGAATTGTTTGATTTATTTCTCATTGTATAGCTTCTTATAGCCTACCTATTAGGCTACTTATACTTTTATACTGGATATTATTGATCATTAAAACTGACATTCAACAAAAAGAGACAGGGTTGTGTAATGTTATATATTCTAAAATATATAAAATATTCTTTATATATATATTTTACTATGCATTCTCTTTACTGTATGTATGCATAATAAAATAAAACGATACAACCCTGTCTCTGTTTGTTAAATGTCAGTTTTAATGAATAATAATGTTTCATATTTTTGAAATGCAAACAAAAATAAGCAGTGTTATATTTCGTGTTGTTATATATATGCAGTGAAGATTTCATATTTCGTTTTATTGTTGTCTAAAATAAACATAAAGAGATAACCGGAGTAGCCAGAGCGAGCTGAGTGACGCGATCAAGAACGCGCTGTTCCGTTTGCAGAATAACCGGACTCGGGTCCAAGTCGAACTTGGCAAGTCCGAAGTTTGCGTACTTGGTATTGAGAAACGGCCAATATTGACCCGGGTTCTGTTTTCTATCATGCGCCGTGCACGTTTGCGATGGCGTAATATGCACGCAAACGCACCAGGGTTCGATAGAATCAAGTTGAGTGTGAAACCAGACCAACGCTGCGGGGGACAAACGCACTCGGATTCGGACCGCAGCAAACCAGCTGTAGCCTGACATGCACTTATCCAAAAAGATTAATTGAGTGAACACTGAGCAGTTTTTCCGTGAGCGGGAATTGAAAACCCGGACTGGACCATAAGCGAAGTGATTACAGAATGCTTAGAGTGGAGAGAGGAACGTGCTTTCGCTCCAATCCAGGCTTTATCACATCCCCCTCAGCAGGGTGAATACACCTCGTCTTTCCTTAATTTAAGACCTATTCAAACTAAAATTAAGACATTTATCACACTATTTGAGAAATGAAAGCCTATTTACGGCCTTAAAATTATGAAAAGTGAATTTAGGATATTAAGGAACATTAAGGACAGACGGGAACCCTGCAATACACGGAAATCCGTCATAGACTCGCTGCAATTAACGGAAATCCGTCGTAGCGACGGAGAACTTTAATCCCTGCGAATGTGTAGTTTATGTCGACTTCGCATCGATCATAAAAGAAATACAACTCCAGGGGTTAATACTTGTCTTCAAAAGCAAAATGTTACATACAAATGGTACGTTAGTAAGGTAAAAAAAAATATTAAATTTGCCAAGATAGGTTGCTATAATTAGACTATGTATAGATAAGAAAATAACATCCAATGGGGTGGCACATCAGCTCCACATCAATAATTATGAGTCTTGTTGGTTCTTGCGTGTCACGTGCCTAGCTGTCATATCTGTGTTGTGTCATGAATGATTCAGTCGCAAGAATGAAAGAACCAATGAAATTTAAAGTAGTCAAAGTGGAGCTGAATCGGTAGCATGTTGATTGTCCTTCAGTCATCAGTAATGTTGACATTCAAACACATTACAAAGCTTGGAAGAGCCAGGATATTATTAAATATATCTCAGATTTTGTTTAAGTGAAGAAATAAAGTCATACACATAGGTTGGCTTGTTGGTAAATTATGGGATAATTTTAGGTCTATTTGATGACTTCTGTTAATTGGTGAAAAGCACTCAAAGGGTGAAATGTTTGTTTTACAGGAACCCAAAGGTCCTACACCAACCAGTGTTAAACGGCTGTCCAGATCCCCTCAAGACTGAAAGTGTCAGCATTATAATGGAGGCAGACATGGACATGACAAAGGCTGTGGAATGCCTGTTTGCAGTCTATTTTGCAGTCGCACAATGACATTTATTCAAAAATATATGCATAAACTTAAACAAGAGCATGACACAAGAACACCAATACCTGTACTAAAAATGTACTGTCAACTTGTGTAAGTTGTAGTGCTATTTATTAGATGTTTTAATTGTTCATGTATTGTTTTTTATCTGCATTGTCAAATATCAAAAATATAAAATCAAAGATCTGTTTTTCCTCATTTTAGAGATGCATGTAAAAGTTAAGTACAGTACATAAACTAGCTTATGTATGTTTATTGCTAAGTGAAAATGCTTAAATTAATTCAAACTAAATGGTTGAATGTAATTTAACATCTTAAATGTAAAAAAAGTTTTGCTGTATAATACCGAGTATACGGATGTGCAATTTTAAATATGACACTAATATTTTTGTATAATCAATTGAATAAATTAAAACTATTGGAATTTTTAGGATTGGTTATATTTTTGTATTCATATCATTAACTGGTTTAACAATATAGAACCCTTAAATGGTTCTAAATAGAACGATCTAACTTGGATTTAAAGAACCATTTGGGGTTCTTTTTATGGAACCCATAAAAATGGTTCTATATAGAACCATTTTGGAGTTCCATATATTTAGCCATTTCTGGTTCTAAATAGAACCATTTCTTTTAAGAGTGTATGTAGCAAAATAGTCACGGCTTGTATCAATATTTTGTGTTTTACTACGTTTTTTAACTCATTCTCACACACACACACACACACACAAGGGTGACCGGACGTCCGTTTCCTGGTGCTGAAAACGAGCCTATATATGTAGCAAAATAGTCACGGCTTGTATCAATATTTTATATGCAGTTATGAGAGAGCAGAGTTTTTGGCGCGGAACTTCGTGCGATTTCTTCGGAATTCAGCAGGTCGTAAAATCGTGTCGTATATCACTGCCTCCGTACGATTTTCGGATAAACTCACTCGTAAAGTGTGTGTGGACATACGATCTTCTGACCGTCCGAATTCGCACCGTGTACGCCCGCCTTTATTCACAAGAATGACAGTTGGGAAGGCTGGAGTCTTTGTTCCGTTTTCTTCTATTTTAGTTTTCTGTTCCTCTTTCAAAGTGTCCAAAGTGTTAACAACAGTTCCCTGTTCCTCTCTTAAGACTTGTATCTTAGTCCCTTGTCACATGGTTGCTTTGAATTCTATGCGTTTGAGTTTAATATACAGTGAGGAAAATAAGTATTTGATCACATGCTATTTTGCAAGTTCTCCCACTTGGAAATCATGGAGGGGTCTGAAATTGTCATCGTAGGTGCATGTCCACTGTGAGAGACATAATCTAAAAAAAAAATATCCAGAAATCACAATATATGATTTTTTAACTATTTATTTGTATGATACAGCTGCAAATAAGTATTTGAACACCTGTCTATCAGCTAGAATTCTGACCCTCAAAGACCTGTTAGTCTGCGCTTAAAATGTCCACCTCCACTCCATTTATTATCCTAAATTAGATGCACCCGTTTGAGGTTGTTAGCTGCATAAAGACACCTGTCCACCCCATACAATCAGTAAGAATCCAACTACTAACATGGCCAAGACCAAAGAGCTGTCCAAAGACACTAGAGACAAAATTGTACACCAGGGGCGTCACTAGGACTTTTATTTTAGGGGGGCTAAGCCCCCAATGAGGGTATGATTTTTTTTTTTTAATTATAAAAAAAGGTAACACTTTAGTTAAGGATCTAATACTCACTATTAACCAGTGTTTAATACTCACTATTAACCCATGCAAAGGCAGGGTTTTATAATCACTGTGGTCCCAAATGTGAGGTAGGGCAGATAGGCGGGTTCTGGGTTTCCCCGAGAAAATTTAGATATTTTGATTTCTCTGATCTACATATTTTAAGATGTTTTGAAGGCCAAAAAATTTGGATAACAGCTTTAAAACCATGTCAGTGGGCAGCTGATTATTTTTCTCTCCTCATCAGCATCACACTCTTTTTCTCTTTGTTTTTATCTTGCCCTGTCTCTTCCACTCCTAAAGCTGAGCTTTGACTGATATAGGCTTTTCATTTTTGTCTGTCAGTGAAGAAAGTAAACATAGGGTCAACTGATAGGTTGATTTTGCCTATGAATCATTTTCTCAGACGCGTTTATTTACTGAAAGCTATAAAGCTAGGTAATTAAGTTTATTAAATGCATTCACAATATGTAGGCTACACATTCATTATTGATCGTATGCCTAATACAGGGCCGTAGACAGGGCTTTATAATCAAAGAGGTCCTAAATTTGAGGCTGGTAGGGGGTTAAAATTTTTTATTTCTCTGATATGTGCATTTCGAGATGTTTTTAAGACCAAAAAAAAGGATAAGAAATAGCTTTAAAACCATGTCAGAGCAGTAGATTATTTGTTAATACCTGCTCTCTCCTCACCTCCATCACTCTTTCTTTTTTCTCAGTCTCTTCATCCCTTTCTCTTCCCTTCCTAAACCTGAGCTTTTTAATTTACTAAAGGCTACAATTTGTATTATATTCTTAATATGTACACATTCATTATTAGTCTTGTGCCTAACATGATGAAAACGGCTTTGTTAATGTTTCTTGTCCCCTAACAATGACAGTAAACTAATTATTACATAAGTCACGTTACATACGTATAGGCCTATTTTCAGTTCAAAATGGCGAAATTAGACAAAACTATATTAGTTTGCCTGATTATTTTTTGTCATTCGTTTAACAATTATGCCTAAAAAAAAACGTCAAATATGAAATGTTAAGTTTAGCTACTTACATCTTATCTCACACTTGACCGTACGCGTCGAGTCGCACTGTTAAAATTTGCGCTCAGCGGCGTCTGTGAACATAAAGCCCGCCTACTTTGATTTGATTGGTCATCTCAAATATTCTGACATTGACGAGCAGTGACAGACCAATGAGGCTCAGATGAACACACACACACACACACACACACCCTGTCCTCTGTGTCTGACGTGCTCTCTGCTCGGCGCCGCTGCGGATTGAAGATGAAGAACGCGCTGAATCTGATTATAACAAGACTGAAGCGAACACGGATTTGGGTGGCCTACATTAATCACAAATTTTTAGGGGGCTAGGCAGAAGTTGCTGAAGCCCCCTAAAAAGGGCCTAACGACGCCCCTGTTGTACACCTCCACAAGGCTGGAAAGGGCTATAGGGAAATTGCCAAGCAGCTTGGTGAAAAAAGGTCCACTGTTGGAGCAATCATTAAAAAATGGAAGAAGCTAAACATGACTGTCAATCTCCCTCGGACTGGGGCTCCATGCAAGATCTCACCTTGTGGGGTCTCAATGATCCTAAGAAAGGTGAGAAATCAGCCCAGAACTACACGGGAGGAGCTGGTCAATGACCTGAAAAGAGTTGGGACCACCGTTTCCAAGGTTACTGTTGGTAATACATTAAGACGTCATGGTTTGAAATCATGCATGCCACGGAAGGTTCCCCTGCTTAAACCAGCACATGACAAGTCCCGTCTTAAGTTTGCCAATGACCATTTGGATGATCCAGAGGAGTCATGGGAGAAAGTGATGTGGTCAGATGAGACCAAAATAGAACTTTTTGGTCAAAATTCCACTTGGTGTGTTTGGAGGAAGAAGAATGATGAGTACCATCCCAAGAACACCATCCCTACTGTGAAGCATGGGGGTGGTAGCATCATGCTTTGGGGGTGTTTTTCTGCACATGGGACAGGGCGACTGCACTGTATTAAGGAGAGGATGACCGGGGCCATGTATTGCGAGATTTTGGGGAACAACCTCCTTCCCTCAGTTACAGCATTGAAGATGGGTCGAGGCTGGGTCTTCCAACATGACAATGACCCGAAGCACACAGCCAGGATAACCAAGGAGTGGCTCTGTAAGAAGCATATCAAGGTTCTGGCGTGGCCTAGCCAGTCTCCAGACCTAAACCCAATAGAGAATCTTTGGAGGGAGCTCAAACTCTGTGTTTCTCAGCGACAGCCCAGAAACCTGACTGATCTAGAGAAGATCTGTGTGGAGGAGTGGGCCAAAATCCCTCCTGCAGTGTGTGCAAACCTGGTGAAAAACTACAGGAAACGTTTGACCTCTGTAATTGCAAACAAAGGCTACTGTACCAAATATTAACATTGATTTTCTCAGGTGTTCAAATACTTATTTGCAGCTGTATCATACAAATAAATAGTTAAAAAATCATACATTGTGATTTCTGGATTTTTTTTTTTTTTTAGATTATGTCTCTCACAGTGGACATGCACCTACGATGACAATTTCAGACCCCTCCATGATTTCTAAGTGGGAGAACTTGCAAAATAGCAGGGTGATCAAATACTTATTTTCCTCACAGTATATAGCCTTAAATATGGCACTTTGGTTTAAACTTAAACTTTTGTAACAAATAATTTGTTTCACTATGCAGCAAGTTAAAAGTTCAACAAGTACTGCTCAGACTGTTTAAATATATACAAATTACACATGTATTCCCTCACTGAACGAAAATATATTTCCATATATTTGGAAACTGAATAAATAAAAAAAAACATAAATTTAAATAAGTTGACAGATATCAATGCAATGGGACAATACAGAAACACTTTAAATCATTAAATCACATTAAACACCAACAACAAGTTAGAACTAAAAGATCTGTGAAGATCTCAGCAGAGGAGGATTAAACAACTCCACAAACAGCATTACCAGCTTCACTTATTAACCAGAAATACTTTTTTTGGTCACACTTCTACAGCAATTCTTATTGAGAATTCACAGAGCTTTAGGAAAATAATAAAGTTTGAAGTCACGCAGGCACAATTTAAACATATAATCAGCTTTAGTATCAGTTATCTCTGAGAGTCAAAGCAAATTTTAAAACCTGTTTGACAAGTTGTTTAACAACTTTCTCAGATGTATTTTGTTGAAACTATAGTAAATAAATCACAATCTTAAAAGAGCAAGTCTGAAAACTTACAAAAGGGACTTCCTTCTTCACTTCTCCTTTTTTGTCTCCCTCTGGGTTTTCCACAATCATTGTGGTGAGAACTCGTGCTTTTGTCCTCTAAAGTGATTGGTTCTTCATCCACAGATGTTCCTTTAAAATCATGAAATATGCCACGTGTGAGACAGTCTTCCTGGTTTCCCTTGAGCATCTTATCAACCCATTGAAATATATCTGAGTGCAATTCTGTTTTTGTTTCATCCAGCTGCAGATGTCGACCTCCACAGTCCTTAATCAACTGATGAATAGTGTGCAGTTGCACCACAGTATCAGTATGGCTGATCTTAGAAGTAATCATTAATCTGTCTGTCTCTTTATCAGTCGTGAGTACAATGGTGCGTTTAATTGCATCTTCACTGAATTGTTTCAGCACATATTCCACTCTTCTCATGTCCTCCTCAGTGAAGTCTTTATACTGCAGTACGAGTATGAAGACATGAGGTCCTGGATAAGACTGATCCACACACTCTCTCACTGTGTGTGTGATCTGATGATGTGAGATGTTTGGATTTAGCAGATGAAGAGTGTTAATGACTGTGACGTGTCTGTCATTCACCTTTCCACTGACTGGGATTACATTGTGCTTCTCTAAAGCTGCCGGATCTTCATTCTCATGCTTATTTATTCCCAGGATCAAGTTTCTAACTTTGCAGTTTTCTGATACGTTCGTACCCAGAAGAACAATCCTCAAATCACACACTGGAAAACAAAACGGAAAAAAACTTGAAAAATCATCACCTAAAAAGTGTAGAAATAGCTATAATCACTAAAAATGTTAACATTTGTGAGTATTTTGTCTTCAGATTTACATTACTGAATATTAAATGAAAAAAAATGTTTGGTTGTGATTCCTATGTAAATTATTCACAACCAGAAACCTCAAAAAACAACTGACTGTCACTGAATATAACAACAAAATGTGCAGCCATATTTACATGGTACCAATATAATCTATTATTTAACTGACTTACTGTTAGGATTGTCAGCATTTATACTTCCCCGCCTTTGCCTCTCTGAAAATAAATTCATCCATATAGTATTAGATGTAAAGAATATAATGTAATTGAAACTTCAATGATCATGACAGATTGAATTAGTGACAGAAGCGATCAATGACAGAACGTTGGGATTCGGTTCAAACTTACAAATTAAAAAAAAAAAAGTTATCAAGAAAAACATTTAAAAACTAACAAAATGTCAAAGAGTGTGTGTACATAAAGTTTTTTTTAAACCTTTGAAAATAGGTGGACTTCTTGCTGCATTTGATGTGACTGAATCTAGACAACATCAAGAAGAAAATTAAATAAACACCTTAAAATACTATCAAATTGGCAAATTCTCTGCATATTTTATAAAAAAAAAAAATTATGAATTATACACTTTGAAAAAAAAAAAGGACTTATTCACTGTGGTTATCTTTATTTACGTTATATACACATTTCAACCTAGCTTCTATATTTATTGTAATTTAATTTGTTGCCTACCCATTCTGGATGTTATTTCACCTCAAGCGTTGTGCTGAAATCTGATTCCTCAGCAAATTGCTCCTGCTTTCGTTTGCATACACGACGGACACTCTTGAGTCTCACACAGCCACACATTTGACTGTGGGCGGTCCGTGGCTGTGCTGTTTTACTCTGAGGAGATTTTCAGTTCAGATAGCCGTTTTCACTCTTTTCCTCAATGCTAACAAAAGACAGCCAAGAAATTGTTGCAAAAAAAAAAATAGCCTTGCAAGCATGGATTAGTTTGAAAGAAGCAAAGGGCGCAAATAAATTACAGATCTTTTCAAGTGAAACAGAAACTGCAGCTTCACCAATGCTGTAACAGACATATTGACACATTATAGACATATTCACACTTCTCTTTTTACATTTACATTGAATCTGGTCAGCGTCATGAGGAGGCCTGACCTGGCCACTGTGTCCCATCTCAATAATTTTCTCAAAGTTGCTAATATAAACTCACACAAAGAGTGCTAGGACAATTACAACTTAACTGAATAAATTAAAAAATAAACTAAAACAACATAAATTTGACAAAGAAGTTAACAGACATTAGCAATGGTAAGAGAAAACGTACCTGTATGATGGGTCCCAGTGATGTGGTGTAAAAGGAGAAGAGGAGGGGTGCCAGCACTGAACCCTGGGGAACCCCTGTGGTCAGTTGATGTGCTTTGGATACCTCGCCTCTCCATGCGACTCTGAAGGACCTACCAGTGAGATAGGACTCAAACCAGTGGAGAGGAGTACCTGTGATGCCCAGTGATGAGTGGGTGGACAGAAGGATCTGATGATTCACAGTGTCGAAGGCAGCAGAAAGAGAACTGATGATTTGGAATCAGCTTTTGCAATCCTTAGAGCTTCTGTGACCGACAGTAGTGCAGTCTCGGTTGAATGCCCTTTCTTAAAGCCAGATTGGTTGACATCCAGCTGGTTGTTCTGAGACAGGAAAGATGACACTTGGTTGAAAGCAACTCGTTCAAGTGTTTTCGCAATGAATGGTAGGAGAGAGACAGGTCTGTAATTCTCTAAAAGTGATGTGTTTAATGTTGTTTTTTTAAGCAGTGGCGTTACCCGAGCCTGCTTGAATGCTGTAGGGAAAATGCCAGTGTGGAGGGATGAGTTGATGATGTGTGTGAGTGCTAGTAGAATTGTGGGAGAGATGGCTTGTAGAAGGTGTGAGGGGATGGGGTCTAGAGGGCAGGTGGTAGGATGACTGGAGAGGAGAAGTTACTTCTGCCTTGGTTATGGAGAGGAGGAGTAGAGAGGATTTCTGGCTGTGGGAGTAGTTGTGCTGGGTTCCTGTGTGTGTGTGTGTGTCAGCTAAAAGCTGATGGTTGTTGTTTTGTTGGTGAAGAAATGAGTTGAATGTCTTGAAAAGTGTTTGTGTAAACAAGGTCCAGTTGGTTGCCTGATTTGTGAGTACCTGTGCTTCTCCAGATTAATGTTGAAATCACCAAAGACTACAAGTGGGGTGCCATCCTCAGGGAAGGAGGACAGCAGCACATCCAGCTCCTCTACAAAGCTTCCTGAGCAAAGCGAAAGGCTTTAGATTACTCGCGGGATTCACGTCACTCGCGCGAATACAAACATAGCGTGAAAAGGAGTGTCTTCATGCACATCATCATCAACAACAACAAAAATGTCTTTCTGACATTTTTTCAGCACTCGTAAGGAAGCAGTTTCTCAGTCTGTGTGTTTTCATAGCCCTGTACATTTAATTATCTATAAGCATTTCACTTATTTTTACTGTCAGAACACCATAGTTCTGCAAATTAACTAAATGCATTTATTTCCATTCAAATGGATGGAAGCCTGTAAGGATTGGGCTCATACGAATCTTTAAGTTGAGTAAAGTTGGCGATAAATTCACAGATTCAAACTTCCCGGGTCAATAACTCATCAGCTAAACGTTGCTACTACACAAATGACGCCTCTTTTTAATCGTAGTAACGTAGACAAGCAGCCACAACCTAATTTTCCTCGAAACGAGCTTTCCTTTGCAATGGATAAAATACATTGATCTCTATGCGCAGGCGGCTGAGAGACAGATCCGAAGGGACCGTCTGCAAAGTGCAAACCCCGAAAAGCGTTACTACGAAAACAGTCAATAACTTCACTGTAATACACTGCATTGTTGCCAAATTCAGTTCACACATAACTGCTGTCCTGATGGTTATACTACAACACTTATTTTGGTATAAAAGTCTTTTTGCAGACTTTTTATGATTTTTATCTATGTAAAATATTCAATAACTTCACTGTAATACACTGCATTGTTGCCAAATTCAGTTTACACATGACTGTTGTCCTGTTGGTTATACTACAATACTTATTTTGTGGGAAAAATATTTTTAATTGTATATACAATTGTAAATTTATAATTTTGATGATTTTTGTTATGAAAAATATTCAATAACTTCACTGTAATTCACTGTATTTCAATTTATTTACTTTTCGGGGTTTGCACTTTGCAGACGGTTCCTTCGGATCTGTCTCTCAGCCGCCTGCGCATAGAGATCAATGTATTTTATCCATTGCGAAGGAAAGCTCGTTTCGAGGAAAATTAGGTTGTGGCTGCTTGTCTGCGTTACTACAATTAAAAAGAGGCGTCATTTGTGTAGTAGCAACATTTAGCTGATGAGTTATTGACCCGGGAACTTCGAATCTGTGAATTTATCGGCAATTTTACTTAACTAGAAAAGTTTGTGCTTTCGAGCTGGTCAGCCACATCGCGTAACAGGTCCGCCAGCGGCCTCACACTTGAAGCCATTTCGTCTCTACAGCTGGAGACCCCACATGCATAAAATGCTAGAGACACACGGGATCCGCTGATTGATGTCACCATAGATTAAGAAGATGTCAATCAGTAGATCCGACTGCGCAGTGCATGATGGACCCATCCAAAGAAAAGCATCAGGCTCACAACAAACTGTAAAACTAGGCAATGCTGATCAAATATGAATCAAGATTCTGTTGCTGGATTGTCTATTTCTCGCCTTAAATCTTTTCAGAAATAAATTTCAGTCATATCATTCATTGTATTACACACTAGTCGCAGCATTCATAGGTAGCCTGCATCATGGGCGGATCTACAGGGGGGCAAATTCTCCAGAGCCTTGCCCCCCCCCAGCTGCCTCCCTAACTTTGATGATCCAAAAACTGTACGTGTAAAAACAACCCACCACTATGTCCACAAGCTTTTCAAAGCAGTGAACTAAACAATACATTTACCAAAAGTGAACAATTTAATTTTTAATTTTAAATGTATTATTAGCGCCTCCCCCCTGCCCCTCAAATACTTATACGGCCCTGATTCAAACGTGCAGAACAGCATTCGCTTAGTCTGGCTGACCGCTGACTGGCTCACACACACAGCGAGTCTGCTGCGGTGCGGTGGCCCTGCAAACCGACTGGAGAGACTGAGCTGCCCCAGAGCCTCTGAAGGTGAAGTGAGTTTCCCCAGGTGTAGTTTAAACACACTTTTAACTTAAAGTTACATTTGTAATGAATATTGTGTGCTAAAGACGATTCAGCATCAGCAAAAACAGCAAGTCTATTACGTTAGCCAAAATCAGCGGTCAAATCGCTCCCTCGTGATTTGCAAGAGCACTCTTCCCTTTGATTAGCCTCATTTTTATTTTAGTAAAGACAAGAACAGCTTAATAAAAAATATAAAATATTGTTTGTATCCATAACGTTTACTGATGGTTGCCGTTACGCAGACGTTACAACACACAATACAGTGCCAGTTAGGAGATCGATCATTTGATTATCTAATCAGTCCTATAAATCAAATTCCTCTCAGATATCACAGCAATGAAACCAGGTTACAACTGGGGAAATAACAATAGGATAAGTCTAAACATAACTGGTGTGTGCATGTGATAAATCTTTCTGATTTTATATTTGTTATATAGGCCAGTGGTTCTCAAACCTGTCCTGGAGGACCACCAACACTGCACGTTTTCTTTGTCTCCCTAATCAAACACACCTGATTCAACTCATCAGTTGAATCAGGTGTGACGCAAGGTCTCGCTCTCTACCTCTCTGCCGTTCGCGCTGTTTAAACATACATATTCATCGTAGCCTTTAGAAAACCTGGAGCGTGTATAAATATCCCGGGATAGGTTGTTAAAAAGAAAAACAATCCCGGAAAAACCGGGACGGGTGGCAACGCTATCGGAAATAGCGGAAATAGCGACAAACCGCGTCCCGTATTGATTCAAAACGGGACACGCTGTTTATTTCACAAATACGGGACGATTCAGTATTTTAAGGGACGGGTGGCAACCCTACCTGACACAGCTACTTAACTGTTCTGTTTTTTTCATCTCACGGTACTTTTTATTTAACACTAAAAAGTTAAATAAGCATATCTGTTCCGTGAGAGCAACGGTACCGCATAACGAGTGTAGCCTCTATAGAGTATATCTATAGAAATCTACTCGGTTACTCACGTAACCTCAGTTACCTGAGTTAGGGAACAAGTATTGCGTAGCTATACGCAGTGGGGAAACTCCTTTTCCTCGATTTACTGAAGCCTTTATGTAAAGCGCATTTGCAGCTGCACAGCTAGAACATGAGCGTCTGGCTCGCTCATAAGCTGCGCTGCGGCAACTGCACATCCAATGGCGACCAATGAGATCACTCTGCGTCATACACGTCAGAGCCCGCCAAGGGGGCATGACCTCAGTCTATAATAGTCCCCGAATTCGCCATTATAGCAGGTTTAACGACTGAAGCGACAACTTGCCATGTTACTATAGTGCGGCTGGCTACGCAATACTCGTTCCCTAACTCAGGGAACTGAGGTTACGTGAGTAACCGAGTAGTTCCCTTTCGAACGGTCACTTCGTATTGCATAGCTATACGCAGTGGGGACGCCATGCAAAACGCCGCACTGAGTAACTGGCTGCCACTGCAACTCAGGCCCCTGAGCATACAGAACAAGCCATAACCGCATAATTATGTATAAATAGACCAGATCAAAATCAGGTCTAAAATAGTACACATCAGTTAGAAATAACCCAACATACTACACCAATGAACCCAGACACTGTCGGGGTTATTAGTATATGAAAATATAACCAGTCAAGTGGGTTTATATATGAAATTATAACCGGCCAAAGCGGTTTTTATATATGTATGGAATATAACCGGCAAAAGCGGGTTTTGTTATGTCATATAACCGGCCAAAAACGGGTTTTATATATATGTAAATATAACCGGCAACAGTGGGTTTATGCATGAAATACAACCGGCCAGCAGCGGGTTTTATATATATATGTGAATGTGATAGTGCACAGTAATATATGACAAGGCCGGCCACCGACGGGTCTTAATCATACCGAAAGCACCTTCGCCTGCAGGGAAGGCACTTCCCTATTATAGAAACTCATAAATGTGGAAGGCGAGGACCAGCCGGCCGCATCACAAATATCACTAATGGAAATGCCAGATGACCACGCCCATGACGAGGCCAAACCTCTGGTCGTATGGGCCTTGATACCTATAGGGCAAACTTGACCCGCTGCGGTATGAGCCATAGAAATAGCATCCACTATCCATCTAGACAGTCTTTGCTTAGTGACTGGATCCCCCTTGGATCTACCACCAAAGCAGACAAAGAGCTGTTCTGATTTTCTAAAAGACGCAGAACGCTCCCGATAGATTATCAGCGCTCAGACAGGGCAGAGAAGATTAACCTCTCCATCCTCTGCAGAAGGAGGGAGGGCTGATAATGTCACCACCTGTGCTCTGAACAGTGTTGAGAACATAACCGTGTCTGGGCTTGAGGATGACTCTGGAGTCATCTGGACCCAACTCCAAACATGCAGGGATCACAGAGAGCGCCTGCAGATCTCCCACTCGCTTGATAGATGCCAACGCCATAAGGAGAGCGGTCTTCAGCGAGAGGGTTTTTAGATCAACTGATTGGAGCGGTTCGAAAGGCGGACCTTTCAGAGCCCCCAGGACCGTGGAGAGGTCCCAAGGCGGCACAGACGGCGGTCTGGAGGGGTTCATTCTCCTCGCACCTTTCAGGAATCTTACGACCAGGTCGTTTCTCCCCAGTGACTGGCCAGCCGTCAGAACATGATGTGCTGCTATGGCTGCCACATTCACTCTGAGCGTGGACGGGGAGCAACCCGCGTCCAGCAGCTCCTGTAAGACTGAGAGAACCACAGATATCTCACATGACTCTGGGTCAGCCTGATTTTTCGAGCACCTGCTGGAAAAACCTGACCATTTTGAAGCATACAGGCGCCGAGTCGACGGGGCCCTGGCTTCAGATACAGTGCTTAAAACCTTCTCAGGAAGGTCCTTGGGTACCCGTTGAGGGGCCAAACATGGAGGGCCCATAAATCGGGTCTCGGATGCCACAATGTCCCGTTCGCCTGTGTGAGGAGGTCTTTCCTCAGTGGGACAGGCCATGGGATTGTGTCCGATAACTGAACCAGGAACCACGGTCTATTTTTCCAGAGAGGGGCCACCAGAAGGACTGGGCACCCGCTCTCTCTGACCCGTTTGATGACTTGTGGAATCATCGAGACGGGGGGGGAAAGGCATAAAGGGGGCGGTTGGGCCAGATATGGGCCAGCGCGTCCCTGTTCTTCGAGAAGAACAATTTGCAGTGGGTGTTGATTCTCGAGGCGAAAAGGTCGATTTCGGCCTCGCCAAACACCTTCCATATCAGACTGACCGTCTGTGGGTTTAGGGACCACTCGCCGAGGGGAGTGTTGCCCCGTGAAAGCATATCCCCGCCCACATTCTGGACGCCTGGGATATGCGCTGCTCTCAGAGAGCTAAGGTTGGTTTGTGCCCATATAGAGGAGGTCTCTCGCCATCGCATGCAGGTTCCCTGACCTGATGCCCCCCTGGCGATTCATGTAGGCCACCACTGACGTATTGTCTGTGCGGACTAAGATGTGGTGACCTCTGAGGTTTGACAGAAATGCCTTTAGAGCCAACCCAACTGCTTTCATCTCCAGACAGTTGATATGTAAGCTCTGCTCCGTGCTCGACCAGAGGCCGGAGCAGGCATGCCCTCGTGCAGCGCTCCCCAACCCAGGTTGGACGCATCTGTAAGAACCACTTTCCTCCTGGAAATTGTTCCCATTATCACCCCCTCGTGGTGCCAGTTTTGAGCCCGCCAGGGAATCAGGGTTCTTAAACAACCGTGATTCACCATAACGCGCAAGCTGCCTGACTGCCATGCATGAGTTGGCACACAGCGTTTCAGCCAATGCTGTATGGGGCGCATGCGCAGTAATCCCATGCGGAGTACTGGCGATGCTGCTGCCATGAGACCAAGCAGTTTCTGAAACTTCTTCAGTGGCACACGCTCGCGCAATATGAAAGTGCCTGCAAGCGCTCGCACCGAGAGCGCGCGCTCTGGTGTGAGTCGTGCTGTCACAGCTCTCGAGTCTAAAACTGTGCCCAGAAAGATCACGCTCTGGCTGGGGGTTAGTTTGCTTTTTGAAACATTGATTGTGAAACCCAGGCATTTTAGATGGCCGAGAATCAAATACCTGTGAGCTAATAGCTCGATTCTCGACTGTGCCAGCACCAGCCAGTCGTCGAGATAATTTAACACGCGCACTCCCTGATGTCTCAGAGGAGAAAGCGCTGCATCCACCCACTTCGTGAATGTACGGGGTGCCAACGATAGACCGAACGGCAGAACGGTGTATTGATAAGCCCAGCCCTCGAAGGCGAATCTCAAGAATGGCCTGTGACGAGGATTTATTTGAATGTGAAAGTAAGCACCTTTCAGATCCATTGTGACAAACCAATCCCCCGGGCACACTTGCGCGAGGATATGTTTGATAGTTAACATTTTGAATGGCCGTCTCATGAGAGCTTTGTTCAAATGTCTCAAATCTAGAATGGGTCTGAGACCGCCGTCTTTCTTCGGAATCAGAAAATAGCGGCTGTAAAACCCATATTTTTTAGCACGGGGGGGACTAATTCTATCGCCCCTTTTGCTAATAGATTCTGTACTTCGGTGCGAAGCATGTGACCCACGTTGCTTCTCACCAAAGTCTCGAGAACCGCCTGAAATTTCGGGGGTCTGCGAGCGAATTGGAGCGAGTAACCTCGCTTATAGTGTTTATGACCTAACTCGACACATCGGGGATAGCTTGCCAGGCTAGAACCCGTGTGGCTAGGGCTTGACTCACTGATTGGGGCTGGTCCCCTAACGTAGGGGGGCCTGATACCCTTATATTGTGATTTGTGCACACATTGAGTATTGGACTGACTGTACAAGCATTTGCGTGTGGGGAAGTCAGTGTTACAACGGGGGAGGGGCCGCCTAGTGAAGGGGGCCCATGAACCCATATATTGTGATTTTTGCACACATTGAATGTTGGACTGACTGTACAAGCATTTGCATGTGGGGAAGTCAGTGTTACAACGGGGGAGGGGCCGCCTAGTGAAGGGGGACCGTGAACCCATATATTGTGATTTTTGCACACATTGAATGTTGGACTGACTGCACAAGCATTTGCGTGGGGAAGTCAGTGTTACAACAGGGGAGGGGCCGCCTAGTGAAGGGGGACCGTGAACCCATATATTGTGATTTGTGCACACATTGAATGTTGGACTGACTGTACAAGCATTTGCGTGTGGGGAAGTCAGTGTTACAACGGGGGAGGGGCCGCCTGATGAAGGGGGACCGTGAACCCGTGTGTTGTGCTTGTGAAACTAATAGCTAACATTTTGAACGGCCATCTCATGAGAGCTTTGTTCAAATGTCTCAGATCTAGAGTGGGTCTGAGGCCGCCGTCATTTTTCGGAATTAGAAAATAGCGGCTGTAAAAACTCGTAAGTTTTAGCACAGGGGGGATTAATTCTATCGCCCCTTTTGCTAATGAATTCTGTACATCGGTGCGAAGCATGTGACCCACGTTGCTTTTCACCGAAGTCTCGAGAACCACCTGAAACTTTGGGGGGTCTGCGAGCGAATTGGAGTGAGTAGCCTCGCTTTATAGTGTGTATAACCCAACTCGACACATCGGGGATAGCTTGCCAGGCTATAACCCGTGTGGCTAGGGCTTGACACACTGATTGGGACGGGCCGCCTAATATAGGGGGACCTGATACCCTTATATTGTGATTTTTGCACACATTGAGTGTTGGACTGACTGCACAAGCATTTGCGTGTGGGTAAGTCAGTGTTACAACCGGGGAGGGGCCGCCTAGTGAAGGGGGACCGTGAACCCATATATTGTGATTTGTGCACACATTGAATGTTGGACTGACTGCACAAGGATTTGCGTGTGGGGAAGTCAGTGCTACAACAGGGGAGGGGCCGCCTAGTGAAGGGGGACCGTGAACCCATATATTGTGATTTGTGCACACATTGAATGTTGGACTGACTGCACAAGCATTTGCGTGTGGGGAAGTCAGTGTTACAACAGGGGAGGGGCCGCCTAGTGAAGGGGGACCGTGAACCAATGTGTTGTGCTCGTGTGCTTTATTTGGGTCGCCGTGAAAACAGCATTTGTTTGCAAAGACGCGCTCACTGCTGCGGGCCTGTTTACAATAATAAAATCCCCAGCCGCCTGAACTGAACAGGCTGTGGGAAGTTTTGCTGGCTTCTTTGAGGGTGGACCGGCAAGCGCGAGACACGCGCCCTCTCGTTCCTTTGCGTGCTAGGACGACTTCGGCGGGAAGCGCTCGGCTAGCGTTGGGCATCAGCCGCAGGGCGGGGCTGAGAGGCCTGTTTCGCCGGCTTTGCTGGTCGGCGCCAGCTAGCACGGTTAGTTCCACTCGAGCTCGAGGTCCGCGACGGCCTGTGTTAGGATCCGAAGCATTTCAGCGTCGGAGTTAGTCCTGCCTCGCTGGGTCCGCCGAAGGAGACGAGGCTCGCCACGTGGGGGGGGGGGGGGATGATGGGGGTGTGGCTGATCTCCCTCGAACAGGACCGGAGATGACTGAGCTGGAGAGAGTGAAGCACGCGGGGACGTGGCCGGCATGCGTTCACAAACGTCTGTGCTCTCTGGATGCCGTTGGCTGCGGCGCTTCTTCTTCCTCGGCTGTATAGGGCCGGAGAAGGGAGCGCGCCGCACATCCGCCGACAGAGAGTGCATTCTCTGCGTGGTAGAGTCCCAGGCATGAATGCAGCTCGCGTGTTCGTAGGCCTCGCTTAACACGATGCATATGGACAACGCTAGTACAATATAAACACATAATAAACAGATATTGAAAAGGATATCGCCGGATAGCCACAGGAGAGAGGGCGTCAGGAGAAACACGGTTGAGATGTGTCGTCTGCTGAACTGTAGCTCGCTCAGGCTGAAGGCTTGTTCGACGGCGAAGGCTCAATAAATGGTCAGAGACGTGAAGTTTGTCGCTGAAGGAGTAAAATCTGCTATAATGGCGAATTCGGGGACTATTATAGACTGAGGTCACGCCCCCTTGGCGGGCTCTGACGTGTATGACGCAGAGTGATCTCATTGGTCACACGTCAGAGGCGCCCATGCCATTGGATGTGCAGTTGCCACAGCACAGCCTATGAGCGAGCCAGACGCTCATGTTCTAGCTGTGCAGCTGCAAATGCGCTTTACATAAAGGCTTCAGTAAATCGAGGAAAAGGAGTTTCCCCACTGCGTATAGCTACGCAATACGAAGTGACCATTCGAAAGGGAACTAAAAACTCAAAAAAGCAACGAAATTGTCAGACATCCATTAGTGCATGCGAGGAAAACAACTGGAAATACAGCGCTGTGGTGGTTCTCACCATACTCGACAACGACGGAATCCAACGCAGTAGGCGAAGGTATAATGTGTGTATTAAATTGTATGAAATAATCCCGAAAAAAGCACAAACACGGCAGAGTTGGCAAGAACAGCAGCTGCTGGAATTAGCTGAGGGTGACGTTAACAGACAACAGACAAACGGCGAGCAGTGACAGCAGGCTCAATCCACCTGTCACTCAAGTGACCATGCCCTTAATTATGCAGAACTTTAAGGCTTAATATAATTTAAATCGATGAGTTGTACAAAAATTCACCCCCCTCACAGTTGCCATGAAGGGCAAAATTAGCTATATAGACCAAAACCACTTTTTGCTCCAGGCTGTAAACATATTGTTTTCTGCTGTAAAGTTGGGCATTTTAACATGGGGGAGATACAGATTTGACTCACTTTTGCAGCCTGCCTCAAGCGGCCAGTCGATGAATTGCAGTTTAATTCACTTCCGTGTTGGTTTCAAGAGAGAGACGGGGAGGTTGCCGCTTGGTAGCCTCAAGGGGGTAATCCATCAGCCGGAAACTGAAGCTTCCCGGGTGCCGCCATTGCAGCAGAACTTCACCTGCTGTTAGCATTCCATTGACTCCCATTCATTTTGGCGTCACTTTGACAGCGAATAACTTTACATCTGAGGCGTCCAAAGACTTCATTTGTCCATTATTTATTTCTAAAGAAACACGACAATGTATAAAAGGCTCTATTACTTTGTATCTTACGTTATGGCCCCGTAGAAGCCGTTTTTGTAAAAATAGGTTAACGATTGCGTCATAACTACGCGACTTTCTGTCGCACAATAGAGACATTACCATATAGACAGGAGGAGAAGCTCGCAGGCAATCTTTTACTGTCTATGAGGCAATCGGAGGGACATAAAGGCATAAAGTCAAGGAGAAGCCCATAGATAGAGAGTCCATAAAAGCAACAGGACAAAATATTTCAACAACGTTTTTGAGGAAATAGGTGATTCAGATTTGTCTTGTAACAGCTACTAGAAGATTTACAACTGTCAGACTGTCGTCACGCTCAGTTTGAGTCTGCGCAGTCGCTCAGCCATCAGGCAGGAAGTGCAATAATCGGGCTTCAGTCTTCTCCGTTGAAATCAATGGGGTCGCTGTGTCCATTTCTTTTACTGTCTATGGGTAGCCTGCGTCCAGAGATGGATAGATGGATCGTTTGCTTCTGTCTGGTTAGCGATGCGGCCCCCAGCTAACCAATCCTGCTTCAGACTGATGTTGGCACCCCCCCACTTTATTAACATACAGGCGCAGGGAAAAATAAATGTGGAAATGTGGAAATACATAAATAAATAAATGTAGAAATGTGGAAATACCGAAATAAATAAATGTATAAATAAATAAATATATAAATAAGTAAATAAATAAATAAATGTATAAATAAATGTAAAAATGCATAAATAAATACATATATAAATGCATAAATAAATAAATAATGTACAAATACAGAAATAGCCATTTATATTACCAAAATGTATTTATTTTCACTATATTTCTGCATTTATTTATTTATTTCTACTTTTATTTATTTATTTATTTTTCCTTTTGTCATTTTTAGTCCTTTAGACATGTATAATTTTTAACATCTCTTTTTAGAGTGTGGCTGGTACTACCAAAGTTTTTACGTTAGAGGCCAGTCTAAAAGCAGCATTGCCATCACCCATTGGCAGTTGGATGATTGGATGAAGATTTCATGATGTATTTGTCATACATATGAATATTGTTTGTGCCTATGCAAATTAGGACATATTCAATAAGTGTGGAACTCATGTGCATATTCAAATTCATTTAAAAAGAAAATTGTAATACAAAAAAAGTTACTTTCATGTATACTTTCACTGTGTAAAGTTTTATTGTGGTTAGGAGTAAAGGGAAAAAATTAGCCTATTTGGGTGTATTTTGGGCATTTTTGATTAGTGTATAGCTCATTTGCATATTTAAAATTCATTTTCAAAGAAACTTGTAATACAAAAAAAAAGAAAAAAATACTTTTCATGGGTACTTTCATTGTGTAAAGTTTCATTTTGATAGGAGTAAAGGAAAAAAAAGCCCCATTGGGGTGTATTGTTGCCTGGCCTTATTGGCGCACATCTCGGATTGATGAGAATTTATATTTCCTCAACTAGGATTTCTTAGGACTTTTAGTAGGTTGTTCTGGACACCTCATAGAAATGATCTAAGCTGCAAAAAATTATTTTACAATTAGTCTGTCATAAAACGCTACTTTGCCTGGACTATAGCGAATCACAACACACCGGGCCAAGCTGACCAATCAGAGCCCGTTGTGTATTTCTGAAGGAGAGGCTTCTTATAACCAGGAAATCATCAGACCGTTTTACGAGGAGGGACACCGCGTTTAGAATAAAAGTAGATTATTTGAAACATAATGCGTTTTTTTTTTTTTTTTTTTAAATGAAGCATGAACACATGTAAGACTGCACCCCATAAACACAATCAAACCTTCGAAAAAAGCTAATCAACCCTTTAACAGCTATTGAAAAGACTCTATATTGTAAATCTTGAAGGCTTACAGCGCTATTTAGAACCAATAATGGAATAATGGATAATAGGATCAAAAAACAGTTGAAGGAGAATTAGCATTTAGTTATCTGACTCCAATATAAGTAATGTGCCATTTCTTTTGATTAATATTCATTGTATTCTATTTTTATATATTTTTGTTAAGGACTTTTATTTTGGTGTTTAGTCCTCAGAGGAAGAGGATGGATCTAAAGATCCAAGAACAGGGATTACAGGAATAGGAGTGTATATTCCAGAGTTTAAAATACCAATATCTAAACGATTAACATCTGAATGATCAATATATATATACTGTTGAAATGGTCGCTATTATAACAGCGATTAACATGGGTAGAGGAGGTAAAGCCAGACAAAATAGTGATATGCTCTGACTCTATTTTCATTATTATGCTGAATACAAAGGGAGTAGAAGTTGGATTCTGTTGGGTGCCAGCGCATGTAGGAGTAGCTGGTAATGAGTCTGCTGATGAATTAGCAAAAAAAAAAAAATAATAATAATAATAAAATAATGCTTTAAAAAGGGAAGAAATAGATTTTAATGTTCCATTAAGTAAAAGTGAAGTTAAATCTATTATTAAGGAAAATATTATTAAAGAGTGGCAGGAAAAATGGAATACAGATAATAAGGGGCGGTATTTATATAATATTAAAAAATGGTAGATACTAAGAAAAGCAAAAGGGAAAGAAGAGCTCATAATGACTATGAGACTTGGACATTCAAGATTGCATCTCTCTTTGGAGTTCATGAGACTGGTTTATGTGAGAATTGTGGGGAGAAAGAAACAGTGGAGCATGTGATATATGATTGTAAAACGTATGATGAGGAAAGAAAGTAATTGATATCATATTTCATATTTGTTAGGTTATGATTTTTAATAAAGATAGAGTAGGATATAGAATACTAATAGAATACATATATAATACTGGATTAAGTGAAAGGATTTAATATAGAATAAGGATGATTTGGTGGTCTATTTCAGATTTTATAGTCCAGTCTGGAGGAGCTGAACACGCAGCGCCAGGTGGGCTATGGGAGATGGAATGAGATGGAGCATCAAATAACTAGATAAGGATGGATATGTGAGAAAGAAGCAAAGATAATAATAATAATAATAATAATAATAATAATAATAATAATAAGGAAAATCTGATCGTAAGAAATCATGACTGCATAACAGCAAAGGTAGGTGGCGATATGCACTAAGAATGCAACGCGCCAAAAAACGGAAGAAGAAGAATACACAACGGGCTCGGATTGGTCAGCTTGACCCAGTCTGTTGTGATTCGCTAACCGCCTAGTTCACGCTGTCCGGAAACGTCACGCCCGTTACCATAACAGCAGCATGTGCTCCAGTGTATTATAAACACAGGCGTCAATATTGCCTTATCAATTTCAGCCCGAATCAGATTTAGGGAATATTAGTGGAGAGGAATCGAGCAGAACTTGTGCACGAACGGCTGTTGCTTACAGTACGTTTCAGAAAGGTATGTTTTTTGTGTAGATGTCTCATACTTTTTATATACGCTGTTATTTATAAATGCTACTTATGTTTATGTTAAAACAAGCACAAAAGTTAATGCATTTCATACAATCGTTCTACCTCATAATATTACAATCCTCGAAGGGGTTATTTGATCAGCACTCACACACACACACACACACACACACACACTCTCTCTCTTTCTTTCTCGCGCGCACACACACACACACACACACACTCACACTCACACACACTCTACAAAACGAATGTAGCCAAATATCTGTCGTCAGAACCATGAGCACATTACGAGACTAACCATGGTTTTACCACAGTAAAGAAAATGTTTACATAGAACCATGTTTAACGTAACATTACCTGATGCCAACAAACACCATCATTCAAAGTTCGCTGGTGGGATTAAAATTAATATGTGTATGAAAACAACGTTGCTAAAACACATAAAACGATATAGTCATGGAAAACACATCAACAAAGGCAAAGAGTAAAACACACTTACGGGTTGTGCCCCATAAACAACAGCTTCTGTTTTTAAAGTGGGAACTGCTCCATCTTTCAGGACAAACTTTTTTGTGAATCCGTTGTGAACTCCCTTAGATCCACATTATGACTCTAATAATGCAGCGACTCTTCCTTTTTTCAATGGATGTGTATCTGTATATCTACTACTAGGCCTGCGTGAATTGGTAGAATTATTTTATGCCCTGTTTCAGACTTATCCCAACATTAACAGACTTATACAACATGAACAAATGCATACAGTGACTAGAGTATTTGTATTATCTGGCATACAGTTGCCAGTAATATATTATTTCGCCACAGATAACACTAAACTGAAAAGGGTAGTTTAGTTTAGCAATAAGAAACGGTTCAACAAATACATCTTTTTAAATACAAAAGTACAAAAGAAAGTGCAGCAGTATCTTATACTCAATCTAAGTAGTCCTTTAAAAACACTAGGCTAAGTGCAGGCACAGTGAAATAAGAGACTTGACGAGTACACAAATATACCACAACTGAACAAGTTACGATTCAACAAGAGCAGTATTAAACACAGAATATACATATATCAAGTAACTCAGTAATTTAATTCCCACAACCTGTTGCAAAATATAAATTGCCCTTACCTGTAGATTAAAGATGCTAGACGTTGTTTCAGGGTTTAACCAGTTCAGTCCTGGATCCTTTTCACTGGGCGTTTGCTAGTATAAAAATCCAGACTTCTTCAAAATAAAGATATTTCACTCTGATAATCACTCTTATATTAATTATTAGTAGTAGTAGTAGTAGTAATTTCACTTAAATGATAATTAATAGATAATTTTCATTGCCATTTAAGTGAAATAACTCAACTTAAATATACAAGCTTGATAATTATCATTCTAATCTAGAAGAAAATTTCAGATGGCACTTAGAGGCTTTTGCATCTGAACTCTTCATACGCACGCACACACACACACACACACACACACACACAAATTTGCACGGTTTGACGTGATATGATAAGCGATCGTTAGATTTAATCAGCGCGATTTTCTGCAATGTTTTTTTCCCCCTTAGTTGGTCAGAACAAAAGTGGATGTTACTTACTTGTTCAGATGACATTTTCTGGTAAAAATTATTATGTTGGTCGTACTTCCAAAAAGTAGAATCTGTGATTCTGAATGCCAGTATCCACACCGGCGCGGTGATTGACCATAGACAGTATAAGAAGTGGACAGAGCCATCTCATTGGAACTCAGTTGAGACAGTTGAAGCCCATTTTTAGCGATTTTTGAGCACTTCCGTTCCTGACGCGCAGACTCAAACCGATTCAAACTAAGCTTGATGACGCGAGCAACCTGTCTGACAGACGTAAATCTTCTAGTAGCTGTGCGTGAAAATGTCACTTCATATGTATTCACTTGCCACATACCGAATTATTTCCAATTCCCCAAAAACGTTGTTGAAATATTTTGTCCCGTTGCTTTTATGGACTCATTATATATGGGCTTCTCCCTTGACGGGACGTCCCCCCGATTGCCTGCGAGCTTCTCCTCCTGTCTATACGGTAATGTCTCTATTGTGCGACATAAAGTCGCGTGGTTATGACGCAATCGTTAGCCTGTTTTTAACAAAAACGGCTTCTACGGGGCCATAACGTAAGATACAAAGTAATGGAGCCTTTTATACATTGTCGTGTTTCTTTAGAAATAAATAATGGACAAATGAAGTCTTTGGACGCCTCAGATGTAAAGTTATTCGCTGTCAAAGTGACGCCAAAATGAATGGGAGTCAATAGAATGCTAACAGCAGGTGAAGTTCTGCTACAATGGCGGCTCCCGCGAGGCTTCAACTTCTGGCTGATGGATTACCCCCTTGTGATTGACAGCCGCACATTCTCCTCAATACATTGTGTTCATCCACGCTGTGCCGTGTCGAAGCACAACTCACGTAAAGTTGATAATTCCACGATTAACTGCAATTGCAGATTTCGAACAGATGGCGACAAAGAGGAAAATCTCCGGGCTGCCGCTTTAATTGCAATTTAATAAATTTAGCTGTCTGCTCCTTGCTCCCTGAAACAATTATTAAACTAATATTCGCACAAGTTTTGCCTCAAACCACCTGACAAATGAAGCCACGCAATGGTGATGGAGTTAAGATGAAGTTTATAAGAAAGAAAAATTGTGGCTTTTAACTCTGGTTTCGCTAGTTATTTGAGTAAATGAAAACATAATACTTGCATTTAAATGTGAATTTGCCGTCCACCACCTAACTCTCGGCTGTCATTTTTTAAAAATAAAAATGCTGTTGTCACCGGCGCGCAATGACTTACGGGGTAGGATAGGCCGCTAAGGATCCTTTTATGTATCCTTCCTTTCACAGGGAATCACAGACGGCCTTCGGAGGATGCAGCCTTCACATTGAGACACAGCTAGGGATTATATCACAGAAACACGTGGGCAAACTGGGTGTCACAGGCAAACATAATATTAAATGTGACGCATGTACTGATGCAATTAAACTTTTTTTTTTTTTTTCAGACCTGATGGAAGAGAGCGACGAGAGTGAAAAAATGAGTGAAGTGGAGGAGGAGAGTGAAGAACTGAGTGAAGTGGAGGAGGAGAGTGAAGAACTGAGTGAAGTGGAGGAGGAGAGTGAACTGAGTGAAGTGGAGGAGAGTGAAGAACTGAGTGAAGTGGAGGAGGAACATCATGTCAAACCTGGAGACAAACATTTGAGTCGCTCAAAGACTAAAAAGACATTTTTAAAGAAAAGAAGAGCCAATAAATCTTTCACCTGTACTCAGTGTGGAACGAGTCTCACAACCAAACATGGTCTTGAGATTCACATGAGAATCCACACTGGAGAGAAGCCGTTCTCATGTGATCAGTGTGGAAAGAGTTTCACAGCCAAACAAAGTCTTGAGCGTCACATGAGAGTTCACACTGGAGAGAAGCCGTTCACATGTGATCAGTGTGGAAAAACATTTCTTAGGTCATCAAACCTGAAGAGACACCTGACAGTTCATACGAAGGAGAAGCCATATTCATGTTCTGTGTGTGCAAAGAAATTTTCACTGCTGATATATTTACTTGCTCATCAGAAAATTCATATGGGTGTCAGAGAGTACATGTGCTTTGAGTGTGAGAAGACTTTTATGACAGCGAAATGTTTAGAACTGCACCAGAGGATCCACACTGGAGAAAAACCTTACAAGTGTTCACACTGTGACAAGAGATTCAGTCAGTCATCACATCTGAAATCACATGAGAAGATCCACAGCGGAGAAAAAACTTACAAGTGTTCACACTGCGACAAGAGATTCAGTCAGTCATCACATCTGAAAACACATGAGAGGATCCACACTGGAGAAAACCCTTACAAGTGTTCACACTGTGACAAGAGATTCAGTCAATCATCAAATCTGAGAACACATGAGAGGATCCACAGCGGAGAGAAGCCGCACACGTGTGATCAGTGCGGGAAGAGTTTCAGATACAAACATAATCGGGAGATTCACATGAGAGTTCACACGGGAGAAAAGCCATTTACATGTGATCAATGTGGGAAGAGTTTCACAATCAAACAAAGTCTTGATATTCACATGAGAGTTCACACTGGAGAGAAGCCACACTCATGCCATCAATGTGGGAAGATATTCGGCCGATCAACACACCTTAAAAATCACATGAGTGTTCACACTGGAGAGAAGCCGTTCACATGTGATCAGTGCGGCAAAGCATTTATCAGGGCATCACACCTGAAGGCACACCTGACAGTTCATACGAAGGAGAAGCCATATTCATGTTCTGTATGTGGAAAGAGTTTTTCACATCAGCAATCTTTACATACACATCAGAAAATACATACTGGTGTGAGAGAGTACATGTGCTTTGAGTGTGAGAAGACTTTTATGACAGCGAAATGTTTAAAACTGCACCAGAGGATTCACACTGGAGAAAAACCTTACAAGTGTTCACACTGTGACAAGAGATTCAGTCGATCAGCACATGTGAAAACACATGAGAGGATCCACACTGGAGAAAAACCTTACAAGTGTTCACACTGTGACAAGAGATTCAGTCAGTCAACACATCTGAAATCACATGAGAGGATCCACAGCGGAGAAAAACCTTACAAGTGTTCACACTGTGAGAAGAGATTCAGTCAGTCAATACATCTGAAATCACATGAGAAGATCCACAGCGGAGAAAAACCTTACACGTGTTCACACTGTGACAAGAGATTCAGTCAGTCATCATATCTGAAAACACATGAGAGGATTCACACTGGAGAAAAACCTTACAAGTGTTCACACTGTGACAAGAGATTCAGTGATTCATCATATCTGACATCACATGAGAGGATCCACACTGGAGAAAAACCTTACAAGTGTTCACATTGTGACAAGAGATTCAGTCAGTCATCATATCTAAAAACACATGAGAGGATCCACACTGGAAAAAAACCTTACAAGTGTTCACACTGTGACAAGAGATGCAGTCAGTCATCACATCTGAAAACACATGAGAGGATCCACAGCAGAGAGAAGCAAAACACGTGTGATCAGTGTGGGAAGAGTTTCTCTATTAAAAGTCTCCTGAAGATACACATGAAAATCCATACAGTGCAGAAATCTCATCACCACAGTCTGAGATCACGGTAAGAAGTTCATCTTTATGTGCTGAGAAACAAAATCTCTTCTGTGTATGTCAAATCTCTCCTCTCCACCTATAGTGTGCTCTGTTTTACTGTGGCTGCTGTTGAATCATCCAGGTTGTGAATGAGGCCGACACCTGATGTGATTAAGTGCTTGGTGTGTACACTACCATATAAAGGCAAAAGACTATAACTTCGTTTTGGTCGAAAATTAGTTATTGATATTTTTGGCACATTCAATACCTCCTTTATTATGTGGATAAGTATCTTGAGTCAATTCCGTTGTTTTTTTGAGAAATGAATGGGTTGTTTTAACAGTAACTTCCAAAAGCTGATGAGAAACCAAAGCAGAACACCTTAACACCAGTAATACCGTCAAAGAGTGGTAGGCTTTGTTTTGAAACGCTCAAATTGAATTACGGTACTCTGCCTTTGTTTAGCCGCGTGTCAATATGAAGTTACTGTGCTGATGTTCTATCAAATAATGCTACCTATCAGATTGTACGATAGCCTGGTTAAAACCAGACCATTCTCAGTTGTAACTGAGTTAGGGTCTGGCAAAGCGTCATAGACAAATCATTTCCAGAGGGGCGTCACCAACGGACGTCGCGGATAGACCTAAAACCAATCAGAGCGATGAAGGAGATGACGTATGCAGAGCAGTGGAGAAACATCTCCGAGTGTTGTTCTTTGCTCGGTTTTTAACAAAAAGGAAACGTTCAAATCGCTTAAAACAGACGCGATAGCTGATTCGAACGAGTGATGTTCGACGGCAGCATCCAGGGCCGGCCCGTGGCATAGGCAGTATAGGCAAATGCTAAGGGCGCCGGCGCCTTATACCCTAGGGGGGGCGCCAGAGCCGCGTAAGGAACTTTCCGCTTTTATTGTACTTCATTAACAGTGTCACTGCAACGAGTGGAGCAATTACATAAGCCTGCCAGTGGCGCAAAAAGTGGGTATACCGGTATGTGTAGCGGAGTAGGCGCCCTCATAAGATTTCATCATAGAATTTTGACAGGGGACCCCCCTCCAATAATATCGCGAGCGGGCGCGGGCGCCGTGAGCGCTGAGCGAACAGGCACTAGTCGTGAGTTGTCGTCGAAAAAGATGGATAAAGCAAAAAAGCGGCCGGGGGCTAAAATAGAAATAGCCCATTCGTTTCGTTTTGTTTTGTTTTGCTTAATCGGCGGCGCTGGGTTAGTGCTGGTGTAATGCATTGGTCAAAAAAAAGTCAGCGTTAGCTTTTTTTCTGACACCGCATGAAACGCGTAGATCAGCGGCCCATTGGTTGTTTTCTTGATTGACACTGGGCTGGCCCAATCACATCTTTAATGTGAAGTATAGAAAAATACTCTTTCTATTAGTATAGAAATTAGTACAAAACTTATGAAAGTTTCCTTTATTTTTCAGTGCATTGTTTTACAATATATGAGTATTATCATAGGATTAATATTATAACTATTATTATGTAATGTAGACAGACACTAACTAAAAGAGGTTTGAATTTTTCTTTGTTTAATTTGAACACTGAATATGGGTTGGAGCTTTTAATTTTGAACTCTCAAAGTGCACCAGATTGATGAATTTAACATTAAAATGCACAAATTTTTTTATCTATTACAAGTTACATGGTCAGATAAAATGTATTTGTACAATGCAACTATGTAGGATGATTGAAATATCCTTGAACGTTCTTTGTAGCATTTTTATAAACAATTTATTACAGTTCAAGTCATAATTTGCTTGTTGAAGTTTTGGAGTGACTATAAGAGCATTTTTGTTTAGTTAAAAAAATACTTATTATCTTTAAGGGGGGGGGGGGCGCAAAAATCAATCTCGCCTAGGGCAACCAAAGGGCTAGAGCCGGCCCTGGGCAGCATCCATCTTTGTAATGTAGGCTACAAAATCTGCTTCAAAATCCCAGCGCTGTCGTCATTGTGTAAAGCCCGCCCCAACGTTTCTGATTGGTGCCGCGATTTCGACGGATTGGAAATGGGTTTGAATGAGCTCTTTGCCAGACTAACTTTCAGAGCAAATCTAAATTTGCCGGAAGTTGTCTGGGTTTTCCCAGGCTAATTGTGCGATGTTCTGCCTTTGTTCTACTGTCAATTAAAATTGAAATTACAGTGTAGCCTGTGTTGCCTACTTTGTACAGCTTTCATCAGTCCCTGTAACTTCTGATGTTCCCAGAGATTTGTCCTGCACAAACGCGGTCTGAACAGCTGAAACAATAGAATCTACGGCATGACCACGTTTGTGCAGGACAAAGCTCTGGGGACATCAGAAGTTACAGGGACTAATGGAAGCTGTACAAAGTAGGCAACACAGGCTACTCTGTAATTTCAATTTTAATTGCTAACCACACCTCTTTGCCTACAGAGAGACGTGTCTCAGGCGCACACCCCCCGCCTCCGCTGGGCTCTGCCCACTTTTCCAGCATTTTTCAAATATTGCCAGTGGGTGGAGTCAGGCTCTGACCAGGGGTTTAGTTACCCTTTAACAGCCACGATGAGCAATGGACATTTTGTTGTTTGATTGGTTTCTATTAACTCGTGTTCAACCCAAAATGAATGTGTGATATAAAAAATCAGTCTGATTTTGACATGTGATTTGTCTGTTCAGAGCACTGCAAAATCACTCTCTGACAGTAGATGGCAAAACAAGTAGAAAAAAAGCAATATACATAGCAGCGCTGTGCAACTTTTTGTTTCTGACACTGCTTATGGTGAAGATAAAACGTCAAACAGTATTTTCATGTTTTCTAACAGCAGTTCATGTTTTTGTATTTGCTCTGGTGCTTATCAAGAATACAGAGACGAGAAGCTTCCAGATTTTTCCTCTGTTAATGGTAGAAAGGCGTTGGAAACTATGTGATTGCTTACAGATTACATGTCAAGTATGCGACAACTAGAGTTTCATGACCAAACTAGTGATTTATAACACAAATCATCTTCATGATATTAAAATAGATCGTAATTGTGCACAGCAGTTGTTGACCAGATTTGAAATTGAAATTTGAAATTACTTTTGAACTCATCAGTGATCTTGACTTTGAGCTTCACTTTTCATTTCAAGTTTGTCTCTCATTTGAAATCTCACTTGATTTAATGTTTCTTTTAGACCTGATGGACGTTAACAAGAAAGGAAAAACAGAAGCCAAAAAATCTGTCTCCTGCCCTCAGTGTAAAAAACGCTTCACATGCAAATCAAGTCTGAAGATTCACATGAGAGTTCACACTGGGAAGAAGCGGCTCAGGCTTTCTCTCTGAAATCACATCTTCTCATTCTGAAGAAAGAACATTTAACTGTGATCAGTGCGGTAAAACGTTTCATTGGGCATCAGTTCTGAATAAACACTTGAAGATTCACACAAAGGAGAATATTCACTAGTAATATTACAGCAGAAAAGACATGGCGGCCTGTGTTTCAGTGCAGGAAGTCCTTTACTACGGATGATAGAAAGAGATGAACTGAAAGAGCACCAGAAAATTCACCCTGTAAAAACCTTTGGAGGCAAAGTTCAGGAGCTGAAAAAGAGGCGTTAACACTTTTAATAGAGACATGATTCTGATATAAAATTTTAAAAAATTTCGTTCTTCGTTGTTTTTCATTAGAACTAGGGCTGTCAAAAGATTAATCGCGATTAATCGCATCCAAAATAAAAGTTTGTGTTTACATAATATATGTGTGTGCACTTTGTATAATTATTTTGTATATATAAATACACACACATGCATGTATACATTTAAGAATTTTTTTTATTTATATATAAAATATTTATATTTATATATAATATAAATTATATATAAATATATACAGTATATACATGCAAATATTTCTTAAATGTATACATGCATGTGTGTGTATTTATATATATATATATATACAAAATAATTATACAAAGTGCACACACATATATTATGTAAACACAAACTTTTATTTTGGATGCGATTAATCGCGATTAATCTTTTGACAGCCCTAATTAGAACATGTAGTTTCTCTTCCACTTCTACTCTTCCATGGAAACGCAAGATATACGTTCATGTATCTTTGAAACTTGACTCTTCTCTTCTTCTCTTGAGACGCTTTGGCTCTCACAAGTCAGTAAAGAGAGAGATCTGTCTAATTCGCTTTCACTTAATGTTTGTATTTGCTTCATGTAATTATTGATTAAACTCTTTACTCATTTTATCAACATCTCATTGTTAATGTCTTTTTTAATTTTCTGCTGATTCTGCTTGAATCAAGAGCAATTTCTTCATTTTAGTTCTGAAATTCATGAAAGATCCTGATATGATTGCCTTTTGAGCTTTCCATGTTTTAAACTTCTCACCAGAGATTGTAAATGCTTAACTAAATTATATTTCACTGCACACATGACTGACATTGAATGAGATTTCTCTTTGTCTACATTATTAACAGTTTCACCCTTGATATCCATCATCATATATACATTTCAAAGAGTTTGTTCTAGTCAGTTTGATGTTGCATTCACACCATGAGGCTTCATGAAGTCAGAACAATTACTTTGAACTTTAAACAACACCAGGCCCGGCTCCAGCTTTGAGATGTAGGGTGGGCCAAGTGAACTTCCTAGTTTTAATATTATTACATTTTTTCCCCATAACAAAACTTGTAACAAAACACTTAAACCCAATTTTTGGCCTCTGCAGGTCAGTTCGCGACGAGTAGAAGGAACTGGAAATGACATGATAGCCTCAATTTTGGCATTTACCGGCATTTACCTTGCCATCACCCACAATTTTCCCCAGATAAACTACTGTCGCTTTAGCAAATTCACATTTAGCCATTAAGTTTGCCTCAGCCAGCCTATGAAATACCCCCCAAAAAAATGCGGTAAACTTATCGCGGAAAGGTAGCGGGCGCATTGGGTACTCCAAAAGGCATTACAGAGTACTGTAAAAATGCATGAGGAGTGACAAACGCATTCA
The DNA here is from genome assembly GCA_030770095.1 of Gila robusta. Classification (NCBI taxonomy): domain Eukaryota; kingdom Metazoa; phylum Chordata; class Actinopteri; order Cypriniformes; family Leuciscidae; genus Gila; species Gila robusta. The sequence goes on from JAVALU010002400.1 coordinate 299,985, forward strand.
TTTCCCTGGCACGTGGAGTTAATGGCACCCCGCAATAGCCTTTAAGGAGGTCCAACTTTGTCACAAAAGCTGCTGACCCCACGCGGTCAACACAATCCTCCATACGAAGAAGAGGATGATAATCAGGCTTAGTGGCATTGTTAACCTTCCTAAAGTCTGTACAAAAACGGTCAGATCCATACGACTTAATAGCGAGAAGACAGGGTGAACTCCATGAACTGGTACTACGTTACGCAATGCCATGCAACAGCATATAGTCAACCTGGTTTTGTAAACGCTGAAGTTTTTCAGGGTTGACAAGATATGGGTGGTGTTTAATCGTGTTGTCACCCACATTGATGTCATGCTGCAATACGTGTGTTTGAGACAGCACATCTGAAAATAGCAAAACATAACAATTAATTAAAAGCACATCTACATGCTGTGAACAGGGGAGATGGAAAAAACAAGAATCAAGGTCAGCAAGCATCTCCGAATTGTTTAAATCTGTGAAGATCTCAGCAGAGGAGGATTAAACAACTCCACAAACAGCATTACCAGCTTCACTTATTACTAACCAGACTGACTTTATTTCTGTCAGACGTCTACAAAAGTTTTATTGAGAAATAACTGAGGTTTAACTCTAATGTGCGTCACCATAACAGTGATTAGTTTTTCCATTACTCGGGCTCTTAACTCTTATTTGATTTTTTTTAGCTGCTTTGGCTGCTGTGACAGTGTAAAGTTTGTAAAACACATTTGAAGCAGCATAGAAAGCTAAAGTGTAATGAGATCAGGTCAGGTGATGATTGTCACCTGTTGATGGTTTTGTAATCATCATGAAGTAGCTTGAATCAATTTCAATTGAATCTAACAAAAATATTTAGGGTTAAAACACAATAGGACAATTCAGCTGCATAATTAGTGCATGCTGGTATTTTTGTACTAAGCTGGTACCCAGCATGCATTGCAGCATTGTTTTACAAACACACTGCCACAGTAGTCAAGAAAGACAAAAGATCAAATGAGAGTTAAGAGTCCAACTAATGGAAACACTAATCACTGTTATGGTGACACACATTAGAGTTAAAGCTCTGTTAATTCTCAATAAAACTTTTGTAGACGTCTGACAGAAATAAAGTCAGTCTGGTAAGTAATAAGTGAAGCTGGTAATGCTGTTTGTGGAGTTGTTTAATCCTCCTCTGCTGAGATCTTCACAGATTTAATGTCTTCTTTTCTCTTCAGTTGATTTCATCTAAGGCTGTGTCTGAAGTCAGTTGTAGTTCTTGTGTTTCTGCTCGTCTCTTTTTCTGTTCTCTTCTTCTCTTCATTGATTCTGCTTCTTAACAGGCTTATTAAGGCTGAGATGACTCCATATTTAATATACAAAGGCTTTGTGGCTCAGATAAGGTCCAGTTCTGGTTTATTTCTTTGCTCTTGGCTGACATGTGGCATTGCTATGGCCTGCTTGTGGCCCAGATCTGGCAAACAGGAGCGGCCCGCCTAAGGGCCGTCATTCCACGCTGCATGTGGGCCAGATCCGTATTCCACAAGTGCCAGATGCGGGCCGGATCTGGGCCGAAACAATGTTGCTATGTGGGAAGTTAATGCAAAAACTGCCGTATGTTTAGTTTACATGTTTTCATACAATGTGTTGGGTGTTGATTATTATATCTAAAAAATAAATAGCATCTGAATTTAGGCTCTGTTGTAAACCTTTATGTTATAGTAATGTGCGGCTCCCTATATAGTTTACAGCATTAGCAGATTTTTAATCCTTGCAAAACGTTTAATTGTAATTGAATTAATTTAAACACAAAGACACCATTTTTTCATTAAACCACTGTTTAAAATTTTTTTTTAGCTTTCTAAACCAAACCGAACCGAACTGTCAAAACCGTGGGAAAACCGAACCGTCAGTTTTGTGTATCGTTACACCCCTAGTACAGATATAATATTAACTTATTCATTATGGCGGGCCAGAAGGTCCAAAAATAGGACTAATGATTTGTTGTAGGAAGTCACTATACTATAGCCACTAGCTACTGACTTTCCCACTGATAGGCCAGCGGTGGATCTGTATACGTACTCTCCTCACACACCGGGCGACTCACTTTCCTCAGCGAGCGACTCACTCTCCTCACACAACGGGCGACTCATTCTCCTCAGCGAGCGATTCACTCTCCTCACGCAGCGAGCGACTCACTCTTCTCACACAATGGGCGACCCATTCTCCTCAGCAAGCGACTCACTTTCCTCACACAGCGAGCGATTCACTCTCCTCACGCAGCGACTCACTCTCCTCACGCAGCGACCCACTTTCCTCAGCTGGCGACTCACTCGTGTAGGCTGTGTTAGTGCAGCTGGCAGTAAAATAATGGCAAAAGTTTTTGAAACAAAAAAGCCTGTTGAATTGCTCTTCTTGAAAAAAAAAAAATGCATTGCATAAACCATGCTTGCATTGTACTTTTAGGCCTTGCATTTTTATGGGCTGAAATTCAACGGTTGAATATTTAAACTGTGAATATTTCAATTGAAAACATTTCAAACACATTTTCATTAATCAAAATTCAATAACCCATATTCACCTTTCATATTTCACTTCCAAAATATTCAAACTGATTAAAAATACAACCTATAATATTCAACAGGCAATTTTCGGTCCATTTTATTTCGCTTAGCAAATTTGCTTCCACAAATTCATAGATATAAACACTAGATGTCGCCTTGGGGTTCTAAACATGCGTCAAAACCGCCGCCATCTTGGAACAGGGGTTTTGTCATATGAAGTAGCTAGGTAACGCTGAATTCATGGATGATGCCGGACTTTTGTGCTGCGTATGGATGTTCACACGAACAAAATCTAAAAACCAGACATCAAGGGATTACATTTTACAAGATTGTGAAATTTTTTATTTTTTTTTTATTTCTCTGGACTCAATGATAAATACATGTCTGACCGTTGAAACGAACCAAAACAACAAGAAAATCGCATTCATGACGATTTATGGTGATTTTATTTCCGTTAGAGCATTTCCTACATTGACGCTGATGAGGGGCTCCCCTGTTTCAAGATGGCGGCTCTATTGACGCATTCGTTCCAATGAACTGCCGTAGCCAGGCGACAGTGTTTATATCTATGCCACAAATTCAGTGGTTCAAATTCAACAGTAAATTAAACGATGACATCCAGGAACTGCAGGAAAAGCAGTAGATTACCGAGCATAATCTCCATCTGCTGTTAGTCGACCTCACCAGCAGGGGGTGCATGATAAAGACCAGAGCAACAGTTAGACTAGAGCAAGCCATTCATTCATAAAAACTCATTTACAACAATGTAAGTGTATTTGTGATTATGACAGCTGTGTTTTGTTAAATTCAGTGTCTTCACGGTTACCTTTAATGTGTAGCCTACAAGCATCTTTCTCTACCGTGAATGAGATAATGTTTTTTCCCCTGATGCGGATGTACAGATAGGCTACAATGTTACATTTGAGGTAGACATATATATTTATCTAGGTTGTTTAGTGTTTAATGTGATATTTACAAAAACATAATGGTGTATGTAACTATGAAATGTGTTTTACCTATTTTGATACCAGTGTGAATCAGCAAAAATGGAAATGTCACTTTTTCAGAATATTCTATTTTAAAGATAATTAATAAAATCCACAGAAGCTTTACAGTGTTTATTTTAAAGTGGTTAAACAATGTTTTTTATGCTTGTTTTGGATATATATATATATATATATATATATATATACAGGTCCTTCTCAAAAAATTAGCATATTGTGATAAAGTTCATTATTTTCCATAATGTAATGATAAAAAATAAACTTTCATATATTTTAGATTCATTGCACACCAACTGAAATATTTCAGGTCTTTTATTGTTTTAATACTGATGATTTTGGCATACAGCTCATGAAAACCCCAAATTCCTATCTCAAAAAATTTGCATATCATGAAAAGGTTCTCTAAACGAGCTAATAACCTAATCATCTGAATCAACTAATTAACTCTAAACATCTGCAAAAGATTCCTGAGGCTTTTAAAAACTCCCAGCCTGTTTCATTACTCAAAACCGCAATCATGGGTAAGACTGCCGACCTGACTGCTGTCCAGAAGGCCATCATTGACACCCTCAAGCAAGAGGGTAAGACACAGAAAGAAATTTCTGAACAAATAGGCTGTTCCCAGAGTGCTGTATCAAGGCACCTCAGTCGGAAGGAAAAAGTGTGGCAAAAAACGCTGCACAACGAGAGGAGGTGACCGGACCATGAGGAAGACTGTGGAGAAGGACCGATTCCAGACCTTGGGGGACCTGCGGAAGCAGTGGACTGAGTCTGGAGTAGAAACATCCAGAGCCACCGTGCACAGGCGTGTGCAGGAAATGGGCTACAGGTGCCGCATTCCCCAGGTCAAGCCACTTTTGAACCAGAAACAGCGGCAGAAGCGCCTGACCTGGGCTACAGAGAAGCAGCACTGGAGTACCCACAGTCAATGATGGTCTGGGGTGCCATGTCAGCTGCTGGTGTTAGTCCACTGTGTTTTATCAAGGGCAGGGTCAATGCAGCTAGCTATCAGGAGATTTTGGAGCACTTCATGCTTCCATCTGCCGAAAAGCTTTATGGAGATGAAGATTTATTTTTTTAGCACGACCTGGCACCTGCTCACAGTGCCAAAACCACTGGTAAATGGTTTACTGACCATGGTATTACTGTGCTCAATTGGCCTGCCAACTCTCCTGACCTGAACCCCATAGAGAATCTGTGGGATATTGTGAAGAGAAAGTTGAGAGACGCAAGACCCAACACTCTGGATGAGCTTAAGGCCGCTATCGAAGCATCCTGGGCCTCCATAACACCTCAGCAGTGCCACAGGCTGATTGCTTCCATGCCACTCCGCAATTTCTTTCTGTGTCTTACCCTCTTGCTTGAGGGTGTCAATGATGGCCTTCTGGACAGCAGTCAGGTCGGCAGTCTTACCCATGATTGCGGTTTTGAGTAATGAAACAGGCTGGGAGTTTTTAAAAGCCTCAGGAATCTTTTGCAGGTGTTTAGAGTTAATTAGTTGATTCAGATGATTAAGTTAATAGCTCGTTTAGAGAACCTTTTCATGATATGCTAATTTTTTTAGATAAAATTTTGGGTTTTCATGAGCTGTATGCCAAAATCATCAGTATTAAAACAATAAAAGACCTGAAATATTTCAGTTGGTGTGCAATGAATCTAAAATATATGAAAGTTTAATTTTTATCATTACATTATGGAAAATAATGAACTTTATCACAATATGCTAATTTTTTGAGAAGGACCTGTATATATATATATATATATATATATATATATATATATATATATAGTGACTTAAAATGTATAGAATTTGACATGAAAGATGACAGTTAGGGGGAAATTGCCTTTATAAATGTAAAAAAAAAAAAATCCAATGAGAATCAATTTAAGAATATTGGTTCAGAATAATTGACTTTTACAACACAAAAATTGAATACTTTACTGTTAGTTATTGCACCACCACAGTATTTTAAATTGGTAGAGATTTTATTTTAATATTAGGTCAACACAGCCTACATGAGTGAGTCGCCCGCTGTGTGAGGAAAGCGAGTCGCTCGCTGAGGAGAATGGGTCGCCCATTGTGTGAGGAGAGTGAGTCGCTCGCTGTGTGAGGAGAGTGAGTCGCCCGCTGTGTGAGGAAAGCGAGTCGCTCGCTGAGGAGAATGGGTCGCCCATTGTGTGAGGAGAGTGAGTCGCTCGCTGAGAAAAGTGAGTCGCTCGCTGTGTGAGGAGAGTGAGTCGCTCGCTGAGGAAAGTGAGTCGCTCGCTATGTGAGGAGAGTGAATCGCTCGCTGAGGAGAATGGGTCGCCCGCTGTGTGAGGAGAGTACGTATACAGATCCACCGCTGGCCTATCAGTGGGAAAGTCAGTAGCTAGTGGCTATAGTATAGTGACTTCCTACGACAAATCATTAGTCCTATTTTTGGACTTTCCGGCCCGCCATAGCTAGTGGCTATAGTATAGTTACTTCCTACGACAAGTCATTAGTCCTATTTTTGGACCTTCCGGCCCGCCATAATTCATAGCCTACTATATTCCTCTACAGACCACAACACAACTTGATAACATCACATAACTTTCCCTAACATCCTAAGATCACCTGATCTCATTTCACTTTAGCTTTCTTTGCTGCTGCAAATGTGTTTGACAAACTTTACACTGTCACAGCAGCCAAAGAAGACAAAAATTTTAATAAGAGTTAAGAGCCCAACTAATGGAAACACTAATCACTGTTATGGTGACTTCAAATGAAACGCATTAGAGTTAAACCTCTGTTAATTCTCAATAAAACTTTTGTAGACGTCTGACAGAAATAAAGTCAGTCTGGTTAGTAATAAGTGAAGCTGGTAATGCTGTTTGTGGAGTTGTTTAATCCTCCTCTGCTGAGATCTTCACAGATTTAAGTCTTCTATTCTCTTGGATTTCATCTGAGGCTGTGGCTGAAATTACTCCATATTTAATATACACAGATTTTTTGGCTACGATAAGGTCCAGTTCTGGTTTATTTCTTTGCTCTTGGCTGTCATGTGGCATTGCTATGCAGAGGTGTAAAGTCCAGGTTCAGAAAATAAAAGTCCTCCTCAGTATTTTGTTCCAATCACCTGGATTTGCTAATTCAGACAGGAGAGAGAAGTAATTAGTGAAATCAGCTGACTGAGTTCATGGGTGGAATAAACATATGGCAGGACTTCTACTCATTGGCCCCTGGATTTCCCACCTCTGGTGATCAGCAATGCACACAAATCCTCTTATCTCGCTGAAATCTTGACGGATTTACAAACGGTTTGCTTTCTTACAAACGTTATTAACGTGGCTATAATTCAGTATCCTTGAACATATATGTTATAATTATTCATATGTATGCAGTGTCATAACTACATCTCTGACGTTTATAACAAACCAAACCGTTTGAAAATCAGTCCCACTACAGCTCATAAACCCAGAGGCTCGATCGCCCTCCGGTGGCGGCTGGTCCCACTACAGCTCATAAACCCAGAGGCTCGATCGCCCTCCCGTGGCTGGTTCCAGTATAGCTCGGAAGGGCGGGCTTGAAGGCACGCTGTGAGCCCATTGAATTTTTACAAAGTATGAAACAAATATTTAGCTGTTTATTTTCTAAGTGAGGTTTAGAGGGTTAGACTGGGGGGCATGCCAGTCAGAATAACATACAAGGCAGATGTTAAGGCTCTTTATATTGCCTAAAAATTAACCTGATTTATGTAAATATATGTCAGTTGTCCACATATGTCGTTAAAAAAACACATATGTCGTCTGCCTGTAACGGAAATTACTTTGGTTTGCTGCATCGCTGCAAATCTTGATGCAAGTACCTCAGCTCAAACACAAACTGGGTGCTGTTGTTTGCTAAAACTTTGATAAATCTGCTTTTTATTGTTTTGTTTTTTTTATGTTTTGTCAAGGTTTGTTTGATTAAATACCAAGCACACATTTAAAAAAAAAAAAAACAAGGGATGTGTATATTAGCACAAAACTGTGGTTGCGTGAAATGTAGAAAAGCCACGCAGACACAGTTTTACATTATTTAATGCCATCAGAAAACTCAAACGTATTCAGTGAAATTATTTTTTAGGCCCCAATACCTGTCTGGTACAACCTTTCTTTATTGCAGTAAACAACTGCAGTGTGAAGGTTTCAGATCTGTCCTGTGATATTTGAGTGCACTTTCACACAGTTGCAAACCTCAGTGTGTTTTTTCACTGGCTGTGGTCTTTATTTTTCACCACAAGATTTAACCAGGTCACTTCAGTGTGCATGTCTCTCTCAAAATCAAATCAAATCAAATCAAATCCTTTTATTGTCACACAACCATATACACAAGTGCAACAGTGGGTGAAATTCTTAGGTGCAGTTCCGAGCAACATAGCAGTATGACACGATGTGACGTAAACAATTACAGCAAACATCAGATTTACATAGATTACACATCTAATGTGCACACATTTACCCACAGTACCATACACACTAACAGAACAATAAATAATATACAATATACACTATACAATATACAACAATTTACAATATACAAAAAATACAAAAAGAGGTATGTATACATGCAATAGATACACGTAAGGTGGATATATAAAAAAAAAAATATATATATTTGTAATATGCAGTAGGTTATGTTGTGCTGTGTTGACAGTTAGACTGTTATGGTTGTTGATCATGAGGGATCAGGAGTTTAGAAATCTAATTGCTTGTGGGAAGAAGCTGTCATGGAGTCGGCTGGTGTGTGTCCTGATGCTGCGGTACCGCCTGCCTGATGGTAGCAGTGAGAGCAGTCCATGTCCTCGGGTGGCTAGAGTCTCTGATGATCCTCCGAGCTTTCCTCACACACCGCCTGGCATAAATATCCTGGAGGGAGGAAAGCTCACCTCCGATGATACGGCTGGCAGTGCGCACCACCCTTCGCAGGTCTTTGCGGTTGCGGCAGGTAGTGTTTTGCCGTACCAGGCAGTGATGCAGTGTTGTAAACCTTTTTCCTTTTTCAGTGTAGAGAAACTCAGAAGCGAAAAACCAGGAGACTTGATAGGTTCTTCAGCAGGATTCTTTATTGAGAACACGAGCTGTCGGTAGCTGTAGTCACCAAGTCTAGCAATGTAGGATTACAAATTTTATTTAAATGTTTAATTTAGACTTCTAATACATCTGCTATTTTATTACTGAGACCGTTTGTCTTGGAGTTCTCGTCTCAGTGCGAGAAGTCCTGCTCCGTTCTGTTCTCATGTCTCAGCTCATTTACATGCTTTGTTCATCACAATGTAATCCCTCCCCCTTGAAATGTATATAAACTACAATGTAAAGTTCCCTTAGTTAGACTTGGTGACTACAGCTACCGACAGCTCGTGTTCTCAATAAAGAATCCTGCTGAAGAACCTATCAAGTCTCCTGGTTTTTCGCTTCTGAGTTTCTCTACACTGAAAAAGGAAGAAGTTTACAACAGATGGTGCCGTGACCCGGATGGAGAAACTGAAACTCAACAAAGAATGAACTTTTGAAACTTCAAAGCTCAAAGATCTCAACAAAGCTGACTGAGTCTCCAGACTGAATTTTTGAAACATCCAGCTAAACAAAGATTGCCAGACTGAATCTTTCCAGCTTCCTCCAGATTGAAAACTTCAAGCTGAACCAAGATTTCCAGGTGGAATCTTTCTATACAACAAAAATTTGGTGAGTTTCACTCCATTCAAAGAACCGTTGAAAAACCAGTAAAAAAAAATCTGTTATTCCTCTGCGCCATCAGAGAAGAAGTTAACAAACAGCTGTAGAGTTTGCTAACTAAAGTTACCCTTTAAAAGTTTGCTTTTAGAGATGAAAGATATCCTCTGTTTTTGTCAGGCAGGGAAGTTTTAACATTACGTGTTAATATATTGGTTTGGTTACCCTCTGGTCACAGAGAAGGTTAGCATTACGTGCTAATAATATTTTGGTTTTATCCTCTGAATAGTCAGGGAAGTTGTTTGTATCCTCTGATTCAATCAGGGAAGATTAGCGTAAAGTGCTAGTAATTTGTGTTACCCTTTGCTCTGCCAAGGAAGGTTAACAATAGTTTGATCTGTGTTAACAAGTGTAGCCTCTGTTTTGAACAGAGAAGTTTTAGTGTTTGTTTTGTTTAGCATCATGTGCTAATAAGATTGTACCCTCTGTTGTAGATAATAGAGAGAAGTTTTATTTTTTTTTTGATTAAGTTGGTAACAAAGAAATCCACAAAATGGTTAGGAAGAATGCTAGACTTATTCCAACTACTGAGAAACGTGGATTAGCAAGCCCTTTATGGACAGACAGTGAGTTCAAGTCATTGTTAGGAGAGAAAATGGACTCCATAGTGACTGAGTCAGTTAGATTGGATTTGACAAAGAAATTTGGTATTGATCCAAACAAAGTTTGGTCTATTGAAGAATGCAAGAAGGTGTTAGGTGCATGTATCAGAAAGAAAAACATGAAAGGCATAATCTGTTGCCATAGAGAATATAGCTTATCCATTGCACGAGAACAAACTAGGTGTATTGATAAGTTAAATGAACAAAACAAACAATTACAGACTCAAGTGTCCTGTTTCAAGACAAAGGTGAGCCATAATCAGGCCTCAACCAAATGTGACTCTGAAGACCAACAGTCAGATGAAAGCTATCCTGATTTACAGTCTTTCTGTAGACTAGAAAACACTAGAAATTCTGGTTTGATAGATAAAGATGTAAATGCATTTGAAGTGTGTGGAGCAAGACAAAAGGCTCAGACTAGGGCAAAAGGCATTGAATCTGTTCAATCTGTAACCCCCATACTGCAGCAACAAGCAGTCAAATTATCTTTAGGTCCTAAAGAAATCGAGAGAATTGCTGAAAATTTGCCATCAGTGCAAAGAAATTTTTCTGAGTTTAGAAGGGCATTGATCAGTAAAATGCGTCTTTACGACATGTCGTTGGCAGAAGTCACACAGCTGATGTCACAAATTCTAACTGAATCTGAATTCAACAGTTTTGAGTCTGCTGTTACTTCTGAACTACAACATGCCAGAAAAGATAAACTGAGAGAGGGAGTTCTGAAAGCTTTGAAAAACATTGTTGGACCAAACATGGACTGGTCAAAGATCACTAGTTGTGTACAGAAGAAACATGAGAATGTTAGTGAGTACACTCAAAGATTTTGTCAGTCAGCTGTAACTTACAGTGGCATAGCAGACACTTCAGAGAAGGTGTTAAATGACAATGGGCCATTAGTTCGCACATGGTATGATGGTCTTTTGTCAGAGCATAGAAATGCATTGCCTTTCTTAGACGTCACATGGGCTACCAATACCCTGCAAAGTAACCTAGACAGGTTAGCTACTTGGGAAAGAGATTCTGATGTTAAAGAGAGAGTAAACATTGCAGCAGCATCCTTTAAGGTCAACACAGAGAACCAACAGAAACGCAAATGTCCTAAGAGAGAGGGCAGCAGTTGTTATTATTGTGGCAAACATGGACATTGGGGAAAAGAATGTAGAAAAAACAAAAAGAATGTTAGAGAAACTAACAATGTAACTCAGCTTCTGCTCAGCCTGCTGGCTGCTCTGAAGCAGCCTGTCCCCTCGTCATTAAGCTCGTTGGGCAGCTGTTTTAGTTGTTAACCATTTGGGCTGTGAGTGCTTAATTTCCCCACTAACTTACAACAAAGATGAAAGACTTATTTTTGTTTAATAGAACAAAAGGAAAGTGACAATCTCACCCTTCCTTTGGGGAACACTGGTTAAGTAAACTCACAGCCTTAAATGTTATGCTACAGCACAGGCCCTTCATCAGTAATGGTGTTAGGTCAGACTGTAAATGTAAAATGCCTTCATGCAGTGTCCACACTGATGAATGACAACGTGCACCTGTCACTCACCCATCCTCATGTATGATGTCTGCAATGACTGAATTTGTGTTGGAGGCTGAAGGAGAGATGACTCATGATTGTGTTGCGCTTACATACACACCTTCGAGGGAAGTGGAAGGGATTCCCATAGAGAATTCAGAATTTGAGTTGTTTGTTGACGGTTCAGCTCAAGTAATTGAAAATAACTCAGAAACAAGCCATTAGAGTGGCATGGACCACATTAAGTGATGTTGATTACAGCAGCTGCAGGATTGTGTCAGGGAAGAAAAAAAACCTGGACTAATGTCACACTGTAAAGTTATCCCCCACTTACAGGGATAGGTTAGGACACGGAACCAGTGAGGAGCCCCAAGGAAGAACCGATTGCAACAGGCAATCGGGGGCCAACCCTGCGGTGAAGACTCCCTCATAGGCCTCCCCATCCACTAGCCCATCCTTACCTCACTGGTTCTATTTAGGTGTCAAAATAATTCAGAAAATAGGGAAAGAAGGAACAAAAATAGCAGACGCGGGAAAAAGTTTACAACCCTAGTGTTTGAACAAATACTGCTCTCCTGTCTTTTGTTTTCCCTCTTCCTCTGTGCAGGTACCACTTGCTGACCCGAGACCCATATGCACCGACCTCCTCGTCTGCGTATGAAGACATAACCTCAAGAAACAACTAGACCCACTTCCGAGCCAACTATCACAAAAGGATAAAGAAAAGAAAAAAAATACACAACGCAGAGACGACGAAACCTTCAGTCATCCATCGACATGATCAAGATTGTCCTACTACTACACATCATAAAGATCGCACAAAGTCCGGACTCCAGAAACAACATATTCGTAGAGCTGATGAATATGTCAAAAACGCATTGTTTGCTGGAAAGAACTTTTGCATGTCACATCCGAAGATGGCTGCATTCCAGGACTCACTTGTGCCCAAACATGGTGGTCCAACAAGACATTCTTGATCTTTCAGCAAAATTACACCAGATGACTGAAGATAATTCTTCATGGTTCAGAAACTTGATTGATCACGAGAAAATCACAGTTCCAACCGTAAGAACTTCACAAACCCTGATTGCATGTTTGTTTTCTGTGTCAGCATGCAATTACAGAAAAGCAAACACAGAATGCATTATATGCCTGTAACGATCACAGTTTAAATTTGTTTAAATTTGTATTTTGTGAGAGTTATTTAGAACTCTCAAAGGGGGAAATGTAGGATTACAAATTTTATTTAAATGTTTAATTTAGACTTCTAATACATCTGCTATTTTATTACTGAGACCGTTTGTCTTGGAGTTCTCGTCTCAGTGCGAGAAGTCCTGCACCGTTCTGTTCTCATGTCTCAGCTCATTTACATGCTTTGTTCATCACAATGTAATCCCTCCCCCTTGAAATGTATATAAACTACAATGTAAAGTTCCCTTAGTTAGACTTGGTGACTACAGCTACCGACAGCTCGTGTTCTCAATAAAGAATCCTGCTGAAGAACCTATCAAGTCTCCTGGTTTTTCGCTTCTGAGTTTCTCTACACTGAAAAAGGAAGAAGTTTACAACAGCAGCCAGTCAGGATGCTCTTGACGGTGCTGGTGTAGAACTGTGTGAGGATGTGGCGGTTCATTCCGAACTTCCTCAGCCGTCTCAGGAAGAAGAGGCGCTGATGAGCCTTCTTCACGACGGCCTCGGTGTGGACGGACCATGTGAGTTCCTCTGTGATGTGGACACCGAGGAACTTGAAGCTGCTGACTCTCTCCCCCGGTGCTCCATTGATGGTGATGGGGCTGTGTTCTCTGTCGTACTTCCTGAAGTCGACCACTAGCTCCTTGGTTTTGCTGATGTTGAGGGAGAGGTTGTTCTTCTGACACCAGTGCGTCAGAGTGATCACCTCCTCTCTGTAGGCCGTTTCATCATTGTCGGTGATCAGACCTACGACCGTCGTATCATCAGCAAACTTGATGATGGAATTGGAGCTGTGAGTTGCCACGCAGTCATATGTGTACAAGGAGTACAAGAGTGGGCTAAGAACACAGCCCTGAGGGGCTCCAGTGTTGAGGGTCAGTGATGAAGAGATGTTGCTGCCTATTCTAACCACCTGGCGTCTGTTTGACAGGAAGTCCAGGATCCAGCTGCACAGCAAGCTGTTTAAGCCCAGAGCCCGGAGTTTCACATCAAGCAATACAGCAAAATTCCCAGTGTTAAATTAACACTCCTGGGGCCTGATGTATAAACGTTGCGTACGCACAAAATGGGCATATAAATATGCGTACGCATTTTTCCACGCACATATCGGGATTTATAAAAAATAAACTTGGCGTAAATAAGTGCGCACCGTAAGGATGCTCTTGACCGTGCGTACGCACTCTTTTAGAAGAGTATGTGTTTTGGCGACACCAACTGGCCCAAATAGCAATAACTATTTAAAATGAGAAACTTCTAAATTATCCTATTACATCACCCAATAAATCAAATTGCATCAACCTGAATTATCATTATCAGCATTCTTAACCAGGTGCAAATACTATTTTTCACCGATGGTGAGCTGGAGCTAAATGTCTTTTTGGTCACTTTCAGACACAAAATCGAAAGAAAATTAAACATATACAGAAAGATAATACAAATATAATTTCACTCACCAAGCCTGTCACTTGAAGCAAATATCCATCCCTTCTTAAATGTCCGCGCCAGTGAGCGCGTTGGGCCGTTTAGTGAAACTGATGCAAATAACAGTTTAAATAAATAAAATAATTATTTAAACTATGTTTTACTTCTGATATAAACACTTAGATTAAATATGCCATTCAAATTAATGGAGTTAAACATTTAAACATGAAATCATTACTGAGAAGTTACAACATTTTTTTATATTCAATCAATATTTTTGTTGTGGATGCGATGTTTTTGAACACTTTTCCTGTGGCGTGCTGTGTTTTAATGTTTTAACCACAGATATAATTGCTTATCATGATAATACCAGATTGTCTGAGAAAATAGTTTCGTGCGAATAATGCCCAAGGCCTATCTGTTTCCATTAAAAATATAAATCAATTAAAAATACAATTCGGCCATTGGAAAAGATTGAGAAAATTTTTCTCTGAAATGTATTTTACACTATTTGATTTATGTATTAAAAAACAAGGCAAGGATAGGCAACTACTTGATTTGTATTAATGTAATGTAATGGCACAGTGGATAAGACACATGCCTTTGGTGTGAGAGACCCGGGTTCGAATCCACTGTGAGACACCATTGTGTCCCTGAGCAAGACACTTAACCCCTAGTTGCTCCAGAGGCGTGCGACCTCTGACATATATAGCAAATGTAAGTCGCTTTGGATAAAAGCGTCAGCTAAATGAATAAATGTAAATGTAAATGTAATGTGTCTTGTACCGTTAAACGTTATCACATGGATGAATAATGATATGCAGATGAGAATCTGCATAGTAAAACTAGGTGTTGTGAGCTCCATATATGGTTATTTCGGGGTGGAGACGCACGTGCGCACAATCTTCCGCTAACTGAGATTTATAAAGTGAATTCTGCGCAGGTTCTGGCGTACGCACAGTTTTATAAGTCTGAATATTTTTTTGCGTACGCCATTTTTTGGCTTTCGGGCGCACGTACACTTTTAGTAAGGATCCTACGCACAGTTTTATAAATGAGGCCCCTGGTGTACATATAGGTCCAACTACAGGGTGTTAAAAATGAACACTGAAGCAGTGTTGAAGTTAATGAGATAATTAAGTGATTAATTAAGTGATGATTGGCTATTAGTGGTGACGCCCAATGTTAATAAGCAAAATCATTGAAGGGAAGAGAAACAACAAGAACGAAAAAAAGAGAAACACAAGAACTACTGACTTCGAGCCTTTACACATTATTGCACTTATTATTACTAGTGTGACTTTATTTCTGTCATACATCTACAAAAGGTATTGAGATTCAACAGAAGTTTAGATGGCAACGTTTTATGGAATTTTTTATTCCAAGCTACCATTATGGTGGTCAGTGTTTGCTTTAGTTGGGCTCTGGACCCTTTTAATTTTTTACTGTTAGTTTTTCTCTGGCTGCTGCAACAGTGTGTTTATAAAGCACATTTGTAATTGCTTGAGAAAACTTTATAAAAATATTTTGTGATGATGACATTATCATCACATAGAGACCTTATTCACTGATGTCATTCAGAGTGTAAATCTTTGACTATATGATTGATGTTGCGTTTTAGCATTGGTGATTGTAGCCCTGAGATTCTACAGTGTCAGATCCAACAGCAATATGAACAAATTTGAAAATTCTTTGTGCACTGGAACTCTTGCGTTTAGACACACAAACATCAAGAATCAGCATATAATTCACAACAATGGTGACAATAAACAAACTAGTGACTCACAGATCAACTCTGAACATCACAAAACAAGCTATTCAAGTAATAACAAAACAATAGCAAAATAAAAACAAACAGGAAAAACAATGAAAATTACAGAACAGTTCAGCTGCATAATTTATTCATACTGCAATGCATGATGGGAGCCATGGGTGCATTTTGATTGGTGGCTCCCATCATGCACTGCAACATGAATCTTTTGTGTGATTGTCACCATTGTTGAGATTCATATGTAGATTCTTGATATCTGTGTGGGATTTTCACAAAATCTGTGTGGGAAATCTTCAGTTTAAAAAGCCCTGCTGGAATTAGCTACTGTAAAAAATATGATTAACCTTTGTATAATCAGTTTATAATGCCAGTTGAGTGAATCAAGACACTACAGGTTTTTAATTTCATCATTTATACATAACCAGGGCAGTATTTCCCAAAAGCATTTTAAGCCTAACCTGATCCCAGAACTATTGTAACAAAAGGTCTGTTCAATCAAATTAGGCTTATGATGCTTTCAGGAAACACAGCCCATGTAATGGCTTCTCTTGCAGTAACACATGTGCTTTATAAACACACAGTTGGAGCAGTCCGAGTAAAATTAATGTTAAAAAGCAAAGGGTCAAGAGCCCAACTAAAGCAAACACTGATCGCCATAATGGTGACAAGAAACGAAACATTCCATAAAACATTACCATCTAAACTGCTGTTCAATATAAATAAGAATGTGTGTAGATGTATGACAGAAATACACTGGTAATAATAAGTACAATAATGTGTAATGTAGGGCTGCACGATTAATCGCACGATATTGTTATGCGCATCTAATCAGTAAAGCCGGTTCCTTGATTAGTAGTAAATCGCCTTCACCTGCTTTCAGATGGACGATATGATGCAGATATGAGTGTTGTTAAATTAACACTCAAGAGTGTTAAAGTTAATGAGATAATTAAGTGATTAATTTAGTTATCATTGAGCATTATTGAAGACACCTGATGATAACAAGCAGAATCACTGAAGGAGATAATCTAAAATTGTAAGCCACCGTTATAGCGATCAGTGTTTGCTTTAGTTAGGCTCTTGATCCTTATACGTTAAGTTTAAATTTTATTTGTCGGCTGTTATTGATTTATTACAGTCAGATTAACAAAGACAAGTGAGATCTGATAGTGTTAGTTATGTTTAAACATAATCATGCTGTGATCTGAAAAATGAAACTCATTCATTTGATAGCATATGATAATTGTAGTTTTCTTAAAATCCAAAACATTTAATAAAAATTGTCCTTTTCATATCACTTTAAAATGCATTTATTTAGAAGCACAGACATCAGTAATCAGCCTGTGAATCTCAACCGTGGTGACAATAATAATCCTTGTTGCCACCAATCACAACTCATTAATGGCTCCCATCATGCATTGTGGTATGAATAAATTATGATCTGAATTGTCTATGTAATTCACTTTTCCTAATTGAATATTCTGCTCGTCACCATTGTTGAGATGCATTGACTGAATCTTGATATCTGTGTGTGCCTAAAAGAAATATTTTTTTTTACAACCTTTATAATATATCTCAAATTCTGGATATTTATGTAGAATCTCAGTTATGCTATAACCAACAGCTTACATCGCCAACATTTAGTTCAAGTGATAAATGTCATAATATAACCAATATCCTTAAATTAATTTTTTTCTTTGTTCATCTGGCAGGTATAACTCAGATACAACAGTCGAACAAAATCTAAAGTTCATAATATAAGGGTCAAGAGCCCAACTATAGCAAACACTCATCTCCATAATGGTGACCTGAAATTCCGGTTTTCTCCTTCAGTGATTCTTCAGGTGTCTTCAATAATGCTCAATCATCACTCAATTAATCACTTAAATATCTCATTAACTTTAACACTCTTGAGGACTCATATACACTCCCAGGTGTGTTAATTTAACTCTGAGTTTTTGCTAGGGCTGGGCGATATATCGCACGATATTGTTATGCGCATCTCGTCAGTAAAGCCGGTTCCTTGATTAGTAGTAAATCGCCTTCACCTGCTTTCAGATGGAGCGGCATTTACTACAAGAGCCGTAGTTAACTGACAAGCTGAGCCATATCGCATCAATATCGCGGATGTATCGCCAGCGATAATTAATGCGATATGGCTCAGCTTGTCAGTTAACTACGGCTCTTTGCACACAGCAAAAACTCCAGTGTTAAATTAACACTCCTGGGAGTGTATATGAGTCCACACTCAAGAGTGTTGAAGTTAATGAGATAATTAAGTGATTAATTTAGTAATGATTGAGCATTATTGAAGACAGCTGAAGAATCACTGAAGGAGAAAATCTCAAATTGTAAGACACCGTTATGGCGATCATTGTTTACTTTAGTCGGGCTCTTGACCCTTATATTATGAACTTTAGATTTTGTTTGGCTGCTGTATCTGAGTTATAACTGCCAGATGAACAAAGAAAAAAGTGATCTGATGGTGTTGATTATATTATGACAATTATCATTTGAACTTTATGTTTTTGAGTTATGTTGCTTGTTACAGCATAACTGTGATTCTGCATAAATATCCAGAGTTTTAGCTATAATATAAAGGATTTCTTGAAAGTTGCTTCTAAAAAAAAAAAACTTTCTTTTAGTCACACACAGACTTCAAGATTCAGCCTATGCATCTCAACAATGGTGACGAGCAGAATATTCAATTAGGAAAAGTAAATTACATAGAAAATTAAGATCATAATTTATTCATATCGCAATGCATGATGGGAGCCATTAATGAGTTGTGATTGGTGGCAGCCACTGCAACATGCATTATTATTGTCACCATTGTTGAGATTCACAGGCTGATTATTGATGTCTGTGTTTCTAAAAAAATCAATTTGATAGTGTTTTGATCAGGACAATATTTAATAAATATTTTGAATTATAAGAAACATACCTATACTTATATATGCTCTAGAATCACAAAGTTATTGCCAATAAGTTAAACTAAACTATCTGAATAAGATTCATTTTCATATCACAGCATGATTATGCCAGAACATAACCAACACTATCAGATCACACTTTTTTTTTTGTTCATTTGACTGTTATAATTGACTGTTATAATTGACTATTTGACTGTCTGTGGTCATGAAGTCGTTTGAAAGACTGGTGTTGGCCCACACCAGAAGTCTGACACAGACTTCCAGTCTGTGGTCATGAAGTCGTTTGAAAGACTGGTGTTGGCCCACCTGAAGGACATCACTGGACCCCTGCTGGATCCCTTTCAGTTTGCTTACAGAGCAAACAGGTCTGTGGATGATGCAGTCAACATGGGACTGCATTATATCCTGCAACATCTCGACAGACCAGGGACTTATGCAAGGATCTTATTTGTGGACTTCAGTTCGGCCTTCAATACCATCATGCCTGGTCTTCTCACAGCCAAACTGACCCAGCTCTCCATACCATCCTCGATCTGTCAGTGGATCACCAGCTTCCTGACGGACCGGCAGCAGCGAGTGAGACTGGGGAAACACACATCCAGGACTCTCACCACCAGCACTGGCGCCCCCCAAGGGTGCGTTCTCTCCCCACTGCTCTTCTCCCTGTACACTAATGACTGCACTTCTAAAGACCCCTCTGTCAAGCTCCTGAAATTTGCCGACGACACCACTGTCATCGGTCTCATCCAAAACGGTGATGAGTCTGCTTACAGACTGGAGGTTGAACAGCTGGCTGTCTGGTGCAGTTATAACAACCTTGAGCTGAACACGCTCAAAACAGTGGAGATGATCGTGGACTTCAGGAGGAACAGCCCAGCACTCCCCCCACTAACCATCATGAACAGCACTGTGGAAGCAGTGGAGTCATTCAGGTTCCTGGGCACTATCATCTCTCAGGACCTGAAGTGGGACAATCACATTGACTCCATTGTGAAAAAAGCCCAGCAGAGACTGTACTTCCTTCGCCAGTTGAGGAAGTTCAACTTGCCACAGGAGCTGCTGATTCAGTTCTACTCAGCCGTCATTGAGTCTGTCTTATGCACTTCCATCACTGTCTGGTTTGGTTCAACTACCAAATCAGACATCAGGAGACTACAACGGACAGTCCGGACTGCGGAGAGGATCATTGGTGCCCCACTGCCATCCCTCCAGGACCTGAACTCTTCCAGAGTGAGGAAGAGAGCAGGTAAAATCATCACAGACTCCACTCACCCTGGACACCACTTGTTTGAACTGTTACCGTCAAGACGAAGACTCAGATCACTGGCCACAAGAACATCTCGGCACAGGAACAGTTTCTTCCCACAGGCCATTTCCCTCCTGAACAGTTAACACACCTCACAAGGCATATGCCTTTAAGTGCAATACTCCCACTGTTTAGTGCAATATCGTACAACTCAGGTTAACTTATATGTAGATTTTTTATTTATAATATTCAAAACACTGTAAATATGTTCAGTTCATAATCTGTAAATCTGAAAATGTCTATTCTGACTAAACCCAACTGTGATACTTTTATTCTCATATATTTATTTTTTTATTTTTTATTCTTATAATTTGTAGTATTATGCTTCTTGTTGTATTTGTATTTGTATATGTCCACTGGAAGCCTCAGTACCAAAACAAATTCCTTGTGTGTGCAAGCACACTTGGCAATAAAGCTCTTTCTGATTCTGATTCTGATTATAATTAAATAACAGCAGACAATCAAATTTAAAGTGAATGTAGAAAGGTTAAGAGCCCAACTAAAGCAAACACTTATCGCCATAACGGTGGCTTACAATTTGTGATTTTCTCCTTCAGTGATTCTGCTTGTTAACATCAGTTGTCTTCAATAATGCTCAATCATCACTCAATTAATCACTTAATTATCTCATCAACTTTAACACTCTTGAGTGTTAATTTAACACATGGAGTTTGTGCTCTGTAGTAAATGCCACTCCATCTGAAAGCAGGTGATGGTGATTTACTATCAATCAAGGAACTTTACTGACGAGATGCGCATAACAATATCGTGCGATATATCGCCCAGCCCTAGTTTTTGCTGTGTACAAAGAGCCGTAGTTAACTGACAAGCTGAGCCATATCGCATTAAATATCGTTGGCAATATGTCCTCGATTTTAACGCGATTTGGCTCAGCTTGTCAGTGAACTACGGCTCTTTGTAGTAAATGCCGCTCCATCTGAAAGCAGGTGAAGGTGATTTATTACTAATCAAGGAACTGGCTTTACTGATTAGATGCGCATAACAATATCGTGCGATTAATCGTGCAGCCCTACTGGGGATTTTGCTGTGAAGGAGGGCACTATGGTGTTGAATGCTGAGCTGTAGTCTACAAACAGCATTCTCACATATGTGTTCCTTTTTTCCAGGTGGGAGAGAGCAGTGTGTATTGTAGATGCAATAGCATCATCAGTGGAGCGGTTATTGCGGTATGCAAACTGCAGTGGGTCCAGTGAGGGAGGTAGAACAGAGCAGATGTAATCTCTGACTAGTCTCTCAAAGCATTTACTGATGATGGTCATTTAAGCAGGTGATGTTGGTTTGCTTCGGTACAGGTACAATGATGGACGTTTTGAAGCATGTGGGGACTACAGACAAGGAGAGGGACCGATTGAAAATGGTATTTTCATTTTCATTTCATTTCATTTCATTTCCCGGAATACCATCTGGACCCGCGGCTTTACGGATGTTCACTCAACGGAAAGATCGGGCTACATCCGCTACAGAAACGGAGAGTGTACCCTGTAGCTTCAGCCGCGAGAACAATCTCCGCGAGGGGGGTGTTAGTTCCCTCAAAACAAGCATAAAAAGTGTTTAGCTCATCTGGGAGAGAGGCAGTGTTGTTCACTGTGGAGTTTATGTTTCCTCTGTAGTCCGTAATGATATTAATTCCCTTCCACATGCTTCTAGAGTCGGAGGTGTTGAACTGTCCTTCAATCTTGTCCCTGTATTGGCGTTTTGCTGCTCTGATAGTTTTCCGGAGGGCATAACTTGCTTGTTTTTTCTCCTCCGCACTCCCGGAGTTAAAAGCGGAAGTCCGCGCATTGAATGCTGCACGAACATCGCTATTAATCCATGGTTTCTGGTTCGGGAAAATCCATATTGTTTTGGTCGGAACAACGTTTTCTACGCACTTCCTGATGAAACATGTTACGCTGTCAGCGTAAACCTCGATGTCGTCATCAGAGGCCGACCGGAACATCTCCCAGTCCGTGTGATCAAAACAGTCCTGAAGCATAGAGTCTCAGACCAGATTTCAGGAAATGCGATTCTTGCTCAAACACATTTCAAATAGGCTAGATTTCCAGGCATCTATATGCAAAAGTAAATGTAAGGCTTTCAGTCAAGATCACGAGGGTCACGATCAGTGTTGGGTAAGTTACTTTAAAAAAGTAATTAGTTATAGTTACTAGTTACTTCTCACAAAAAGTAAGTGCGTTAGTAATTGAATTACATCATTACAAAAGTAACTGCCTTTTACCAGGTAAAGTAACTATTGCGTTACTTTAAAAACAAAAAAAAAGTTTAAATATAATACATTTCTTGGATACCGCCAATATGAAATGTTAAATGAATGAAATGGACACTAAATATAACATCTTATTCCTATAAAACATTTTACACTACTCTACACTAGTTTAATGTTGCTGTGGGACAATGTGAGAGACACCTATTAACTTAAATATTAAAATATTATCATTACTATAGTGGAACAACAAAACACAATAGATGGTTTAAAACATTTAATATTTATTTCACAATCTTAGAACAGATGTGTTAAAAACAACACATAATGTGTTAAATTTTAACACATGCTGAATCAGCTCAGGGACAACACATATTGTGTCAAATTTGACACAACTTATGTGTCCCTTTCTTTAACACATCTGTGTCAACTAGGTCAACACAAAGATGTGTTTACTTGTGTTTTGATGTATTAATGTGGAATTAAAAATGTACACTCTAAAATGAGATGTGTTAAAAATGACACATGTTGTGTCAGTTTTAACACATATAGTGAGTGTGCTCAGGGACAACACATGTTGTGTCAAATTTAACACAATAAATGTTTAAATCATTTTAACACACAAATTGTGTCATTTTAAAAAATAAAGCAAACGGGCCAGATACAAAAATATTAACCATTTAATCAATAGTCGAGTACAGAAAGCATGTGCACACAAAGTACAAGACAATTTCTCAAGCTTAATGACTGGACAGACTCACTGTACTGGACATTATTCAGTTATTCATGTTTCAACTCCTAACTGAATTTTTTAAATCTGCAGCAGAAACTACTCAAACACAGACCTCAAAAATCAGTGTATGAATCTCAACAATGGTGACAAACGAAATACTTAATGTCGCAATGCATTCTGGGAGTCATGGATGAGTTTCATACTATAGTGGGACCCAGCATGCATTGCTGCATGAAGCTTTTTGTTTGTCACCATTGTTGAGATTCAAACGCTGATTCTTGATGTCTGTATTTGACTAGTTTCTGCTGCAGCATAAAACTTTCTGAAAACATTTTTTTTTTAAGAAATATAGGATAAGTTGGCGTAGACTTTAAGATCATGTACGCACTGAGTATTAAAAAACAAACTTTAAGCTAATTGCAGTATGCTAATTTTGCTAAACCTTTTACAACTCATTTTTCAGATGTTAATCTCTTGCTAAGCTTAACAAACCTTCATGATGCTAATATTATCATCTAATGACATTTTCCTCATGGTTCTTTCTGCTGTTTCAAATTTGTATAATAAATACACAGATACAACCAAAAGAGAACCCAATGTTATTGAGTCAAGGGTCAAGAGCCCAGATAAAGCTGACACTAATCACGATTATGGTGACTTCAAATGAAACATACAATGAATCGTCAACACAAAACCTGGTAATTCTCAATAAGAGCTTCTGTAGAGTCTGACAGAAATAATTTTTTGTTATAATAAATTGGTTATTAATAACAAGTGAAAGCAGAATTTGAAAAATACATTGAAAAAGAGGCATGATGTGATTGGCTGCCAAAAAACACCCGTTAAGTTTTTATGAATTAAGATTTTATTTATTTGAATGTATTGTTTTATTTATTTTAGAGCTTTTTATGGGATACCATATAAAATATACCAATAATTACTTTCATAAACACAAACTCTCCTCCACAGTGCTATTCTATCCATAGTTACATTTTAACACACACTGTGTGTTAAAAATATACACAACATGTGTCAAAATACCATCAACACATGCTGTGTGTTGTTTTTAAACAATTCTCTTTTTAGAGTGACAGACCACAACTGGCCAACAAATAAGTCTACAAATAAATTATGCTTCTTAAGAAATGTACCAAAAATAAATACATACACATACACTAGTATACTGTATATAGTTAAAATTTAATTTGATAACCTACAGAGAACGTCATCATCAGAGGTTATATTAGCCAAATTCTAGTCGTTTTTGCTGCACGTGTTCACAACCGGTCAAACAAAGATGTTTTCTTTGAACGTTCCCTGCAGGTTATTTTGGAGTTTTATTTTATAAATAACCGTGTTATATAAACTAATTAAAACATTGCATATGATACCAATATGCTACAGAGATTATTCTAATGTTGAAATGTGTAATTTATTTATAAATAAAGTATTTATGCTGGCACTGTCGAGCGCGTTCTGGACACACTCGGTCTCTCTAGCACACTATCGAGCGCGTTCTCGGACACACGGTCTCTCTCACGCACTGTTGAGCACATTCTCGGACACACTCTGTCTCTCTCGGGCACTATCGAACGCGTTCTTGGACACACGGTCTCTCTCGCGCACTGTTGAGCACATTCTCGGACACACTCAGTCTCTCTCGCACACTGTTGAGCACATTCTCGGACAAACGGTCTCTCTCGCGCACTGTCGCCTCGCTTTTGTCCAGTCCGGCACCTCATAAACACACACACACCAGAGAAAAAAACTTTGCAGCTCCCATGGCTGAGAGAGAGCCTACTCGGATGAAAACCGCATGAGCTCAATTATAGTAACGCCACATTTTATTGACAGTAACGGTAACGGCGTTGTAACGGAGGGAACAGTAATTAGTTTGATTACTCGTTACAGAAAAAAATAACGCCGTTAGTATTGCCATCACTGGTCACGATGAAGATCTTTGCTTTGCTTTGTGTCTTTCTTCTTTATGGGACTTTGGCTTCAATTCAAACAGGTAATTATTATTATTATTATTATTATTATTAACTTGTACGTTTCGACAATCAGTGTCTTCATTTGGCACAAACTTTTTGAAATAGAATACAAATCTTTATAGAAACCTTGTTGTAACAGTTTCCTCTCAAAATTTCCTCTTAACAGTTCTATCCTCTACTGTATATGCCAATGTATTGTAAGGTTGTTAGTCAACATGAACCGCTTGTCTGAAGTGTGACGCTACACTAAAAAAAAAAAAAAAAAAAAAAAAAATGCTTGGTTGTTTCAACTCACCTTTGGGTAAAATATAGAACAACCCAACCATTGGTTTAATTTTTTTAATTACATTTTTAACCCAGCGGTTAGGTTTGTCCATATTATACCCAAATTTGGGTATAGAAACAACACTTCAGTGTTAAAGTGTATCGGACTGCGATCATCTCCCTTCCTGATTTTACTGTGAATATGAAATGATCTTGAAGTTTTAAGCGAGACCACATGGACACGGATAAGAGAAATCACATGTGTAGAAGAACAAGTGATGATGCCACGTATCAAAATATTAGGACCAGTGTGTGGATGACTAAAAGCCTTACACTCATATGTAAAAGCACTGGGCACAGTTTCCACACCCCCGACAGAGGGAAGAGTCGGAATAGCCTAAACTAGGGCTGGGCGATATATCGCACGATATTGTATGCGCATCTCGTCAGTAAAGCCGGTTCCTTGATTAGTAGTAAATCACCATCACCTGCTTTCAGATGGAGCGGCATTTACTACACAGCACAAACTCCAGTGTTAAATTAACACTCAAGAGTGTTAAAGTCAATGAGATAATTAAGTGATTAATTTAGTGATGTTTGAGCATTATTGAAGACACCTGATGTTAACAAGCAGAATCATTGAAGGCGAAAATCACAAATTGTAAGCCACCGTTTTGGCGATAAGTGTTTGCTTTAGTTGGGCTCTTAACCTTTATACATTCACTTTAAATTTGTTTGTCTTCTGTTATTTAATTATAACAGTCAAATGAACAAAGAAAAGTGTGATCTGTTAGTGTTGGTTATGTTCTGGCATAATCATGCTGTGATCTGAAAATGAGTCTTATTGAGATAGTTTGGTTTAACTTACTGACAACAACTTTGTGATTTTAGAGCATATATGAGTATAGGTATGTTTTTTATAATGCAAAATATTTAATAAACTTGTTCTGATCAAAACACTTTCAAATAAATTTGTTTAGAAACACAGACATGAATAATCAGCCTATGAATCTCAACAGTGGTGACAATAATAAATCATGTTGCAGTGGCTGCCACCAATCACAACTCATTAATGGCTCCCATCATGCATTGCGATATGAATAAATTATGATCTGAATTTTCTATGTAATTTACTTTTCCTAATTGAATATTCTGCTCGTCACCATTGTTGAGATGCATAGACTGAATCTTGAAGTCTGTGTGTGCCTAAAAGAAAGATTTTTTTTTTTAGAAAATAACTTTTAAGAAATCCTTTATATTATAGCTAAAATTCTGGATATTCATGCAGAATCACAGTTATGCTATAACAAACAACATAAATCAAAAACATAAAGTTCAAATGATGATTGTCATAATATAACCAACACCATCAGATCACTTTTTTTTCCCTTGTTCATCTGGCAGTTATAACTCAGATAAAGCAGACAAACAAAATCTAAAGTTAATAATATAAGGGTCAAGAGCCCGACTAAAGTAAACAATGATCGCCATAACGGTGGCTTACAATTTGAGATTTTCTCCTTCAGTGATTCTTCAGGTGTGTTCAATAATGCTCAATCATCACTAAATTAATCACTTAATTATCTCATTAACTTTAACACTCTTGAGTGTGGACTCATATACACTCCCATGAGTGTTAATTTAACACTGGAGTTTTTGCTGTGTACAAAGAGCCGTAGTTAACTGATAAGCTGAGCCATATCGCATTAAATATCGCTGGCGATACGTCCGCGATATTAATGCGATATGGCTCAGCTTGTCAGTGAACTACGGCTCTTTGTAGTAAATGCCGCTCCATCTGAAAGCAGGTGAAGGTGATTTACTACTAATCAAGGAACCGGCTTTACTGACGAGATGCGCATAACAATATCGTGCGATATATCGCCCATCCCTAGCCTAAACCCGATTTGACTACACAAGGCAAGCCTGATTTTGACATTTAAAAACCAATCGAGGACCTTCTTTAAATATACTACAATTTTTGGATCATGCCAATGCCATATAAGACTCTGCAAAACTCCACACCCAATGCCGAATCCTTTACAACGCAAACAGGACCATTACATGGTTCTTTTTATTATTACCCTTGTATTTGAGATGCATCTCTAAATTACTTTTTAACATAATTTATAATTTCTCTGTGATAATCACGATTCATAAATCTTAGAGTTAAACCATAGACCATTGCGAGTATGATTCATCTGTGCCAAAAACTGGCTAATAGGAAAACTCTTAATAAGAGGCTAAGGATGAAAACTCGCCCCTCAAAGTTTACTCTCGGAAAACTGATACTTGCTGTGTCACATTTCATAGTTAACTTGAGATAATAACAATAAAATAATAATAATAATAATAATAATAATAATTCAGCAGGTGCAGATTTCGTTATCATAAAAACATCATCAATATACTGTTTATAAAGCAAAATCTTGAAAAAAAAAAAGATTAAATCAATTTAGAATAAAATAATTTTCAAAAACTCCCATATAAAAGCAGGAATAATTCGGTGCCATTTTATGTCCCATATCTGTTCCTTTCACTATTAACTTGAAATCATTCTGGAAATGAAAATAATTACAGGACAATGCTTATTAGATCCAATAGACATGCCGTAGATTTCGCATCAACCGATGTTTGTTTTAAAAACTGTTCCATCGCCCATAAGCCATCCATATAGGGGATATTAGTGGGTCAAACATGGCGAGAAGAACATCCTCAACAGCATATAGTGATTCAATAAAGTCCCTAGAATCTCTAACAAATGATTTATTAAAAAGTCCACAAAAGAAGCAATATTCTCAATGAGAACAATGAGACAAATAGGTCGACCCTTCGAAATGCATATCCAGACCTTTTTGAACTTTGGCTAAGTTCTCCATTTTCAAAATGCTGTAACAACTTAGAATGGATATATTTTTTTTCAATTCGTTAAGGTCAGCATCACATCTGTCTTTGTTTCACTTGTTTTTTCCCTCTCTCTATTTCTGCTGTTCCTCCTCTTGTCTTAATCTGTGAGCATCTTGAAGCGTGTTATTA
Source organism: Gila robusta (assembly GCA_030770095.1). Lineage (NCBI taxonomy): Eukaryota > Metazoa > Chordata > Actinopteri > Cypriniformes > Leuciscidae > Gila > Gila robusta. The sequence goes on from JAVALU010002400.1 coordinate 328,264, forward strand.
CTGTAGTGTCCTCCTCCATTCTGCTCTATCATTGTGTCAATCTTCTGCAGTAGATCATTCACCTGCTTTCTTTTTCTCATGTTTTTATTGTTAAAGACGTGAAATCTGCCTCCACACTGACAAACTAGACTGTTTAAAGCACTGTTCTGCTTAATGAGATCCTCTATGGGCTCATCTAGCAGATCTCCATGAGTGAAGAGAAAGATGGAGTATTTTAACACTTCTTCACCAAACATCATCTCAATCATCTGAAGAATCTGCTGATCCTCCTCAGTGATCCTCATACTCACAGGAAACACAATGAGAAAAGCGTGCGGTCCAGGATTGGATAAATAAATACTTCTTGCTTTCTCCTTCATTAACTCATCAGGATTCATCAGTGTGTCAAATAGTCCAGGAGTATCAACTACAGTCACAGATCTGCCAGAAACAGTGGCGTGAGCATCTGAACATTTATTGACAAATGGTTTAAACTCTTTTCGTCCCAGTATTGTGTTTCCAGCTGCACTCTTCCCAACACCACTTCTACCCAGAAGAACAATCCGTCTGGATGAGAGACCGACAGCAGACACTCCTTGTGTTTTTTTTGACACTGTATGAAAAAAGAAAACAGATCACACAATCACTTATTTTACCTCGACATGTACTTTACACACTGCTCTAACTTACTTTTCTAATATGCTGCAGTTAACACACAGTAAATACTAATGCTGTAGCTAATTAATGGGGACAATATTAATGCTGCTAACACTCAAATAACTGATAAATTGAATTTAAATTTAAAAATGTACAAATTTAAAAACAAATAAACAGACGTGAAAATAACCTTAAATGGTTTATGGACGTTTTGGAATAAAGATAGCAGATTATTCTTAAAATATGAAAGTGTAAAACAAATTGTAGAAGTTTAAATTTACTGTAAAGCAAATGTACTGAACTAAACATTGTTTATTTTATTTTTTTTATAAAATATACACTATATTGGCAAAAGTTTTGGGACGCCTGCCTTTACATGCACATGAACTTTAATGACATCACATTCTTAATCCTTAGGGTTTAATATGGAGTTGGCCTACCCTTTGCAGCTATAACAGCTTCATCTTTTCTGGGAAGGCTGTGATTATGATAATTTTTGACCATTCTTCTAGAAGCGCATTTGTGAGTTCAGGCACTGATGTTGGACGAGAAGGCTCGCAGTCTCCACTCTAATTCATCCCAAACCTGTTCTATCGGGTTGAGGTCAGGCCAGTCAAGTTCGTCCACATCCATCTCACTCATCCATGTCTTAATGGACATTGCTTTGTGCACTGTTGCGCAGTCATGTTGGAACAGGAACATCCCCAAACTGTTCTCACAAAGTTGGAAGCATGAAATTGTCCAAAATGTCTTGGTATGCTGAAGCATTAAGAGTTAATTTCACTGGAACTAATGGGTCAAGCCCAACCCCACACCATAACCCCCCTCCACCAGACTTTACACTTGGCACAATGCAGTCGGCAAGTACCGTTCTCCTGCCAACCGCCAAACCCAGGCTAAGCCATCGGATTGACAGACAGAGAAGTGTGATTCGTCACTTCAGAGAACACGTCACCACTGCTCTAGAGTCCAGAGGTGCGGGCTTTACACCACTGCATCCCACGCTTTACACCACTGCATCCCACGCTTTACACCACTGCGTCCCATGCTTTACACTAGGGCTGCACGATTAATCGCACGATATTGTTATGCGCATCTAATCAGTAAAGCCGGTTCCTTGATTAGTAGTAAATCGCCTTCACCTGCTTTCAGATGGACGATATGATGCAGATATGAGTGTTAAATTAACACTCAAGAGTGTTAAAGTTAATTTGATAATTAAGTGATTAATTTAGTGATCATTGAGCATTATTGAAGACACCTGATGATAACAAGCAGAATCACTGAAGGAGAAAATCTAAAATTGTAAGCCACCGTTATGGCGATAAGTGTTTGCTTTAGTTGGGCTCTTGATCCTTATACTTTAAGTTTAAATTTTGTTTGTCGGCTGTTATTGATTTATTACAGTCAAATGAACAAAGACACGTGTGATCTGATTGTGTTCGTTATGTTTTGACATAATCATGCTGTGATCTGTAAAAATGAAACTCATTCAGATGATCTAGTTAAACTTGATAGCAACAGTTTAGTGGTTCTACAGTATATGATAATTGTATTTTTCTTATAATCCAAAATATTTAATAAACCTTGTCCTGATCAAATCACTTTAAAATGCATTTATTAAGAAACACAGACATCAATAATCAGCCTGTGAATCTCAACCGTGGTGACAATAATAATTCTTGTTGCCACCAATCACAACTCATTAATGGCTCCCATCATGCATTGCGGTATGAATAAATTATGATCTGAATTGTCTATGTAATTTACTTTTCCTAATTGAATATTCTGCTCGTCACCATTGTTGAGATGCATTGACTGAATCTTGATATCTGTGTGTGCCTAAAAAAATATATATATTTTTTTACAACTTTTAAGAACTCCTTCATATTATATCTCAAATTCTGGATATTTATGCAGAATCTCAGTTATGCTGTAACCAACAGCATTAATCACAAACATTTAGTTCTAATGATAAATGTCATAATATAACCAACACCATTAGATCAATTTTTTTTTTTTGTTCATCTGGCAGGTATAACACGGATACAACAGCCGAACAAAATCTAAAGTTAATAATATAAGGGTCAAGAGCCCAACTAAAGCAAACACTCATCTCCATAATGGTGACCTGAAATTCCGGTTTTCTCCTTCAGTGATTCTGCTTTAGGTGTCTTCAATAATGCTCAATCATCACTCAATTAATCACTTTAACATCTCATTAACTTTAACACTCTTGAGTGTGGACTCATATACACTCCCAGGTGTGTTAATTTAACACTGAGTTTTTGCTGTGTACAAAGAGCCGTAGTTAACTGACAAGCTGAGCCATATCGCATTAAATATCGTTGGCGATATGTCCTCGATTTTAACGTGATTTGGCTCAGCTTGTCAGTTAACTACGGCTCTTTGTAGTAAATGCCGCTCCATCTGAAAGCAGGTGAAGGTGATTTACTACTAATCAAGGAACTGGCTTTACTGATTAGATGCGCATAACAATATCGTGCGATTAATCGTGCAGCCCTAATCTTAACACACCTCTGTGTTTAGGGCTACACATTTTGTATTACCTTTAACACAACTAATGTGTTATTCCTCTTACACAGAAGTGTGTTGAAACCTTTTACACACTAATGTGTTATAGTTACTCAACTTGTGTCAGATATGTGTCACATGTGACTGTAGTCGGTGTGTATTTGCCAGTTACTGAGTTACTTCCTGTGTTTTTACAACTGAGTGTTTGGATGAACACTGAAACGTATTCTTAACTTGTGTTTATGTAGTCCAGTGACGTTTAATAAAGAGTTTGTTTGAACATTTGGATGGTTTAGACATAATGAATCTACATAGACAAGCTCTTATTGAGAATAAGTTAAAATTGAGTTTTAGATGTTGATGTTACATTGAATGTTTTATTTGAAGTCACCAGAATCGTGATTAATGGCTCCTTTATTTGAGCTCTTGACCCTTTACTCTTCTTTTAGATTTTCTCTGGCTGCTTTAACTGTATTTTAATATAATACAATTTGTTGTGGTGAGCGAAAATATGGTCAGATGATACTTGATGATGTCGTAATCAGCAAGTGCTGTTCTGCTCAAGTATATAGACGCATTTATTGGTGTGCTGTTAATTATAACAGTCTTGTGACACTACACCATGCTATCTAGCAGTGCAGAATAAGAATAAAAAAGTTTTCTGATAATTTTAATCTGCAACAGAAAGTAGTCAAACACAGACCTCAAGAATCAGCGTATGAATCTCAACAATGGTGACAAAAGAAAAGCTTCATGCTGCAATGCATGCTGGGAGTCATGGATGAGATTTGTACTATGGTGGCACCCAGAATGCATTGCAGCATGAAGCTTTTCATTTGTCACCATTGTTGAGATTCATACGCTGATTCTTGAAGTCTGTTTGATACCTTAGACCAGTGGTTACCAAACCTGTCCTGGAAGACCACCAACACTGCACGTTTTCTTTGTCTCCCTAATCACACAGCAAAATTCCCAGTGTTAAATTAACACTCCTGGTGTACATATAGGTCCAACTACAGGGTGTTAAAAATGAACACTGAAGCAGTGTTGAAGTTAATGAGATAATTAAGTGATTAATTAAGTGATGATTGGCTATTAGTGGTGACACCCGATGTTAATAAGCAGGAGGAATCATTGAAGGAAAGAGAAACAACAAGAATGAAAAAAGAGAAACACAAGAACTACTGACTTCGAGCCTTTACACATTATTGCACTTATTATTAAAAGTGTGACTTTATTTCTGTCATACATCTACAAAAGTTATTGAGATTCAACAGAAGTTTAGAAAGCAACGTTTTATGGATTTTTTTATTTCAAGCCACCATTATGGTGGTCAGTGTTTGCTTTAGTTGGGCTCTGGACCCTTTTCATTCTTTTTTGTTAGTTTTTCTCAGGCTGCTGCAACAGTATGTTTATAAAGCACATTTGTTATTGCTCGAGAAAGCCTTCTAACAATATGATGTGATGATGACATTATCATCACGTAGTGACCTTATTCACTGATGTCATTCAGAGTCTAAATCTTTGACGATTTGATTGATGTTGTGTTTTAGCATTGGTAGCCCTGAGATTCTGCAGTTTGAGATCCAACAACAATATAAACATTTTTGGAAATTCTTTGTGTACTGGAGCTCTTGTGATTAGACACACAAACATCAAGAATCAGCATATGAATCACAACAATGGTGACAATAAACAAACTAGTGACATACAGATCAACTCTTAACATCACAAAACAAGCTATTAAAGTCATAACAAAACAATAGCAAAATAAAAACAAACAGGAAAAAAAATGAAAATTACAGGACAATTCAGCCATGGGTGCATTTTGATTGGTTGCTCCCATCATGCACTGCAACATGAATCTTTTGTGTGATTGTCACCATTGTTGAGATTCATATGTAGATTATTGATGTCTGTGTGGGATTTTGAAACCTTCAGTTTATTAAAGCACTGCTGGAATTAGCTACTGTAATGAATATGATTAGAACTTTTGTATAATGAGTTTATTATGCTGGTTGAGTGAATCAGGACACTATAGGATTTTAACTTCATCACTTTTACATAACCAGGGCTGTGTTTCCCAAAAGCATTTTAAGCCTAACCTGATCGTAGAACAATTACAACAAAAGGTCTGTACGATCAAATTAGGCTTATGATGCTTTCAGGAAACACAGGCCATGTAATGGTTTCTCTTGCAGTAACGCATGTGCTTTATAAACTCACAGTTGGAGCAGCCAGAGAAAAACTAATGTTAAAAAGCAAAGGGTCAAGAGCCCAACTAAAGCAAACACTGATCGCCATAATGGTGACAAGAAACGAAACATTCCATAAAACATTACCATCTAAACTGCTGTTCAATATAAAAGTATGTGTGTAGATGTATGACAGAAATACACTGTTAATAATAAGTACAATAATGTGTAAAGGCTCGAAGTCAGTAGTTCTTGTGTTTCTCTTTTTTCTGTTCTTGTTGTTTCTCTTTCCTTCAATGATTCTGCTTATTAACATTAGGTGTCACCACTAATGGCCAATCATCATTTAATTAATCACTTAATTATCTCATTAACTTCAACACTGCTTCAGTGTTCATTTTTAACACCCTGTAGTTGGACCTATATGTACACCGAGAGTGTACATATGTACACTGGGGATTTTGCTGTGCAGGACAGCACAATCCCATAAAAGCGCAGATGGGAGTGGAAAGTTCTGTGCATGATCTCAAATTAAAGAACACAGATGCAGCCGGACCATTTCCATAATGACCAACTCAATCAACCAAGAGCAATGCAAATTAGCTTATGGTTTAAGACAAATACCAGTAAATTAACTAGCGCAAACCTTAGTAAATCACCTTGCATGATTCATTTAAATACTCTCCCCCATAAATTTTGCATCAGAAAAGGAAACTCCTTCAAATGCATATGCAATAAGGTCAACCGCAAAAATCCTTACAAAGCCTCACAACTATGTTCCTTTTTTAAAAAAAAAGGTATCTGCAAGGATTTCCAGTCAGGATTTAGACTGTATCATAGTACTGAGACAGCTCTCATCAAAGTCACAAATGATTTGCTCTTATCATCCGATCGTGGTTGTATCTCTCTATTGACACTATCGACCACAACATTCTTTTAAATAGACTTGAAAATTATGTTGGCATTAGTGGACTTGCACTAGCATGGTTCAAATCATACTTATCTGACCGTTATCAGTTTGTAGCAGCAAATGAAGAAATGTCTTATCAATCACAAGTTGGTGTACCACAAGGCTCAGTACTAGGACCGCTCTCTCTCTGTTCACTCTGTACATGCTACCCTTAGGAGATATCATTAGGAAGCATATTTCACTGTTGATGATACTCAGCTGTAAATTGTGTCGCGCCCTGACAAAACTTACCAATTCACAAAATTAACGGAATGCATAGCTGATATAAACATTGGATAGCTACTAATTTCCTACTACTAAATTCAGAAAAAAACAGAGTTTCTAATGATTGGACCAAAAACATCTGCATGTAATAACCTAGAATACTGTTTAACACTTGATGGCTGCTCTGTCAAGTCCTCGTCGTCGGTTAGGAACCTGGGTGTACTCTTTAATACCAAGCTTTCATTTGAAAGCCACTTTTCTAGCATCTGTAAAACCACAATCTTCCATCTTAAAAATATATCAAAATTACGACATATGCTCTCAATGACAAATGTGGAACAGTTAGTTAATGCATTCATGACATCAAGGCTAGATTACAGTAATGCTCTTACACTGTAACAAATTGCTGTAAAAATTACAGCAACTTACTGGCAATTTTGGTTGCCAGTAAACCTGTACATTTTACAAGAGTACTGTAAATCATAAACTACAATTATACTGTAAAAAATACAGCACACCTGTAAAAACAGCAAAACAAGACCAGCTGTGAATTTACAGTTATTTACTGTTTTATTTACAGTATGTTACTGTTATTAATAATGCATTGAATTAAAACCTGAGACAACTATGTGGGTGGTGATGGCGCAATAGATAAGACACATGCCTTTGGTGTAAGAGACCCGGGTTCGAATACACTGTGAGACACCATTGTGTCCCTGAGCAAGACACTTAACCCCTAGTTGCTCCAGAGGCGTGCGACCTCTGACATATATAGCAATTGTAAGTCGCTTTGGATAAAAGCGACAGCTAAATGTAAATGCAACTCATTCCATTTGAGGAAATTTGCCATTAAATAGTTATACCGTGAGCTAATTTCATTTGAGTCTACTAATAAAAAGACTTTATGAGTTAACTAGAAACATACATTTAACTAAATCATGCTAAACAAGAACAGCACACATGAATGAGCTGAATAACTTTAATGCATCAGCAAATACACAGTCACTGCCTTTAAATAAAGCAACATTCAGTTTAACCTCAGAGTTTCTTTGCTCCTCCTGAACTGAAGCACAGGCTCTACTCTTCAACACAATGGTGACACACAAAACTCAACAGAAACACTTTAAATCCCAACAGATTAAACACTAACAGATCTCCACTATATCATTATGTGCAAAAACACATAAAGTCACATAAAGTAATTCACATAATTTTACTTTTTTGTTTAGTACATTTGACTGTGAGATTTTTCAGGAAACAACTGACTTCAGCCACAGCCTTAGAGGAAATCCACTGAAGATAAAAGAAGACATTAAATCTGTAAAGATCTCAGCAGAGGAGGATTAAACAACTCCACAAACAGCATTACCAGCTTCACTTATTACTAACCAGACTCACTTTATTTCTGTCATAATAAGACTTACTGAGAAATAGCTGAGGGTTAGATGTTGATGATTTATTGAAAATATTTAATTTGAAGTTACCATGATCTCTTGATAAGTTGAACATTAGCTTTACTTTGGCTACTATAACCATTTTTTTTATATGACATATTTGTTATGGCAAAAAAAAGTCAAGGAAAATGATGTTCAGGTGTTGATGGATGTCTATTGATAGCCTTGACAACATCTAGTGGCAGATCTTGATCAGAATAAATTTTTGATTATGAAATTGAGGTTGTAATAGATTTCATCTTACTGATTGGTATAGTCATGTGATTCTACAGCATGATGATGTTCAGTTGTGATTATATCAGGTAATTTGTGTTTGACATATATAAGATTCACAAAACCTTTCAAGCAACTGGAACTAGGGGTGGACGGATCGATCCTGAAGTATCGATACTTTCGATACTGACGTGGCATCGAAAAGGATCGATCCTCACATAAAAATATCGATCCAAATGTATTTTTTTTTCCAGTAATTTTTATTAATTTAGAACGGAATTCAGTGCGTAAAAAAAGCTTTTAAGTAGAAAAATAAGCGAATGTTAGCGATTAATTGTGTAGGGTAGAACTATTTCTCCTAGTCATCTGGAGACGAAACTAATCAATCACAGAGAGTGCTCAAAGCTGGTCCTTCTGTCTCAGTGCGTTTGGGAAACGAAGCCTTTGCTTAGATGACAGAGAAACAATCGGGAGTTATTTCGCAATAAACAAATTAAAAGTTTACATAACGGTTCAAAATGTTGACGTAAGTAAGATTTGTATAATGAAATTAATATTTTTATTCAACAAGGATCGATGCATTAAATTAATTGAAAGTGACAGTCAAGGGTTTTACACTGTTAAAAAAATCAATTTCATATATATGCTGTTCTTTCAACTTTGTTCATCATGATACATTTTATGCAAAATGATTTGGTTTCCACAAAAACATAAAACTGTTTTCAACATTGATAATAATAAGAAATGTTTCTTGAGCAGCAAATCAGCATATTAAAATGAATTCTCATCATGAAGGATCATGAAGACTGGAGTAATGATGCTGAAAATTCTGCTTTGATCACAAGAATAAATTACAGAATAACTTATGTTAAATTGTAATAATATTACAGTTTTTACTGTATTTTTGATCAAATAAATGCAGAAGAGAATTAAAAATCTTACAGCCCCCAAACTTTTGAACAGTAGGCTGGTGTACAATAGTGCATTTACTATAATTAGGGTAGTTTGGTAAAAGTCACTGACTAATTACAGGTGAGGTGAGAGCACAATTCACAAAATATTTAGTGGTCATGAAAATGTATTCAGATTTAGCATATTAATGATGCATTCACCTCATAAATCATGACACACTGCTCTAGCAGAGGAAAGATCATGTAAGTTCAAGTGTATGCTCTTAAAATGAAAAAGTATTGGTATCGGTATTGATATCGGCGATACTGGCACTGTATTTACTTGGTATTGGATCGATACCAAATTTTGCAGTATCGCCCACCCCTAACTGGAACACACATGTATCAAGAATCAGCATATGAACCTCAACTATGGTGACAAACATAATATAGATAGATCAACTCTGAACATCACAAATCAAGCTACTAAAAAGTCACATCAAAAAACAACAAAAATAAAAGCACATGGTAAGAAGAAAAGAAAATAAGACAATTCAGCTGCATAATTTATGCATGCTGCAATGCATGCTGGGAGTACTGTATTAAGGTGACACCCAGCATGCATTGCAACATGAAGCGTTTAATTTGAGTGTCACCATTGTTGAGATTCATACACTGATTGTTGATGTCTGTGTGTGACTTAATAACATGATGTTTTTTTTAAACTATCTATGCCATACTGTTTTTAAAATCATTCAAATGATAATGCTATAAAATTGCCTTATGGAAAATCGCTATATTAATCAATTATATGGAAAGAACCATATGACTGAGAATACATTAAACTCTGGGTGAATCGAGGTGCTATTGATTTGTAAGCTCTTTTGATGACATCATCAATACACAGCCATAGTTGCCAAATTTCTTTTCTCTTGGCTTTATTGCTACAACTGTTGTGCCCTATAAACACACAGATATAGCAGCCCGAGAAAAACTAATGTTGCAATGTCAAGGGTAACAGCCCAACTAAAGCCAACACTTATCACCATCATGGTGACTACAAACTAAACCATAAATCATCAACATCTAAACCTCAGTTAATTCTCAAAAAGACCTTGACAAGTGACGCTGGTAATGAGTTATTTACTCCTCCTCTGCTGAGATCTTTAGATATGTACTGTCTTCTTTTCTTTTCAGTTGATTAAATATATGGCTGTGGCTGGAAGTCAGTAGTTTACTATACAATCTAAGTCAAATTTACTAAACAAAATAAGTTATTTTCTCTGCATGTATTTATGTGACAATAAATGTGAAATGTGAATATATATTTATATGAATGACTGCTCAGGAGAGTAAATGCTGAAATGAAGTGTGATTTTATGTGTTTTTGCACATAATGATATAGTGGAGATCTGTAAGTGTTTAATGTTCTGTTGGGATTTAAAGTGTTTCTGTTGCCGTTTTGTGTGTCACCATTGTGTTGAAGAGTAGAGCCTGTGCTTCAGTTCAGGATGAGCAAAGAAACACTGATGTTATGCTGTGTGTTGCTTTATTTAAAGGGGTGATGAACTGAGAAATCAAATTTTCCTTGAGCTTTTGACATCTAAGAGGTCATCATATTATAAGAATATCCTGTAAATTTCAGAACTGAAAACGTCCTTGTTAGTCCAATAAATGCTTTTATTGACACCAGGCTCAGCAAACGACTCGTTTTTCAAAGTGGGGAACTATGACGTCAAAGAGGATAAAACACCACCCCCGCTGAAGAAGATCAACGCCTACTTCAACACGGCTACTTTAGCCCCGCCCACCGATTCGCGCATTACACGCATAGCTAAATAACATGGGCCTACCTCGTGATGACAAACCGGATCGAGCTACCGAGCAATAAACATGACATTTACAAAATATTGTGCAGTGTCTGGTTGTGGAAGAAGACAGTCGCTGCATAAGCTTCCTCTGGATTCCAATAGGAATGCTTGGTTAAACTTTATTTTTAATGACGTTCCAGCTGATGTGGGTAAAACATTGTCCGTTTGTTCGCTTCATTTCACTGAGGATTGTTTTGTAAACAAGACACAGGTCGAGACTGGATTTGCAGACCGATTAAGATTAGAAAACGGTGCTGTGCCTTCTATATTGGATCCGACAGGAATGGTGCAACACACTTATGTGAGTAAAATTTTATTTAAAAAATAATAATAATCTGATAGGCTAGTATTGCATTGTTACAGATTGTTTGATATCTAATAATTATGTGTACATGTGTATCAGTCTAATCGTTACTGACGAGTGAGTTGAAACTCCTTATAATATGCAAAACTGTTATCCACTCACAGCAGTGGGCGTTTACTTCCAAGTCTTCAATGCGAGACGCCCATAAAAACCGAGCGTTTTTGAGCTAGGCTCAAAACTAGGGTAGAAAATAGCCTATTACTTATTCATTTTGATGTTTTTGAATGTAAAAACCAAGCGAACGTCATAAGTTGACCTCAGACAACAATATAACATTTTTTAAAAAGCTAGTTCATGACCCCTTTAAAGGCAGTGATTGTAGTTGCTGATGTATTGTTGATCTTTTTGTTAAGTTCGTCAATTCAGGTGTATGCTGTTGTTAACTAACAATTATCTGCAAGATGATTGAGTTAAATAGATGGTTTGTTAACTCATTTAAATTAATTTTATTTTTTTAGTGGACTCAAATGAAATAAAATCACAGTATAAATATGAAATGTCAATTGACCAATTTAAGATAATTGGTTTCCTCAAATTATCAAATAATCATACTGTAAATAATACAATAAAGAACTGTAAATTCACAGCTGCTCTTATTTTTCTGCTTTTACAGGTGTGCTGTATTTTTTACAGTTAATTGTAGTTTATGATTTACGGTAATCTTGTAAAATTTACAGGCTTACTGGCAACCAAAATTGCCAGTAAGTTGCTGTAAATTTTACAGTAAATGTTTTACAGTGTATGGGTGGTTGCCCTGCACGCACAATAAACAAACTACAGCTGGTCCAAAATGCAGCCGCTAGAGTTCTTACCAGAACCAGGAAGTATGACCATATTAGCCCGGTTCTGTCAACACTGCATTGGCTCCCTATTAAACATCATATACATTTTTAAATATTGCTGATTACTTACAAAGCACTAAATGGTTTAGCTCCCCAGTACTTAGTGAGCTCTTAACGCATTATAGTCCTTCATGTTTATTCCGATCTCAAAATTAAGGCCAATGTATAATACTTAGAATATCAAAATCAACCACAGGCAGTAGATCCTTTTCCCATTTAGAACTTTGGAACAGTCTTTCTAACATTGTTAGAGAACCAGACACACTCTGTCAGTTTAAATTAAATAAAATCACTACTAGTCACTCAAAAAAATGATTCAAGCCCTTCTTAGAGGTGACACATTTAAATCTAATTTGCTTTATGTAAATATATCTATGTAAGATCATATGTGTAAATATATTTAATTGGTTTAACTAAAAAATTATTAATAGCTCCACTCAAAAAAAATATTCATTGGATGAACTCAATTAATTTGTGGGCAGGATTTCCATCCAATAAATATATGTAGCCCCAACTCAAACTGAGTACATCCATTCAACAGAATGTAAATCAGTTAGCCTAACTCATTTGTAATAAATAGATGCAAAAGAATATAAACCAGAGAGGCTAGCTTATTTTTATCAAATACTTATTACTAACCAGAATGACTTTATTTCTGTCAGACGTCTACAAAAGTTTTATTGAGAATTAACAGGGGTTTAACTAGGGCTGCACGATTAATCGCACGATGTTGTTATGCGCATCTAATCAGTAAAGCCGGTTCCTTGATTAGTAGTAAATCACCTTCACCTGCTTTCAGATGGACGATATGATGCAGATATGAGTGTTAAATTAACACTCAAGAGTGTTAAAGTTAATGAGATAATTAAGTGATTAATTTAGTGATCATTGAGCATTATTGAAGACACCTGATGTTAACAAGCAGAATCACTGAAGGAGAAAATCTCAAATTGTAAGCCACCGTTATGGCGATAAGTGTTTGCTTTAGTTGGGCTCTTGATCCTTATACTTTAAGTTTAAATTTTGTTTGTCGGCTGTTATTGATTTATTACAGTCAAACGAACAACGACAAGTGTGATCTAATAGTGTTGGTTATGTTTTGACATAATCATGCTGTGATCTGAAAAATGAAACTCACTCAGATGATCTGGTTTAACTTGATAGCAACAGTTTAGTGATTCTACAGCATATGATAATTGTATTTTTCTTATAATCCAAAACATTTAATAAAAATTATCCTGATCAAAACACTTTCAAATGCATTTATTTAGAAACACAGACATCAATAATCAGCCTGTGAATCTCAACCGTGGTGACAATAATAATCCTTGTTGCAACCAATCACAACTCATTAATGGCTCCCATCATGCATTTTAATTATAAATTATGATCTGAATTGTCTATGTAATTTACTTTTCCTAATTGAATATTCTGCTCGTCACCATTGTTGAGATGCATTGACTGAATCTTGATATCTGTGTGCGCCTAAAAGAAAGATTTTTTTTTTTTTTTTTTTTTTACAACTTTTAAGAACTCCTTTATATTATATCTCAAATTCTGGATATTTATGTAGAATCTCAGTTATGCTGTAACCAACAGCATTAATCACAAACGTTTAGTTCAGATGATAAATGTCATAATATAAACAACACCAATAGATCAATTTTTTTCTTTGTTCATCTGGTAGGTATAACTCGGTTACAACAGTCGAACAAAATCTAAAGTTAATAATGTAAGGGTCAAGAGCCCAACTAAAGCAACCACTCATCTCCATAATGGTGACCTGAAATTCCGGTTTTCTCCTTCAGTGATTCTGCTTTAGGTGTCTTCAATAATTCTCAATGATCACTTAATTAATCACTTAAATATCTCATTAACTTTAACACTCTTGAGTGTGGACTCATATACACTCCCAGGTGTGTTAATTTAACACTGAGTTTTTGCTGTGTACAAAGAGCCGTAGTTAACTGACAAGCTGAGCCATATCGCATTAAATATCGTTGGCGATATGTCCTCGATTTTAACGCGATTTGGCTCAGCTTGTCAGTGAACTACGGCTCTTTGTAGTAAATGCCGCTCCATCTGAAAGCAGGTGAAGGTGATTTACTACTAATCAAGGAACCGGCTTTACTGATTAGATGCGCATAACAACATCGTGCGATTAATCGTGCAGCCCTAGGTTTAACTCTATGTTTTCCATTTGAAGTCACCATAACAGTGATCAATGATTCCATTAGTTGGGCTCTTAACTCTTATTATATCTATTGTTTTTTTTTTGGCTGCTGTGACAGTGTGTTTGTTAAACACATTTGGAGCAGCAAAGAAAGCTAAAGTGAAATGAGATCAGCTGATGATGGTTAAGGGTTGATGGTTTTATAATCATCATGAAGCAGACTGATTCAATGAGGTATTTTAATCTAACAATTGTTGTTTTCACAACAAACCTTGTGTTACTGCAGCATGAGATCAAGCATTATAATAACAATAAGTATAAAGACTTTAACGAACATGAGCACAAAAAAATCAGTTTCTGATGACACACACAGACATCAACAATCAGCGTATGAATCTCAACAATGGTGACAATCACAAATATTTAGATAAACAGATTAATTCAGAACATCACTGAAAAGCTACTAATTCACAACAAACACAACAGCAAAAAATAAAAGCAAATATTTAGAATCAAACAAAATTATAGGACAGTTCAGCCGCATAATTTATTCATGTTGCAATGCATGCTGGGAGTTTTGTACTATGGTGGTACCCAGCATGCATTGTAGCAAAGTACTTTTGATTGTCACCATTGTTGAGATTCATAAGCTGATTGTTGATGTCTGTGTGTGTCATCAGAAAAAGATTTTTTTGTGCTCATATTCGTTAAAGTCTTCAAACTTAGTGTTATAATATTCCTTGATCTCTTGCTGCAGTAACACAAGGTATGTGTTGTGAAAAAAAACATGACAACATAATGGTTAGATTATAAAAACCTCAGTAAATCATTCTGTTTCATAATGATTATAAAACCATCAACAGGTAACCATCATCAGCTGATCTCATTTCATTTTAGCTTACTTTGCTGCTCCAAATGTGTTTAACACACTGTCACAGCAGCCTAAAAAGACAATATATATAATAAGAGTTAAGAGCCCAACTAATGGAAACACTAATCACTGTTATGGTAACTTTAAATGGAAAACAGTTATAAACCCCTGTTAATTTTCAATAAAACTTTTGCAGACATCTGACAGAAATAAAGTCAGTCTGGTTAGTAATAAGTATTTGATAGAAATAAGTTAATCGAGTCACTCGTTTATATTCTTTTGCATCTATTTGATACAAATGAGTTAAGTTAACTAATTTAAATTCTGTTGAATGGATGTACTCAGTTTGAGTTGGGGCTACATATATTTATTGGATGGAAATCCTGCCCACAACTTAATTGAGTTCATCCAATGAATAATTTTTGTTGAGTGTAGGATCAGTAATCTGGTGGATTTTGTAGGCAGGTTAAGACTGGATTTATATTTTTAAAATGTACTGTAAAAGAATATAGCAATGTAAACTATTAACAATCCAATAGCAATGCTTTATGTTTAATACAAATATAATAATAATAATTGCATGCATATTTAAATTTTACATTTCACAGGTAGTTTAAGACTGGATTTAGATTTTTAAAAATGTACTGTAAGGGAATACTAATAGTTTTTATGTTTTAAAAGCTATTACAATTATGACAATATGGCATGTTTTTGGTGAGTCTATGCAATACATTTCTCATAAGGTTAAAAATTGTTAAAACATTATGAGCTCAAGATTTTTTTTTACGTTTTGAGAAAATTATTACATTATAAACATTTTATTACAATTATAATGTAATACTTATTACATCATGTGTAGTTTTTACATTATGTGCAGTTATTACATTATGAGTTGCTACAACATCTACTAGTCGACTAGAAAAATCTTTACAGTTTACAACTGTATGACTAATCTGTTTTCAGCCTGTACTGCAGGAATATCCTGCAAAACTACAGCATGTGAATGAAGCTCTTCAAGACTTGTTTTAACATGAATGCAGTAGATGATTGAGAAAGCAGAATCAGAGCAGAACTATTTCAACAGCACTGAAAACAATCTAGCAAGTGTAAATAATAATCTCTCTAATAATAAATAAGTTATTATTTCTACTCACAGTTTGCTGGACTTTGCTGTTTCTGTTTCTCCGATTCCTCTCGTTTTCTCTTCATCTCCCTCTCTTTCTTTTCCCTAGCTTTAATTAGTATAAAAAATTGTTTGTCTCTCCTATTAACCTCTTCTACATCTTCTTCTTCTTCGTCTCGTTTCTTCATCAGTTCTTCTTTCTCATTCATTACCGTTTTATATTGTTTTTCTCTCTCATTAAACTCTTCTTCTCTTCTCTTTCTCTTTTTGTCATGATTCGGTTGTTCTTCCTTCATCATCTTCATTCTCTCTTTCTCTTCATCTCGTTTCTTCATCAGTTCTTCTTTCTCATTCATTACCGTTTTATATTGTTTTTCTCTATCATTAATCTCTTCTTCCCTTCTCTTTCTCTTTTTGTCATGATTCGGTTGTTCTTCCTCCATCATCATCATCTTCATTTTCTCTTTCTCTTCTTCTAGTTTCTTCATCAGTTCTTCTCTTTCTCTGTCCAGTTTCTCCATTTTCTCCATCATCATCATCTTTATTCTCTCTTTCTCTTCTTCATGTTTCTTCATCAGTTCTTCTCTTTCTCTGTTCATTTTCTCCACTCTCTCCTCCATCAGGATCTTCATCTTGTTTTCTTTTGCTTCATGTTTAGATTGAATATCTTCTTTCTCTCTTTCCATTTTCTCCCTCTCTTCTTTCACTCTCTGATTAAATTCATCACATTCTCCCTGTTCTTTCTCTCTTCTTTTCTCATCCTCTTCTTCTCTTTTCATCTTTTCTTCTAGTTTCTCCCATTCCTCTCGTTCTCTCTTCATCTCCTCACACATCTTCTCCTCACCCTCTTGTTTCTCTTGAATTTCTCTTTTATATTGTTTTTCTCTCTCATTAAACTCTTCTTCTCTTCTCTTTCTCTCTTTCTCATGATTCTGTCGTTCTTCCTCCATCATCTTCATTCTCTCTTTCTCTTCTTCTAGTTTCTTCATCAGTTCTTCTCTTTCTCTGTCCAGTTTCTCTAGTTTCTCCATCATCATCATCTTTATTCTCTCTTTCTCTTCTTCATGTTTCTTCATCAGTTGTTCTCTTTCTCTGTTCATTTTCTGCACTCTCTCCTCCATCAGGATCTTCATCTTGTTTTCTTTTGCTTCATGTTTAGATTGAATATCTTCTTTCTCTCTTTCCATTCTCTCTCTCTCTTCTTTCACTTTCTGATTAAATTCATCACAGACTCCCTGTTCTTTATCTCTTCTTTTTTCATCCTCTTCTTCTCTTTTTGTCTTTTCCTCTAGTTTTTGTTTCTTCCATTCCTCTCGTTCTCTCTTCATCTCCTCATTCAGCTTCTCCTCACTCTCTTCTTTCTCTTTAATTTCTCTTTTATATTGCTTTTCTCTCTCATTAAACTCTTCTTCTCTTCTCTTTCTCTCTTTCTCTTGATTCTGTAGTTCTTCCTCCATCATCATCTTCATTCTCTCTTTCTCTTTTTCTAGTTTCTTCATCAGTTCTTCTCTTTCTCTGTCCAGTTTCTCTAGTTTCTCCATCATCATCATCTTTATTCTCTCTTTCTCTTCTTCATGTTTCTTCATCAGTTCTTCTCTTTCTCTGTTCATTTTCTCCACTCTCTCCTCCATCAGGATCTTCATCTTGTTTTCTTTTGCTTCATGTTTAGATTGGATATCTTCTTTCTCTCTTTCCATTCTCTCTCTCTCTTCTTTCAGTCTCTGATTAAATTCATCACAGACTCCCTGTTCTTTGTCTCTTCTTTTCTCATCCTCTTCTTCTCTTTTTGTCTTTTCCTCTAGTTTTTGTTTCTCCCATTCCTCTCGTTCTCTCTTCATCTCATGGATCTCTCTCTCTTTCTCTTTCATTTGTGTTTTATATTGTTCTTCTCTCTCATTAAACACGTTTTCTCTTCTCTTTCTCTCTTTGTCGTGATTCTGTCTTTCATTCTCTATTCTGTTCATCATTCTGTCTATTTCTGTGTCGTATTTGATCTGCAGTTGATCTTTTTCTCTTTTTATTTTCTCTTTTTCTTGCCTAATTTGATCAATTTCATTTATAAGTGTCTCTCGTTCTTGTCTCATCTCTTCATCTAGTTTGTCCACCAGTTCTTCTCTTTCTCTGACTCTGTCCATCAGGATCTTCATCTGTTCTTCTTGTTTTTCTCTCTCCATCTGTCTGAACATCTTACACGAGTAGAAACTCTCTCCGTTTGCTTTCACCATGTCGTCTATCTTCTCCAGTAGATCAGACACCTGTGTTCGGTCTCCAGGCTGATTATTATTGAACACATGATATCTGTTTCCACACGCTTCAATCAGATTCATCAGAGGAGATCCAGGTTTTCCCAAACACTGTTCAATGGTTTTGTCCTTCAGAAAATCTCCTCTGGTGAAGAGCACCATGGTGAACATTAAAGATTTCTCACCAAACGTCTCTTGGATGATCTTCACTGATGTTGCTTCTTCTCGAGTGAATCGTTGTCCTAAATTGAGCACAATGATGAACACATGCGGTCCAGGCAGGATCATGGAGATGCAGTGTCTGATTTCTCTCTGGATCTCTTCATTAGTGAGTTCAGTATCAAACAGTCCTGGAGTGTCGATCACAGTAACATGTCGGCCGTTGATGTCAGACATTTCTCTCTGACTCTCTTTAGTCACTGACTCTTGAGATGTTTCTGCTGTAAACGCTTCTCTTCCTAAGATTGTGTTTCCAGCTGCACTTTTCCCAACTCCAGTTTTTCCCAGCAGCACAATCCTCAGTTCATCTGTGTTTTCATGTGAACCTGAAAATGTATAAGATAAAAAAAGCATTAAAAACAAAACATATCAAACAGAATTTTAAGAAAACATCTTCATTTATTCAAGTGATAAGATCAACAGGGGAATTGGGATAAGATGAAGATATGAAATTTCACTTTTTTCACAAATTATTCCACTTTTCACCTGTTTCACTATTTTAATGTCAAACAAGTTTATTGTTACAGCTATACCAATTACAATTATAAAGTGCTATGCCTGTTTCCGTTTTCATAACTGAAAGAGTTTAATAAGCTTTGGCACATCTTACCCCATGCCTGTAGTAAGATTGTGAGTGGGTTCAGCCAGACAGAGTCAATTCCTCAGAGGTGTCAAATCCAGGGTCAGAAAGTAAAATTCCTGCCATATTTTTATTTCACCCATGAACTCACACAGCAAAAACTCCTGTGTTAAATGAACTCTCATGGGAGTTTATTTGGCTCCAGACTAAAGAGTGTAAAAGTTAATGATATAATTAAGTGATTGATTGAGTGATGACTGAGTATTATTGAAGACACCTGATGATAACAAGCAGAATCACTAAAGGACAAAGGCACATTTTTTAAGTCTTCATTATGGTGGTCAGTGTTTACTTTAGTTGAGCTCTTGACCCTTAAACTGTTAATGTTAGTTTTTTTGTTTGACTGTTGTAACTGAGTTATAACTGTCAGATGAACAACAAGAAAAGATGGTCAGGTTGTGTTGGTTATGTTTAGATGAAATCACATGTTGACCTGAATCACAGAACTCATTAAGAAAAAATTACCTTATTGATTACAACAGAATATGATTATACAGTATACTATTTTCTGCATTTTCAATATAACCCAAAATATATCTTAAAAGTTGTTCTGATCCAAAGACTTTTTTTGAAGTTTGGACACACAGACATCAAGAATCAGCCTGTGATTCTCACCAATGGTGACAATAATAAAGCATGTTGCAGTGCATTATGGGTGCCACCAATCAAAACTGATCCATGTCTCCCATCATGCATTGTGGTATGAATAAATTATGATCTGAATTTTCTTAGTAATTTCCTTTTCCTAATTGAATATTCTGTTTGTCACCATTGTTCAGACTCATACACTGAATATTGATGTCTGTGTGTGCCTAAAACAAAGACTTGCTTTTTTATCAGAACAACTTTAAAGAGATCATTTAGATTATACAGAAAAATCTGGATTTTTTGCTTTAGAAACTCTGTGATTCTGCAATGACCAACATGCTTTTAAGATAAGAGAGAGCTCTAAATGAGTTCAGTGACACTGATCAAATGATGATTATGTGTTAACATAATACCATCTGATCACCTTTTCTCTTTGTTCATCCGGCTGTTATAACTCAATTACAGCAGTCAATCAAAAGATTAAGTTAAACATTTAAAGGTCACCTGCCCAACTAAAACAAACACTGATCTCCCTAATGGTGACAAAAAATTTAGATTTGCTCCTTCAGCGATTCTGCTTGTTATCATCAGGTGTCTTCAATAATGCTCAATCATCACTCAATTAATCATTTAATTAGCTCATTAACTTTAACACACTTGATTGTTAATTTAACACTCATATTTTAACACTTTAACAATATTGAGTCTGGAGCCAAATAATCTCCCATGAGAGTTCATTTAACACAGGAGATTTTGCTGTGTGAGTTCATGGGTGGAATAAAAATATGGCAGGACTTTTACTTTCTGACCCTGGATTTGACACCTCTGCAATTCCTTCAATATTTACCTTTACATTTTATACATTTACTTAAAACAAAACAATTATAGTATCATATTAATTCACCCTAACTGAAGAAAATGTGTTATGTTTCTGTGTAACTAGATTATAAGATTAAAAAATCAAAACAACAAGTTTTAACCTCCTAAGACCTGGTTGTCCACATACGTGGACATCACATCAGAGGTGGAAAGTCCAGGGGTCAGAAAGTAAAAGTCCTGCCATATTTTTATTCCACCCACAGTAAAAACTCCAGTGTTAAATGAACTTTACTGGGAGTTTATTTGGATCCAGACTCAAGAGTGTTAAAGTTAATGAGATAATTAAGTGAATAATTGAGTGATGATTGAGATATTATTGAAGACACCAGATGTTAACTAGCAGAATCACTAAAGGAGAAAATCTATATTTTAGTCACCGTTACGGTGATCAGTGTTTGCTTTAGTTGGGCAGGTGACCTTTAAATGTTTAACTCAAGATTTTGTTTGGCTGTTTTAACAGCTGGATGAACAAAGAGATCAGATCAGATCAGATGTTGTAGATCATGTTTAGACATAATCATCATTTGACCTGAATCACTGAACTCATTTAAAGCCTACTCTCTGACTTAAATGTACAATGATCATAACATCATCACAGTGATTCTATAACATTAGATCCAGATTTTTCAAAATAAACCAAATGATATCTTAAACGTTGTTCTGATAAATAAATAATAATCTTTCTTTTAGGCACACACAGACATCAAGATTCAGTGTATGAATCTCAACAATGGTGACAAACAGAATATTCAATTAGGAAAAGGAAATTACTAAGACAATTCAGATCATAATTTATTCATACCGCAATGCATGATGGGAGCCATGAATGAGTTTTGATTGGTGGCACCCAGAATGCACCGCAACATGCTATATAATTGTCACCATTGTTGAGAATTACAGGCTGATTCTTGATGTCTGTGTGTGCCCATAATGTAATTAGAATAGAATAGCTTTTAAGAAATATTTTGGATAATATTTAAATTTCTGAAAATGTTATTCTGTGTAATCAAAAGGTTAAACTCTACAAATGAGTTTTGTGACAAATGATGATTATGTCGAAACATAAACAACACCAGCGCATCAGCTTTCCTTGTTGTTCATTTGGCTGTTATAACTCATGTACTGCAGCCAAACAACATCTAAAGTTAATGATTTAAGGGTCAAGAGTCCAACTAAAGCAGACACTGATCACCATAATGGTGACTTAAAAATGTGACGTTCTCCTTCAGTGATTCTGCTTGTTATCATCAGGTGCCTTCAATAACGCTCAATCATCACTCAATTATTCACTTAATTATCTCATTAACTTTAACACTGGAGTTTTTGCTGTGGGTGGAATAAAAATGTGGCAGGACTTTTACTTTCTGACCCCTGGACTTTCCACCTCTGACCAAAACTCGGGTCTTAGGAGGTTAATAATCTACATTTCATGTGGAACACTGAAGCTTGACCTTAGTTTTTGAATAATCAAAATGTTTGGGTTTCAAATTTTCAATTTTTTTAATTTTTAATTACAGAACTTTAAAATGTTGAAAAGTTGCAAGTTCTGCTGTTTAAAAACACAAATATATAAAATTTGAATATAGAATAAAAGTATTGTAGAATTCAAATGTAATAATTCAAATCATTTTGTAATTTTTCATGCTGTAGTTTAAGATTCATTTTCTGGTCATTACCTTGTGACAGTAAAAGTGTCTCTTGTAAATGAATTTTCTTCTTCATCTCTTCATATTTCATCAGTTTTTTCATCTGTGCCTCCAGAAATGTCTCTGTGGAGAAAAACTCTCCTCTGTTTTCTTCCACAATCTTCTCAACGCTCTCCATCAATGTGGACACTTGTGTGGTGGGACCAAAGAAATGATGTCGTCCTCCAAAACTCTCAATGACAGACTGTGTTTCTTCATTGAGTTCTGCTGTCTGATGCTCTGAATTCTGCATTATGAGGATCATGATGTGTTTGTTGATTCTGGAGCTGAAAATCCTCTGGATCTCCTCCATTTCTGCTTTGTCTTCATTATTGAGTGGAGCATCAGGAATAATGAGGAGGAAAACATGAACTCCAGGATGACAGAGAGACACACAGCGGAGAGTCTGACGCATCACTTCCTCCTCTGAGAGCCGAGTGTTGCACAGAGCTGGAAGCTCCTCCACACTGATCACACGTCCATGAAGATCCACGTCTGATCTTCTGTCTTTCTGCTGCAGGATCAGCTCTGATAAGGAGGATTTTAATGTGCCGTCGCTCCCACACACAACCAGATTCAGCTTCTCTCCCTCTGAAACTGATAGAAGAACATTTAAAAACTGTTCATTTATCACTAGAAACATCAACTATCATCACACTCACGTCTTTCTGTTGCCTGTTGCTTCATTGTGAAATACTGTGAACCTTCAGCACAATCCAGGTGCCGTCCATCATTAATTTGCACAATGTCCTCAAACGTCTGCAGAAGATCATCAGGAGAGCTGCTTATCTGAAGACTGAAGTGTCTGTTGCAGCATTTCTGAATGATTTTCTGAATGATGTCATTGGTTTCGGTCGGCTCTTGTGTGGTGATCACCATGGTGTGTTGATAAACCCGCTCAGAGAAAGAGTCCAGCACCTTCTCCACACACTCTTGATCTTCTGCTGAACACGGCTCATGTTTGAGGAGCAGAACGATCACATGAGGTCCTGGATCAGACAGATACACACACTCTCTCACGGTCTGTGTGATGTGATGGAGTGACAGATGTGTCTGGAGCAGCTGAGGACTGTTGATGACCATCACACGTCTGTCCTTCAGTCTTCCTCCGACTCTCTCTACAACATCTGGAGGAGCTTCACTGTCAAACGCTGCTCGTCCCAAAAGGAAGTTTCCCACTCCACTGTTTTCTAACACACTCTTTCCCAGCAGAACAACCCTCAGATCACTCACTGAAACACACACATGAGAATAACATGTTATCACACCAAGATTTTTAGTCTGATTTCTAATAGGTTACCCAATGATGGGGTGTACGAAAGCCATTGGTTGTCCAGTCGGGGCGTGGTCTTTATAAGGACGCTGCTGGCACTCGTCTGGGAGCTCATTGTTGGTTCGGTCGTATTCGGGTTGAGAGCTCAGGAATCCCTCCTCCGGTCGATGATCAAATTAGTGATGTTAATTAGTTTAAGTGAACGTGCATCCTGTTGTATCATCAGAACCGATTTTCCATATGTCTAAACAACACATCCTAAAAGTGTGGAGAGTACACAGCAAAATCCCCAGTGTTAAATTAACACTCTGAGTGTGGACTCATATAAACACTGAAGCAGTGTTAAAGTAACACTGAAGCAGTGTTAAAGTTAATGAGATAATTAAGTGAATTATTGAGTGTTGATTGAGCATTATTGAAGACACCTGATGTTAACAAGCAGAATCACTGAAGGAGAAAACCGCAATTTCAGGTCACCATTATGGAGATGAGTGATTGTTTTAGTTGGGCTCTTGACCCCCACATTTTTAACTTTAAATTATGTTTGGCTGCTGTATATGAGTTATAACAGTCAGATAATCAAATAGAAAATGTGATTTGTAGATGTTGGTTGTGTTTTAACATAATCATTATATCACAATCATTTGACCTGAATCACTGAACTCATACAGAGTTCGTACGTAATTTTAAGTCACCATTATGGAGATCAGTATTTGCTTTAGTTGGGCTCTTGACCCTTAAATCATTAACTTTAGATGTTGTTTGGCTGCTGTACGTGAGTTATAACAGCCAGATGAACAAATAGAAAAGGTGATCTGATGTTGTTGGTTGTGTTTAAACATGATCGTTATTTAACAATCATATGACCTGAACTCATAGAGAGCCCAAATTAGGTTTACTTTATCAATTATAGCAGCACTATTCTTGTACAGCATAGTGTTTTAAACTTTTACAAAGTAATCCAAATAAATTTTTAAACACGTCTCAAATACAAAAAAAATATTTTTTTTATCGATTCAGTTTTTTTAGACACAAAGACATCAAGAATCAGCCTGTGAATCTCAACAATGGTGACAATTATAAAGCATGTTGCAGTGCATTCTGGGTGCCACCAATCAAAACTCATTCATGGCTGCCATCATGCATTGCTGCATGAATAAATAATGAGCTTATGTTCAGAGGTGATCTGTTTGTCACCATTGCTGAGATTCATACACCAATTCTTGATGTCTGTGTGTGCCAACATAAATTTTTTTGAATTTTTATTTTTTTGATCATTTGTTTTAATTGAAAAGGCCAAAAATATGATGCTATACAAGGACAGCGCTGTTATAATCAATTAATGCAAACCTAACTGAGAAATTAGACTATATATGAGTACAGTGATTCAGATCATATGACTGTGATATAATGATTATGTATAACACAACCACCACCATCAGATCACCTTTTCAATATGTTCATCTGGCTGTCATAACTCACGTACAGCAGCCAAACATAATTTAAAGTTAACGATTTAAGGGTCAAGATCCCAACTAAAGCAAACATTGATCTCTATAATGGTAACTTAAAATTACGGTTTTCTCCTTCAGAGATTCTGCTTGTTAACATCAGGTGTCTTCAATAATGCTCAATAATCACTCAATAATTCACTTAATTATCTCATTAACTTTAACACTGCTTCAGTGTTACTTTAACACTGCTTCAGTGTTTATATGAGTCCACACTCAGAGTGTTAATTTAACACTGGAGGTTTTGCTGTGAGGGCGTCCTGCCTTGTTTATTTTGAAATCGGTTTGAGCTCTGTTTCTTTGGCAGGGAGTTAGGTAAGCTCAATGTATTTTCTTTTGTTATTGGATTGGGTTATTAATTCACTCTTTTCTTTTTATATTTCTTTTGTTTTTTATTTTGCCCTTTGGGACACCCTGAAGAGGTGCTCTTTATTTCACTTGTTATTTCTTAATAAATGTATTACCTTTTCTGCTTCATTTTGTGTCATTTGTTTGATTATCGACCGGAGTGATTCGTTGCAGGGATTCCATTACCACAACCCAACTTAATTATGACGCCTCTTAAGAGTTTTCCGATTTCCCCTAGAGGCGGGGCGTAATAGTTGTGTATATGATGAGCTGTTTGAACTGAACCCAGCTCTCTCTTGTGGTTTTCTGATTGTTTTCTCTAGCTGTTAATATCTAAACCAGAAATGACTGGCTGATATGACCAGTGGTGGAATGTAAGGAAGTACAAATACTTTGTTACTTTACTTAAGTACATTTTTCACGTATCTGTACTTTACTTAAATAGAATCAATAGTGCATACTTTTGACTTTTACTTCGTTACGTTTTACATCAATTATTATTCTACTCCACTACAATTCTGCAACGTTCCGTTACATTTTCGTTACATTTTCTGATCAGTTTTCCCCCTGCCAAAACGTCTTCCTGACCGTCTGTCCGTTGCACGTTTGTCTCATCAAGTTTGGTTGCCATAGATATTAGTGATGTCCGGTTCGTGAATGAATCGTTCTTTTGAAACGGTTCTTTTGAACCAGTTATGAAGATGAAATGATGACAAAGAATCGCATGTGCAGGGTAAGATGTGCAGAGGTGTCAAATCCAGGGTCAGAAAGTAAAATTCCTGCCATACTTTTATTCCACCCATGAACTCACACAGCAAAAACTCCTGTGTTAAATGAACTCTCATGGGAGATTATTTGGCTCCAGACTCAATATTGTTAAAGTGTTAAAATATGAGTGTTAAATTAACAATCAAATGTGTTAAAGTTAATGAGCTAATTAAATGATTAATTGAGTGATGATTGAGCATTATTGAAGACACCTGATGATAACAAGCAGAATCACTGATGGAGAAAATCTAAATTTTTAGTCACCATTAGGGAGATTAGTGTTTGTTTTAGTTGGGCAGGTGACCTTTAAATATTTAATCAATCTTTTGTTTGACTGTTGTAATTGAGTTATAACAGCCAGATGAACAAAGAGAAAAGGTGATCAGATGATATTATGTTTACACATAATCATCATTTGATCAGTGTCACTGAACTCATTTAGAGCCTTCTCTTCTCTTAAAAGCATGTTGGTCATTACAGTATCACAGAGTTTCTAAAGAAAATAATCCAAGTTTATCTGTATAATCTAAATTATTTATTTTAAGTTGTTCTGATAAAAAAAGCAACTCTTTATTTTAGGCAGACACAGACATCAATATTCAGTGTATGAGTCTCAACCATGGTGACAAACAGAATATTCAATTAGGTAAAGGAAATTACTAAGAAAATTCGAATCATAATTTATTCATACCGCAATGCATGATGGGAGCCATTGATGAGTTTTGATTGGTTGCACCCAGAATGCACTGCAACATGCTTTTTAATTGTCACCATTGAGAATCACAGGCTGATTCTTGATGTCTGTGTGTCCAAAGTTTATTTAAAGTTTTTGGATCAGAACAACTTTTAAGATATGTTTTGGGTTATATTGATAATGTATATTGAAATAGTATACTGTATAATCATATTCTGTTGTAATCAATAAGGTAAATTTTTCTTAATGAGTTCTGTGATTCAGGTCAAGGTCAACATGTGATTTCATCTAAACATAACCAACACCACCTGACCAGCTTTTCTTGTTGTTCATCTGACAGTTATAACTCAGTTACAACAGTCAAACAAAAAAAAAACTAACATTATCAGTTTAAGGGTCAAGAGATCAACTAAAGTAAACACTGACCACCATAATGGAGACTTAAAAATGTGCCTTTCTCCTTCAGTGATTCTGCTTGTTATCATCAGGTGTCTTCAATAATACTCAGTCATCACTCAATCAATCACTTAATTGTATCATTAACTTTAACACTCTTGAGTCTGGAGTCAAATAAACTCCCATGAGAGTTCATTTAACACAGGAGTTTTTGCTGTGCGAGTTCATGGGTGAAATAAAAATATGGCAGGACTTTTACTTTCTGACCCTGGATTTGACACCTCTGAAGATGTGTGAAAGAGTACATAAGATTGCAAGCGTAAAATAAATTTGCATGCGCAAGAGAAGATTTGTAAAGGTGTAAATCGCCCTTCAAGTGTAAGAAAAAAATATTTGCAGCATTTAACTGTTATTCGTAAGTGTAATTAATGTATTTTGAAGCTGCAGCTTCATGCTTATGCAAAATAAATAAGATCTGTATTCTTCAGACTTTCATTTTTCCGCGCTTACACTTTTGGCACGGTTTTTGCGCACAAATGCGGCCAAAAGCACTGCAAGCCTGTGAACAGCAATTTACAAGCGAAAACAACAGAGGCAGGAACTGCAAAACAGATGAATTGCGTAAAATCAGACTTTGTGTAAAAAAATACTGTTTGCAGTAACTGTTGCAATTAAATGTCTAAATGACTTCTTGTGTGCATGGGGAAAAAGTTCCCGAAATAATCCGATTTGTACAGTTGCGTCTTTCTTTTTACTGCGCTTCCAGTTTTGGCACGATTCTCTCACTCACTGAGTTTTGCAAGCGCGAAGAGGAGGACGGGTCAACCTTCATCATGTAGCCAATCAGATGAGCTTCTCGCTGACACTCGATTTACTCTGATCTGATTGGTTCAATAAACACACCAGTCACCAGAACACATCTTTATCTTTATTTGGCTCAGAAATGTTCTCATTGCCGAAATGGTACTTTTAATGCACACATACAAGGTAAATAAATAAATGAACAAATAAATAAATAAATCATGATTTCGTAATAAGCTGTGCACCAGGCTGAATGACATTCATATTGAATTTTGAGCTGGTGTTAATGTTATGAAATTTTATAGGCCTACACTACATTATATAATCTGTAACACCACTGAGCTGATGTTAAACTTTACAATCAAAACATTTAATACCCATTCGTTATGTAATAATACCATTCTGATGTAGTGTTTTTCACATCATGTCTCTGTTCATGGTATTTAACACTCAATTATATATTTTTAAATATTGTCTTGCACTGTCAATATTGATTCTGATTACTTTGACAAAAAGTAACTAATTATGTCTGAATAAAAACCCAGCAACCAGGGAATACACAGCATAGATATGTGTATATAGGGCTATACAGCCATCTAGTGGTTACACGATGGAATTGCAGGTGATAAATGGTGCATAGTTTAGAGATGCTCTTAAAATACACTGATCAGTAGACCAGTGAAATTCTGCATGCAGTAGTGCAGATACTATAGGCCTACATTAAGCATCAAGATTACAAACTGATATGGCCTGATGAGGAGGATGATGATGATGAGCAGGATAAATGCACTGAATACACAGAAATGTTCTTTCTTAAAGGTGGGGTATGTGATTTGGAAAACGACCGGCAGATTTTGAAAATACACAATTCAAATGGTCCTACCTTCTTTCCTCCAACGCTGGCCCTGACTCCACCCATTCGAAGAACATGGACGCGCAATCATGCACGAGCGAAAACTCAGATGCGTGAGAGATTGACAATTTACTACTAACGGAATCCCTGCTACTAATCATGGAACCGGCTTTACTGACGAGATGCGCATGCATCACAAGCTTTGAGTATGCGCACAAAGGGGGTCACGCGCGCTGGGGGGAGGGGGGTGTGGTACGACCGTTTGATTGACGAACCTACTGTCCAATGATTTTAGGTGGTCTTGGAAATGATTGGCTGGAGTTTTTCGCGTCCTGCCCGTTCCACAGATGATTAAATTGCTTAATTTTCATTTCAGTGCTTCTAACTCAGTGGCTGTAAGTGGGTTAGGAATAGGATTTCAAGTTATTTTGAAAAAATGGACAAAAAAGAGAATCACATACCCCACACAGCAAAATCCCCAGTGTTAAATTAACACTCCTGGTGTACATATAGGTCCAACTACAGGGTGTTAAAAATGAACACTGAAGCAGTGTTGAAGTTAATGAGATAATTAAGTGATGAATTAAGTGATGATTGGCCATTAGTGGTGACACCCGATGTTAATAAGCAGGAGGAATCATTGAAGGAAAGAGAAACAGCAAGAACAGAAAAAAAGAGAAACACAAGAACTACTGAGGCAACAGATTACAAGCAATATCATTAATTAAATTTAACAAATTAGAATTGAGTAATAATTAACCAAATTAATTCCTTAAAAGTTAACCATTTAAAATGAGTAAAATTTACACATTTTCTTAAACAAAAATATCGGAATAACAGACTGACGTCAAAGATGATTTAAGAACACTTTTTTTTATTGCCAACATTGAAGACACCTGATGTTAACAAGCTAAATCACTGAAGGAGAAAACCGTAATTGGTATGTTACCATTATGGAGATTAATGTTTGCTTTAGTTGGGCTCTTGACTCTTAAATCATTGACTTTTGATTTTGTTTGGCTGTTGCACTTCAGGTATAACAGCCAGATGAACAAATAGAAAAGGTGATTTGATGGTGTTGGTTGTGTTTTAACATGATCATTATTTCACAATCATTTGGCCTGAATCATGGAACTCATATAGAGTCCTATTTCTGAGTTAGGTTTACTTTATATTTAAAAGTAAATAATTATAGGAATCCTGTCCTTGTACAGCTTCATATTTATTACGTTTTCAATGAAACCAAATCAATAATAAGACAATTTTTAAAAGTATTTTATGTTGGCACACACAGACATCAAGAATTAGCGTATAAATCTCAACAATGGTGACAAACAGATCAACTCTGAACACAAGCTCAATATTTATTCATGCAGCAATGCATGATGGGAGCCATGAATGAGTTTTGATTGGTGGCACCCAGAATGCACTGCAACATGCTTTATAATTGTCACCATTGTTGAGATTCACAGGCTGATTCTTGATGTCTGTGTGTCTAAAACCTAAAAAAATTAAAAATTGTATTTGAGACATGATTCAGGTCAAATGATTGTGAAATAATGATTGTTAAAACACAACCAACACCATCAAATCACCTTTTCTATTCGTTCATCTGGCTGTTATAACTGAAGTACTACAAACAAACAAAATCTAAAGTCAATGATTTAAGAGTCAAGAGCCCAACTTAAGCAAACATTAATCTCCATAATGGTAACATACCAATTACGGTTTTCTCCTTCAGTGATTTGGCTTGTTAACATCAGGTGTCTTCAATGTTGGCAATAAAAAAAGTGTTCTTAAATCATCTTCGACGTCAGTCTGTTATTCTGATATTTTTGTTTAAAAAATGTGTAAATTTTACTCATTTTAAATGGTTAACTTTTAAGGAATTAATTTGGTTAATTATTACTCAATTCTAATTTGTTAAATTTAATTAATAATATTGCTTGTAATCTGTTGCCTCAATTTTATTGATTAGATTTAGCATATTCATTCGTATTCATTTTTACAGTGTAGGCTCACTATTGGCCGACGCTGGTCATGTGTGTGATGCGTGTGACGTACAACAACAGAAGCGTACGCTGTTACACTAGAGAACTGACTCGAGGCCCAGAGAGAAGGAAATGAATAGTTGAAATAAAGTCGTTATTTTTGTTTTTTTGCGCACAAAAAGTATCCTCGTCGCTTGATAAACTTAATATTGAGCCACTGTAGTCACTTGGACTATTTTAACGATGTCTTTAATAACTTTTCGGGGCCTGCAAGTTCAATCCTTCAAGAAGCCTATGGAGGAGTGATCCAGCTCTCAGATTTCATCAAAAATTTCTTAATTCGTGTTCCGAAGATGAACGAAGGTCTTACGGGGTTGGAACAACATGAGGGTGAGTAAATACTGACAGAATTTTCATTTTTGGGTGAACTATCCCTTTAAGTACTGAGATTCAGTAGCTACTTCCTCCACCTCTGGATATGACTGATATTTACTGACCTCTGCTGGACATGTTGATATTCTGTTCAACTTCAGTCTTTAGTGGATCATCTTCTCTGACTCCTGACGTCTGTCTCTTCATCATCCTGCGAGATATAACACTGATTTTACTTAATCAGTAATAAGATTCTTAATATAGTACAATATTTATTATTGCAAATATTAATATTATCAATAATTACATATTAATTGTACATTGCTTAACATTAAAAATATATTAATATTTAATATGCTGTTGTTTAAAAATATGGTAACACTTTACAATGTCTAATTTGTTAACATTAGTTAATGTATTAACTAGCATGAACTAACAATGAGCAATACATTTGTTACAGTATTTATTCATCTTTTATTAATGTTAGTTAATAAAAATACAGCTGTTCATTGTTTGTTCATGTTAGTTCACAATGCGCTAACTAATGTTAACAAATACAACATTTGATTTGAATAAAGTATTAGTAAATGTTGAACTTAATATTAACTAAGATTAATAAATGCTGTAGAAGTATTGTTCATTCTAATGTTAATGAAACCTTATTTTAAAGTGATATTGAAAATATGTTGTATGGGAGTTGGTTTTACACACACACACACACACACACACACACACACAAAATAACTAAATTATTGTTTTTCTGTGTATCTGAGCACACACGGACATTCTCAAATATATCTTATAATTTAACAACAGTTTTGATGACCAAAAAAAAAAAAAAAAAAACACTTGAGAAATTTGTAAAAAGACAATAACATTAACTTTTAAATCGTAATGTATGCAACAATTATAAATGCCTACCTTTACACTTCATAACAACCGATCACAATTGTTCCAAAATATACTGAAAGTTATTTTATGATTCGCAAGACATAATCTTAGTCAAACAGGTGTGTTTTGGTTTTGGTTTTCTGAAAATGAAACCAACGATTTCTGCAGCAGCTCATGGTTATTAATTACACTCATAATTACACTAAAATCTTCCTTTTGTGTGGTAGCCTATATCATATTTACGTTATATTCTACGCTCTGAAAAGAGTGTATTACCTGCAAGTGTTACCTGGCTGCATGTCGATGTTTGTAATTCCCTTCATCAAAGCAGGAAGAGACCTGTGTGGGCGGGGTTTGTGAAGAAACACTTTTCGTTGCCTGAGGAACATGATCATGTGATGTTCAGCTCGGGTTCGCCATAGACATCATAAACACAAAGACTCCCCACTGGCCGCTGGATTTACGTCAACAGCGCCACGCGATACGTCCGGATATTGATGCGATATGGCTCAGCTTGTCAGTTAACTACGGCTCTTTGTAGTAAATGCCGCTCCATCTGAAAGCAGGTGAAGGCGATTTACTACTAATCAAGGAACCGGCTTTACTGACGAGATGCGCATAACAATGTGATGCGATATATCGCCCAGCCCTACTGGATACTAGTGATGTTACGTTCGTGAACGAATCGTTCTTTTTGAACGAATCTTTTAGGTGAACGAATCATTCTCGTTCACGTTATCCATTGACTCATATTTCTCGTTCACTGAAATTCCTCCCTCCACCACTGCGCGCCGCTATTGCGCGCATGCGCAGCTCAATGAACCGTGTAGCTCTGTGGACCGTTTCATCTGTCAAAGACAAAGAGTGACTAAACCTCGAGCCAATATGCCTTCGAGTATGATACGAGGACGGAGCATGTGATTTGTTGAATCTAGTGAACGAATACGCCCTTTATTGAGTTGCTTTGAGTTTGAACGAGTCAAATGAACTGTTACATACATCTCGTTCGTGAATGAAAGATTATATCATATTGCTCTGTTTTGAGTCTGAACGAGAGAGAGATCTCCCGTTCGTGAACGAATTGAACGAACTGGTTGCTCTCCAGTTCGTGTACCAGGTCGGCCATCCTGTCAATCTAGTTCATCAATCAGCAGAAAGTGAATGCAAAGCGCAGGTATCCGTACTGTGCACGCGCAATTCATATCTTACATACAGAACATAACTCCTCGTTTAACTCGTTCTGACCAAACAAATAAAATGTTAACTAGCCTGCCTAGTATGCAAACAAATTAAAAAACACTTGTGATTTGGTCATCCGAAAAGAGTGTAATTTAAAAGATAAAAAGAGTGTAAAGACTTTGATCGCTTATTTAGACTTATTTTATCCATTTAATGAGTAGGGCACCATTTTTAATAAAGTCAAATCAGTTTTTATTTTGTAACAAGTAAATACGTTAGTTGAACAACACATTTTGCCGCACCTGCTGCTGACGTATTTGTGTAATATGGGAAAAAAAAAAAAACTGAACGAATCAGTGAACGAATCTGAACGAATCATTTTGGTGAACGAACTAAAAATGAACGAGTCTCTGGAAAGAATCAAAATTTCCACCACTACTGGATACCACCATAGTGCAAAACTCCCAGCATGCATTGCCACATGAATAAATTATGCTGAATTGTCCTATAATTTAGTTTGATTCTACATATTTGCTATTATTTTTTTTCTGTTGTTTTTGTTGTGAATTAGTAGCTTTTCAGGGATGTTCTGAATTAATCTGTTTATCTAAATATTTGTGATTGTCAACATTGTTGAGATTCATGTGCTGATTGTTGATATCTGTGTGTGTCAGCATAAGCCAAATTTTTCTTTTTGGTAAAATGTCTAAGCTGATTGTTACATTGCTGGATCTCATGCTGCAGTAATACAGGGTTTGTGATGTGAATATATTAGTGGAACAAGATAATTGTTAGATTATACAAACCTCAGTAAATCAATCTACTTCCTGATGATAATAAAACCATCAGTAGGTAACCATCATCACCTGATCTTATTTAACTTTAGCTTCCTTTGCTGCTGCAGATGTGTTTAACAAACATATTGTCACAGCAGCCATAAAAGACATAATAAGAGTTAAGAGCAAAACTAATGGAAACACTAATCACTGTTATGGTGACTTAAAATGAAACACAGTTAAACCTCTGTTCATTCTCAATAAGAACTTTTGTAGACGTCTGACAGAAATAAAGTCAATCCGGTTAGTAATTAGTGAAGCTGGTAATGCTGTTTGTGGAGTTGTTTAATCCTCCTCTGCTGAGATCTTCAGAGATTTAATGTCTTCTTTTCTCTTCCAGTTGATTTCATCTGAGGCTGTGGCTGAAATTACTCCATATTTAATATACACAGATTTTTTGGCTACGATAAGGTCCAGTTTAACCCTCCAGTTAAGGGTTTATTTCTTTGCTCTTGGCTGTCATGTGGCATTGCTATGCAGAGGTGTAAAGTCCAGGTTCAGAAAGTAAAAGTCCTCCTTAGTATTTTATTCCAATCACCTGGATTTGCTAATTCAGACAGGAGATATAACTAATTAGTGAAATCAGCTGATTGAGTTCATGGGTGGAATAAACATATGGCAGGACTTTTACTCTTTGACCCCTGGATTACCCACCTCTGATTTCAGGTGCTAACCATTAAGGTACCAATATGCACCCTTTAGGTACTAAAATGTACCTTTTGAAAAGGTACAGCCCCAGTGACAGCTTTCGTACCTTTTTTTCTGAGAGTGTGAGGGAAGGAGGTTGTTCCCCAAAATCTCGCAATACATGGCCCCGGTCATCCTCTCCTTAATACAGTGCAGTCGCCCTGTCCCATGTGCAGAAAAACACCCCCAAAGCATGATGCTACCACCCCCATGCTTCACAGTAGGGATGGTGTTCTTGGGATGGTACTCATCATTCTTCTTCCTCCAAACACACCAAGTGGAATTATGACCAAAAGGTTCTATTTTGGTCTCATCTGACCACATCACTTTCTCCCATGACTCCTCTGGATCATCCAAATGGTCATTGGCAAACTTAAGACGGGACTTGACATGTGCTGGTTTAAGCAGGGGAACCTTCCATGCCATGCATGATTTTAAACCATGACGTCTTAGTGTATTACCAACAGTAACCTTGGAAACGGTGGTCCCAGCTCTTTTCAGGTCATTGACCAGCTCCTCCCGTGTAGTTCTAGGCTGATTTCTCACCTTTCTTAGGATCATTGACACCCCACGAGGTGAGATCTTGCATGGAGCCCCAGTCCGAGGGAGATTGACAGTCATGTTTAGCTTCTTCCATTTTTTAATGATTGCTCCAACAGTGGACCTTTTTTCACCAAGCTGCTTGGCAATTTCCCCGTAACCCTTTCCAGCCTTGGAGGTGTACAATTTTGTCTCTAGTGTCTTTGGACAGCTCTTTGGTCTTGGCCATGTTAGTAGTTGGATTCTTACTGATTGTATGGGGTGGACAGGTGTCTTTATGCAGCTAACAACCTCAAACAGTTGCATCTAATTTAGGATAATAAATGGAGTGGAGGTGGACATTTTAAAGGCAGACTAACAGGTCTTTGAGGGTCAGAATTCTAGCTGATAGACAGGTGTTCAAATACTTATTTGCAGCTGTATCTTACAAATAAATAGTTAAAAAAAATCATATATTGTGATTTCTGGATATTTTTTTTTAGATTATGTCTCTCACAGTGGACATGCACCTACGATGACAATTTCAGACCCCTCCATGATTTCCAAGTGGGAGAACTTGCAAAATAGCTGGGTGTTCAAATACTTATTTTCCTCACTGTAAGTGTTAAAGTGTATCGGACTGCGATCATCTCCCTTCCTGATTTTACTGTGAATATGAAATGATCTTGATGTTTTAAGCGAGACCACATGGACACGGATAAGAGAAATCACATGTGTAGAAGAACAAGTGATGATGCCACATATCAAAATATTAGGACCAGTGTGTGGATGACTAAAAGCCTTACACTCATATGTAAAAGCACTGGGCACAGTTTCCACACCCCCGACAGAGGGAAGAGTCGGAATAGCCAACCCGATTTGACTACACAAGGCAAGCCTGATTTTGACATTTAAAAACCAATCGAGGACCTTCTTTAAATATACTACAATTTTTGGATCATAATGCCAATGCCATATAAGACTCTGCAAAACTCCACACCCAATGCCGAATCCTTTACAACGCAAACAGGACCATTACATGGTTGTTTTTATTATTACCCTTGTATTTGAGATGTATCTCTAAATTACTTTTTAACATAATTTGTAATTTCTCTGCGATAATCATGATTCATAAATCTTAGAGTTAAACCATAGACCATTGCGAGTATGATTCATCTGTGCCACAAACTGGCTAATAGGAAAACTCTTAATAAGAGGCTAAGGATGAAAACTCGCCCCTCAAAGTTTGCTCTCGGAAAACTGATACTTGCTGTGTCACATTTCATAGTTAACTTCAAATGTTCAGTCCTAGAATTGAGATAATAAAAATAAAATAATAATAATAATAATAATAATTCAGCAGGTGCAGATTTCGTTATCATAAAAACATCATCAATATACTGTTTATAAAGCAAAATCTTGAAAAAAAAAGGATTAAATCAATTTAGAATAAAATAATTTTCAAAAACTCCCATATAAAAGCAGGAATAATTCGGTGCCATTTTATGTCCCATATCTGTTCCTTTCACTATTAACTTGAAATCATTCTGGAAATGAAAATAATTACAGGACAATGCTTATTAGATCCAATAGACATGCTGTAGATTTCGCATCAACCGATGTTTGTTTTAAAAACTGTTCCATCGCCCATAAGCCATCCATATAGGGGATATTAGTGGCGAGAAGAACATCCTCAACAGCATATAGTGATTCAATAAAGTCCCTAGAATCTCTAACAAATGATTTATTAAAAAGTCCACAAAAGAAGCAATATTCTCAATGAGAACAATGAGACAAATAGGTCGACCCTTCGAAATGCTTATCCAGACCTTTTTGAACTTTGGCTAAGTTCTCCATTTTCAAAATGCTGTATCAACTTAGAATGGATATATTTTTTTAAATTCGTTAAGGTCAGCATACCATTCATAAAAGACATTCACGTTTATGATTGTTTAAATTATAAAGTAAAAGAGATTACATTCAAAATGTTTCATGGTATATATCCAGCTGACAGCGTGTTAGAGAGATTTCATGTAGATATTGATTATTCCTGTCATTATTAATAAGAAATGTAATAAATGTTTACTGTTTAATCATTATCTATTCAATTTATTAATAAACATTATCTATTAATCTATTAAACTATATTAATAAATGTTATTTTTGAACCAATTTTGGGTTCATTTTAAGCAAGCAATATAGTTATTTTTAAACAATAGTTGAGCCAATTGCTGGGTTTGTCCATATTTTAACCCAGCATTTTTATATATGTGTATTACTCCAAAGAACATCATGATCATTTAAAATTTTCCTTCAAGGACTACAGCACTTGTTCTGAGAATATTGAAAATAAAAAAGACTATTGACTTTATACTTGAATATATGTATTTTTCATTAATAAATGAGTGTTCTGTACACTCTGGTATTTTTCTGTATATTTCTATATACTATATATCTTGTTCTGTTTTTTAAAAAAAGTCAAAATGATGACTTAAAAGTTAAAATTATATTTTTAATATATTTAATCATAATTTTGATGTAGTATGTCATAATTTTGACTTTTTATCTTATAATTATGACATTTATTAATAATTTAGAGTAATAATTTAGTATGTCATAATAATGTAATACAACATTTCTTTCAGGATCAGTTGTCAGTAAAATGTACACAGTTACACAAAAACTACCCAGCCCCTGGGTAAAAGTAATAAAAACTAATCAAATTAAAGGATCTAACAAGCTGAATCTAAAATAAAAAAAATCATAAAAATAATTTTTAAGAGTGCAGTTCCTTTATGCCTTTTTATGGGTATTTTAATCCTCTTCTTCACAGAGAGACACTCTCTGTATTACATTTACACTGGTTTGTCCAAACCTGTGGATCTGCCGGGCATCTATGAATTCACTGCTATGGGACTGCTAGACGACACACAGATCGACTATTACAACAGTAAAGAAAAGAGAAAGATTCCCACACAGTCCTGGATAAAAGAGAAAATGCATGAGGAATACTGGGATAGAGGCACTCAGTCGAGAAAGAGCAAAGAACAGTGGTTTAATGTCAATATCAAGATTCTGATGGACCGCATGAGACACAATACATCAGGTGGGGAACATTCATGCTAAACTAAATTATTATTAATATTATTGTTGCAAACATTTAGCTTCATCTCCATTTCAGATCTTCATGTTCTTCAGTGGAGACACTGTTGTGAAGTTGAGCAGAAGGGAGATGAAGTGAAGTTTCTCAAAGGTGTTTCTGAGTACGGCTATGACGGAGAGGACTTTCTGTCTTTTGATGATAAAGAGGGTCAATGCGTCGCCCCAGTGGATGTAGCTCTACCAACCAAGAGAAAGTGGGACAATGTGCCGATCCTAAATCAATACGCCAAAGGCTACCTGGAGAAAGAGTGTGTGGACTGGCTCAACAAATTCAGAGATTATGCAGACGAGGAGCTCAGACACAAGATATATCCAGCTGCAGACCCGCAGCACCACCAGTTTCAGAACCCCAGCGTCAGAACCCCAGCACCAGAACCGGAAGTGAGGGAGGGAAATTATTTACATGGCGGAGAGCACGGTGAGTTGTCTAACGTTTTTGACATCATGTGGTGAAAAATGATCGCATATAATTATTAAGTTCTGCATTTATCTGCTAAATACTTAATTCGTGCTTAACTTTATCATCTTATTGAAGCTTGAATATGTTGTCATACACTGTTAAAAAAAACTGTGACATTTACGGTAAAATACCGGCAGCTGTGGTTGCCAGTATTTCACCGTAAAAAATATGGTGGCAACCTTTTATGTTTTACAGGACTTAAATTTACGGGCAAAAAAACACAATGTAAAGAAAACCTGTGAAATTTACGGTAACAAAACGTCAGCTTGGATGCCAGTATTTTACCGTAAAAAATATTGTAGCAACCTTACTTTGGACTTAAATTTACGGCAAAAAAATAAGCAAAACATCAGCTGCGGTTCCCAGTAATTTACCATTAAAATACAGTAGCAACCACTTAGTTTTTTACGGGACAACCCTTATGTTCCATTAGCCGACAAATATTATTATTCATTTTCACTGATATATTAAAATCTGCTTTATATCTTTGCAATATACTGATAACCACCATAATAATACAGGCGGTAAAAAAATAAAGCCACATTATGATTAAAAATTCACCAGTTTTCATAAGTTGAGTCACACATTAATATATAATGGTGCACAGTGTCATACACATAAATACAAAACACCATTATGGTGACACACACATGACTCCAAATAATGCCATAAACATTCATTAAACAATATATAATGTAATATAAACCCCAAATGTACATAACTGAAAACAAAAACAAGTTAGAAACATAATTGTTTAAATGAAATAACATCAAATGTGAAGTGTCACGCAGGGAATTCTGGGAATGTCAATATAGAGAAACAACAGGAACTACAACTGACTTCAGCCACATCCTTAGATGAAATCAACTGAAGAGAAAAGAAGACATTAAATCTGTGAAGATCTCAGCAGAGGAGGAATAAACAACTCCACAAACAGCATTACCAGCTTCACTTATTACTAACCAGACTGACTTTATTTCTGTCAGATGTCTACAGTTCTGTTTGAGAATTAACAGGTTTAGATGTTGATGATTTAGTTTCATTTTAAGTTACCATGATGGTGATCAG
Source organism: Gila robusta (assembly GCA_030770095.1). Taxonomy (NCBI): domain Eukaryota; kingdom Metazoa; phylum Chordata; class Actinopteri; order Cypriniformes; family Leuciscidae; genus Gila; species Gila robusta. The sequence goes on from JAVALU010002400.1 coordinate 368,668, forward strand.
TATTTGCTTTATTGGGGTCTTGACCCTTGACTTTCTAACATTAGTTTTTCTCTGTCTGCTGTTATCGCTGTGTTTATAAAACACGTTGATTATGGTAAGAAAATCAGAGAGAAAATGAGTCAGTTGAAGTTGGCTGTGTGTTGAGTACATATTCAACATATGTTCATTATGTTCATTAAGAGTCTTAACTTTTTTAATGTTGTTACATGATTGATTGTATTACTCTATGAGATCCACCATTGTTGTTATGATCTTGAGACTTCTGCACACAATAAAAGTTTGAACTACTATATTCTTTAGATACACACAGACATCAAGAATCTGCATATGAACCTCATAATGATAAAATGATAAAAATGATAAAAGTGCAGCGCATGACTGGAGCCATCAATCAAACCTCACCATTATCTCCCAGCATGCATTGCAGCATGAATAAATTATGCTGCTTTGCCTCAGTATTTTCTTTTATTATTATCATCTGCTTTTATTTTTGCTGTTGTAACTTTTTAGTAGCTTGTTTTGTGATGTTCAGAGTTTTATCTGATTATTTTGTTGATTGTTACCATTGTTGAGATTCATACGCTGATTCTTGATGTCTGTGTTGGTCATGCAGTAAAAGTTAAAAACCTTTTTTATACATCATGTAGTTATTGAAGTTCTTCAGATTGTCCATTTGTCACTGCTAGCTTGCATAGTATCACATAACAATTGTACTCAACGTGAAATACATTGTTTTTTAACGTTCCTCCTACAATGAAAGATAATACTCTGTATGAGATCAGTGAATTGGGCTACTATATGATGATTTTGATATCAATAAACAGCTAATAACATCTGCTCACATTGTCTCTCTGATTTTCATGCCATAACAAATGTGTTTTTTATAAATACACAGTTAAAGCAGTCAGAGAAATGCTAACAATAAATTCAAGGGTCAAGAGTAAAGAGCCCAACTAAAGCAAACACTCATCTCCATAATGGTGACTTCAAACTTTATTATTTTCAATATAACATCAACATCTAAACCTCTGGTAATTCTCAATAATATATTTTATGACAAATTGTACTACAACATTTTTGAATTACAGGCAACCACAGCTGGCAGGTTTTTTTTTATTTTTTTTTTACCATAAACTGAACTTCAATGCCATAAAACCTAAAATATTACTACCGTATTTTTTAACGGTAAATCACTTGCAACCAGCTGCCAGTTTTGTACCGTAAACTTTAGTTCAGTGCCGTAAAGACAAAAATATTTCTACCATATATTTTACGGTAAAGTACTGGCAACCACAGCTTCCAGTTTTTTACCGTAATATTTAGATCCCTGCCGTAAAACCTAAAATATTACTACCGTATTTTTTATGGTAAATCGCTTTAAACCAGCTGGCAGTTTTCCGTTGCTTTTTTTACAGTATTTTACTGTTCAAATTATGAACATTTTTTACAGTGTACTTTATTGTATTAAAAACATTTTCTACGGATGGTTCGATACATTTTTGCGTGTTGTAAATGGGCCTTGCGGTTGACGTTTTGAAGACGTTTATCTTGTGAAGGTGTTAAAGTGTTTGTTCCACGTTCCTCTGTTATATGCATTGTTTGTGAGTTAATGTTACCTTATAGTTGAGTGTTTTTTTTACGTTGAGATTATTGTGTGGTGCTTTCATCTCTTGTGGAGACATATAACGATTCAGAGAGGTGAGATGGAGGACACAACCCCGACCTCAATGATGGTCCCAACCAGTAAGTGTTAATATATCTTGTATTAAGTCTTGATATATCCTGATGCAAGTTATTGTATGTAATTATCCATTTTAACTAACTAACTTAACCAAATACTGTTGACTGCTGTGTTTTTGAATGGATTCAGAGCTTCAAACTGTGTGCTGAACTTCATATTAACAAATCTGTTTTATTATTTGTGTATTTTTGTTGCAGTAAGATGACAGACAAAATTGCACCTGGCACATGGGTGCTACTGAACAACAAGGTTGGTTATAAAGAAGTCTGCTAAAGTTGGGACTGCTGAAGTGTCAAACCCTTAATTAACTCCTGCTTTTTTTTTTTAGGATATCCCCCAACAGATTGGTGGTGTTGACAGTGGAGTCTTCATGTTGATGGTGAGACATTTTGATATAATTAAACCAATGATTGGTGTGGTGGTGTTTTGTATTTTTATTTTTTTAAGTTGTTAAATACGGAACAAGGAAATTTTTTTTTTTTTTTTTTTGACGTTTACAGAGATAATGTTCCTTAATTTTTGCTGTTTTCCAGTATGCTCTACATCTTGTCTTGGGAGCACCTTTTGATTTTACATCTGTAAGTAATTTCCAGTTCAAGTAATTGACCTTTATGATGTTGTAGCAGTTGAAATATCAAGATTTCTCTATTTTTGTCTTCCAGTGCGACTTTCCAAACATACGGAGATGGTGGGCTCTTATTCTTCTGGAGAACTTTGGAGTTTTCTCTGAAAGGTAGATACTGGACATTTACTCCAGCCCACCGTTACATTTGCACTCTCTTCTGATCAATTTTAAATTAACCAAGACATATATATATATTCCAGTGCAGAAACCCTACAAGAGTCCCTTCCAAGTGAAGAACAATCTACACTTAGCAGCAGTGAGGCGGTGTGTATAATATATATATATATATATATATATATAGAGAGAGAGAGAGAGAGAGAGAGATAGATATATATCATATAATACATTTATATGTCACATTTATAAAGTCACATTTTCCTTTAATCTGTAATGAAGGAGCTCCCAATAATCCGACACATGAAAGAAGCTGTGAAATGGCTCCATTCCAACAGCCATCTGCTCAGGGGTCCAGTGGAAGAGCCTCTTTTCATTCGAATGAATGAAGACGACAAGGAAAAGGCCCTCAACAATCTCCTGGAACAATCAGAAGCTTTCAGAGAGCTCTTTCTATTTCATTTTGTGTTCAGGGATGACATGGAGTTGTTTTTGCAAGAATGTAAGAACAAAATGGGCCTGAGAGTGAGTTCCTCATTTAATACATTTTAAGTTAAATTTATACAGGATTGTCATGATAAAATGGGCCTGGGGTGAATTGGTCATTTGTTGTGTACATTTTTGTTTCTTTTAAAACAATCTCTCTCTTTTTTAGATTTTTGACATTATTTTACATAAAAAAAAAAATAAAGTATATTTTATATAAAATGCCTATAAGTTTCAAGCATTATTTTTCACCATCATGATCAGGAAGTAAGGGGTTTGCAATACAGATGTTGTCTTATATAAAACATGACTCGATGTGAGCTGGCGTGCTGGACTACTGCGTCTTCTGAGCCAGCGGTAGAAGGAGGACAGACTCAAACATATCACCATTATATTGTAATGTTCTGCTCACGCCTGCACTTAAAGGTGCAAAGTGTAATCTTTAGCGTCATGTAGTGGTGAGGTTGCGGATTGCAACCAGCCGAAGTTACGGTGGCTGACAGGAAGTGATGTCGTCGTCTGAGACGGCAGAGAGTCAGGCAATGAGGTTTATTTACAAAGATAAATTAGGAAATTAGGTTTACTTAAATATTCAGTAAAACAATATGTTATTGTGAATATTATTGTAACTTTATTCATCATTGTGTTTTATTCGCTGAACAACATAGTAATGAAACGCGTTTGTTCGTTTAGGGCTCCTGTAGAAACATGTCGATGTAAGGGGACCCGCGGTGTACAGTGGGGCCAAAAAGTATTTAGTCAGCCACTGATTGTGCAAGTTCTCCTACTTAGAATGATGAGAGAGGTCTGTAATTTTCATTTCACTTCAACTATGAGAGACAAAATGAGAAAAAAAATCCAGGAAATCACACTGTAGGATTTTTAAAGAATTTATTTGTAAATTATGGTGGAAAATAAGTATTTGGTCACCCACAAACCAGCAAGATTTCTGGCTCTCACAGACCTGTAACTTCTTCTTTAAGAAGCTCTTTTGTCCTCCACTCGTTACCTGTATTAATGGCACCTGTTTGAACCCGTTATCTGTATAAAAGACACCTGTCCACAGCCTCAAACAGTCACACTCCAAACTCAACCATGGCCAAGACCAAAGAGCTGTCAAAGGACACCAGGAAGAAAATTGTAGACCTGCACCAGGCTGGGAAGACTGAATCTACAATAGGCAAGCAGCTTGGTGTGAAAAAATCAACTGTGGGAGCAATTGTAAGAAAATGGAAGACATACAAGACATTGATAATCTCCCTCGATCTGGGGCTCCACGCAAGATCTCAAAAATGATCATGAGAACGGTGAGCAAAAATCCCAGAACTACACGGAGGGACCTGATGAATGACCTGCAGAGACCTGGGACCAAAGTAACAAAGGCTACCATAAGTAACACAGTCCGAGAGGGACTCAAATCCTGCAGTGCCAGGCGTGTCCCCCTGCTTAAGCCAGTACATGTCCAGGCCTGTCTGAAGTTTGCCAGAGAGCATATGGATGATCCAGAAGAGGATTGGGAGAATATCATGTGGTCAGATGAAACCAAAATAGAACTTTTTGGTAAAAACTCAACTCGTCGTGTTTGGAGGAAGAAGAATGCAAAGTTGCATCCCAAGAACACCATACCTACTGTGAAGCATGGGGGAGGAAACATCATGCTTTGGGGCTGTTTTTCTGCAAAGGGGACAGGAAAACTGATCCGTGTTAAGGGAAGAATGAACGGGGCCATGTATCGTGAGATTTTAAGCCAAAACCTCCTTCCATCAGTGAGAGCCTTGAAGATGAAACGTGGCTGGGTCTTTCAGCATGACAATGATCCCAAACACACCGCCCGGGCAACGAAGGAGTGGCTCCGTAAAAAGCATTTCAAGGTCCTGGAGTGGCCTAGCCAGTCTTCAGACCTTAACCCCATAGAAAATTTGTGGAGGGACAGCTGCCCAGCGACAGCCCCGAAACATCACTGCTCTAGAGGAGATCTGCATGGAGGAATGGTCCAAAATACCAGCTACAGTGTGTGCAAACCTGGTGAAGACTTACAGGAAACGTTTGACCTCTGTCATTGCCAACAAAGGTTATGTTACAAAGTATTGAGTTGAACTTTTGTTATTGACCAAATACTTATTTTCCACCATAATTTACAAATAAATTCTTTAAAAATCCTACAATGTGATTTCCTGGATTTTTTTTTCTTCTCATTTTGTCTCTCGTAGTTGAAGTGTACCTATGATGAAAATTACAGACCTCTCTCATCATTCTAAGTAGGAGAACTTGCACAATCAGTGGCTGACTAAATACTTTTTGGCCCCACTGTATGTAGACAGAAATGGCTCATTCTAAGATAATACAAACATAACGGTTCAAGGTCTTTATACACCACTGAATATATGATTTTGCATTTATGTCAACAGATTCTTCTTAATATTACACACCTTTAACTGTAACAACCCTGTTTCTGCAGCAACTTTCAGCATGTTTCTTATAACAACGTCTGACGTTTCAATGTGATTTTTGTTTTTTTTTGCCGTTCACACATGCTAAATGTGTTCGGATTCCAATCGGATATGCACAACAATCATATTTGAACTGACAGTCTGAATGAGACTTATATTTCTATTTGTTTATTATCTGCAGGTTTCATATAGAGATGAAATGATTGATGAACTGATTCCTGTGTTTTCAGCTCCTCCAGATGTTTATTTGTTTGTAATAAGGTCTATCAGTGACAGATCCAAGCTGAAACTGACCTGTCTCGCCACCGGCTTCCACCCCAAAGACGTGATGATGACCATTAGGAAAGATAACACATCTCTGCCTGATGATGAGATTGAATCCTCAGGAATCAGACCAAACCATGATGGATCCTATCAGCTGAGGAAGAGTGTGGAGATCAAGAAGGAGGAAAGAGATCAATATGATTGTCTTGTGTCTCACAGTTCCATCAAAGAACCAATTATCGACAAACTAGGTAGGCAAACTGCAAGCATTCAATTATTATAAATACATTGCAATGCCTTTTTCAGATATTATTTAGAATTCAAATATTCAGATATTGTTTCTGCTTTATTCATGTCTGAAAATAGCACTGCTCTGCCACTACACACTTCCTTTTATCATGGTTTTCTAGCTGCCGAATCACTGAATGCCTATACAGAAAATGCTGAAGAACCTCTGCCTAAGCAAGAGTCTGATGGTATGTCTTCACTCCTTTTATTTTAAAAGATTTGTTATTTATCAGGCAAATCTCCAATAGATTAGCACTGTAGATTTGATGTTTCACTGTTTCTCCAACAGGACAAGCGAGTTCTGCTGAAACATCACACAGCAGCACAACTGTTTCCATATTTTATCTGTCTCTCATATTTCATTTGATCTGGATATTTTGAAGCACTTACCTTGAGAAACTGACACGATTTTCCAGACTCAACCTGAATGCTATTGATGAAATTTAGTCATTAAAAACTGTAATTCATCAAACGTGTGAGTTAGTCTTTCTGACTTGGAGACCCATCAGTGTGTTTCCACTGTAAAATAGAATTTCCATCGATATTTTCAGAAATAAAATCAAGTACATTTTGCCAGACATTTATGCACAGTAACATATGAATAGCTGTCTCTTGACAAACATTGCAAAAACAAAATTTGACATCTATATCTTTTTAAATGGAAGAAGATAATGTTTAGCATGTTATAAAAGTCTAAAAAATACTTCTCTAACCTCACTTCTTATGAAATAATGATTAGACAACAGTAAAAAAAAATTCCAGTGACATCATCAACAAATTGACTGCAGTGTATAATAACATTTGGTGATGTAAGATTGTTATTTGGAACATGTCTATTTTTAAGCAGTTATTATTGCGAAAAGCATATTTCACAAAAGCGGGTTTGGGCGAAGAGGAGGGAGATTCAAACAATCCAGTCTCCTTATTGTTTAAACAGCATGCACACATCACACACACACACACACACACACACACACACACACACAGCTTACTTTTGAGCCAGTTTTTCAAAGCAACATGGGATTGGATCAATGTGATCCGGATAGGAACTTTTCAGCACAGGGGCGTGTCTAGGGGGAGGCTGGGGGAGGCAGTGCCTCCCCTAGGATAAGCCCTGCCTCCCCTGAGAAATTATCTGTCCATCTGATGATAAATTAAGATAAAAGTGGATTGTTTTGTGCATATTTTCCCATCGCTAGCGGAAGGGTCTGACCCAACAAAAATCCAGTTTGGCGCTGTTTGACAGTGTGCGCGTGCTTCGGACGTATACGCACTCAGAAAAAGTGCATAATAATGTGAGAACAGAACGCCAATGAAATGTTTACCTGTCAAAGCTTTAAAGCACGAGCAAATAATGAACTTTTGTGATTGCGAATAAGTGCAGTGTCCTGTGAGTTTAACTCTACCGCTGCATTAACATGTGATGTGAATGTACGTCGAGTATTGGGACTGCAGCTGATAGAATGTGCGCTGTAGCACGATACTATCATATTATACTATATCATATTTTAGTTTCCATGCGCTTAATGTGTTTCCACAACAATGTTAGTGAGTAAATCTACTGAAATGGCCAAATGATGAATGAGAGAAAGCCGTGTGCAGTGCGTATGCTATATATAGAATATATTTAGTTGCTCAAGCAAGTGGTAAAATATTTAACCATGTATTTATTAAAATCTGATTCGCAAACATTTTAAATTAAAACTTAAAATTGACAAAAACAGCAGACTCATACCTTTTCTTTTGCATTTAAATTTTAATACAATAAATCCTGCATTTCACAAAGAACTTGTTTTTCCACCTCCACGAATGAGACTAGTATCGTTCATTATGTCGCCTTGTTGAGGTAAATTGTAGTCTTCCTTGCTTTACCCCGGTCTTAAAGTAAAAAGATGACTGTGAAAAATATAAGTATGCAATTAAATACATTTATCTAAGTCTATTTTGACTATAGATCTCAAAACTCCTCCAGTAGCCCCTTAAATAAAAAACGAACAGTCCTAACCAGAACGTTCATTAATTTTTTTTTAACCTATTGCTTTTCTATTGGCCGTTATTGGGGGTGTGTCAGTCTGCTGCCGGATCACTTTAACAACCAGAGAGCGCAGCAGTCACAGTCACTCTGCACACAGACGATATAGATTTTGAATCTGTTGGCAGCTCGTGTTAAAAGTCTCACTGATCACAACTTTGTTCTTTTCTCATTTAATGCTAGTGTGTACTTATAAGCTTTTCCTGAAATTCTTGTGGTTGAACAGTTAAGTTTTGTGTGCACTTTTTTTGTCATTTTAGCAGGCTATTAATTTGTTGGGTAGCTCAGGCTGCTTAGCTAGCTGCTAGTCACTCACTTAAGTTGCTAGTCTCTAGTCACTGAAGTTGGCACTGACTGACTGAAGTCAATGAAGTAGGCTTTTGGATTTAATAATTAGACCAGTTTTTATTAAACATAAAAAATGCATAAGTGGCTCATTAAAAAACAGGCACCTTGTCCTTCGCCCTCCATACAAGCTGTCTCTGTTGAGCTCAGCTCACCTGCTAGCAACAGTGAACATGCTGCCTCTGACAAGCCCAGTACCTCTGCTTCCGACACCGAGCAGAGCCTTGTTGCATCCACAACGGTAAATCCTCCAAACGCATGTCCTCCACAAAATCCACATGCACCATCCTCCAGCTCTGCATCTGTGTCGGAGCCAGCAACATTCTGCCCTCCCCAAAACAGACAATCCTCCTCCAGCTCTAGCGTGTCTGTTCCCCCTGACTTAGATTTGTATAGCCCATCCCAGCCCAAGCTAAGTAGCTATCCTAAGCGCCCATTTGGACAGGCTCTCAGGTGTTTCAATGCGGGCTGGTATCAGTCTCGACCATGGCTCGAATATTCTCTCTTACGTGATGCCAGCTTTTGCTTTCCCTGCCGTAAATTTAGTGTCTCCAATTCAGAAAGAGATGACGCATTCACAAAAGTAGGCTACACCAATTGGAAAAAAGCGCTGATAAAAAACAGTGGTTTTCAGAAACATGCCTCCGGCACTGCGCATGTCAGAGCCATGTCTGCGTGGCAGGAATACCAGTGCCGGACAGAGACCGATAATACCATTGTTCACCAGCTTGGTCAAACTCACATAGAAAAAAACAGATATTATGTAAAAAGTATTGGGGAAGTTATTCAGTTTCTGGCGGTTAATGAACTTGCTCTACGTGGGCACCATCACGGGGGTGGGGATGAGGAAGGTCTTTTAATTCGGCTATTTGATTACACCCTCCAAAAAGACCCTAAACTCGCAGAGATTGCAAAAAGCATTCCCGAAAACGCGAAATACACGTCCAATTTGATTCAGAACGAGATAATTCAAACTCTTGCCAAAATGGTACTAAAAGACATCCAGACCAAATATGAGGAGGCCGACTCTCCTGGCCTATGTATTAAAAGTGATGGTACCAGGGATCGGTGTAACATTGAGATTTGTCAGTCATCATTAGATTTGTCCGCAACTCAATCCCAGAGGAACACCTAATCGGCCTCATTGAATTGAATCAGCTTGATGCTGAGTATGTGTGTGACCAAATTCTGTCTAATCTGTCTGACCTGGGTTACAATGGTGACAATTTAGTGTCTCAGTGTTATGATGGTGCTTCTGTCATGTCAGGAGTGAGGGGCGGTGTGCAGGCTTTGCTGCAAAACAAAGTGGGTAAAGATATCCCATATGTGCACTGCTACAACCACCAACTCCATTTGGCAGTGGTACATGCAATGCATGCAGAACCTGTGGCAAAGAAGTTCTTTGACTGGTCCAGTTCACTAAACACATTTTGTCACAGACATTATGTTGCAAATAGATACAGTACACCCACACTGAAAAGACTATTAGAAATTCGCTGGACCAGTCATTATGATGTCACCAAGTCTATTGTTCACAATGAGGATGTCATCAGGAGGCTTCTGTCTGAGATAGCAGAGGATGACAGTGCTCCATTTGACATTAACACAGAGGCATGTGGTCTTTTGACCCAGCTTAACAGACAGAACTTCTTTGACACTGGCAAATTTCTTCTGCATGTGCTTGGTGCGCTGAAGCCAGCCAATTCAATTCTGCAGTCCCAAACAGTGGATTTGTGCACTGCAGGGGAAGTGGTGACAGCTTCCCTGGGCACACTGAAGGAGATGCGATGCGACTCATTCTGGGAGGAGCATTTCTCTCAGTGTGGAAGTAGGCCTACCAACCCACCTAAAAGAAGACGGATAGTTAATTCACAACTTGTCAGTAGTGTTATCTTGTCTACAATAGGGCATGGTGGTGACTCTGATGACCAAACTGCTCCTAATCAGACTTTTAAAAGGGCTATGTTCAACATCCTTGATAGGGCTATTGTGGAGATGGAGACGAGATTCTCTCAAAGAAATGTTGATTTAATGAGGGCAACATCATTTCTCCTACCAAAATCAGCGTCTTTCCTTGACCCTTCTCTCCTGAAGCCACTTCAAGTGCTTGCAGGCACAGAGCAAAATAGTATGACCTTGCAAAATGAAATTGCTGTGGCAAAAGCAATGTTGCTCAATAAACTGTCCACTGATGCTAACCTCTCTGAAGTATGCAAGTGCATTCAGCAGTACAAAGAGGCCTTCCCCATTTTGCATAAGCTGTATGTCACAGCACTCATCATAGGTGTGTCCTCAGCTGCATGTGAAAGTTCTTTTTCTACCTTGAGCCGCATTCTCACCCCTCTCCGAAGATCAATGCTGCATTCAAGGAAGAGAGATTTGGTCATTTTGGCACACGAAAAGAAAATCACAAAAGGTCTGGACATGAATCGATTTGTTTCTGAATTTGCCAAGACTAGCCGCAGACTGGTCCTGTAGATAGGATACACTGGATGTATCAGGGACCTGATTAAATCCATGAATAAGTACCACTAATAAAAAAAAAAAAAAAAAAAATATATATATATATGTACAAAAAAAAGTTATGTTGCCTCTGCTAATCATATCATAATTTCAATTCTTATAGTTTCACAAAAAATAGCTTTTATTTCAACTCTCTAGGTCTCCTGACCCCCTGCATGTAGCCTAATATGTTTCCTTTTATCTAGGCCTACATTTTTACATTTATTCATTTAGCAGACACTTTTATCCAAAGCCACCAGAGAATAACATTCAAATACTGTTCTCATACTGTTCAAATGAGCATATCAAAATTGTTTACCTGGGGCCGCATTCACAAAGAATCTTATAAGAGGCTACAAGTAGCTCCTAACTGGCGAAACTCCTAAAAATAATGGGCGTGTGACTCATAACTTTAGACTCCTAATGTGTTTTACTAAGAGTACTTCACGAAACATTTAAGCCCTAAAAGTAGCACCTACGTCTGGGACAGTTTAGAAGAAGAAACAAATTAATTTACCTCTTGTCTACAAACGTGACTTCAGATTCATTTAAAAAACTCTCATCCTTCTCGGTAGCCTACTCGTGTAGCACGTCTTCTCACAAGCAAACACAGGCAATCACCGTGATCTGATATATATGAATCTGTCAATAATAATAATATCATCATCATATTATTAATGTTGACCTGGTTTGATTAACTTTTATGTGATAGCCCTATAGTCTAATAGGGGCCCTGTGCCTATCTCTGGGTTCCTGGCTTAGAAAAAGATCTGCACTAAAACAGATTGTGTGTAGTATAGCTTAATTTTGCGCCGATTTTTTCAATTGTTTATGTTGCCCCCCCAAACAAGCCAAATGCCCCCCCAAACATGACATCCTGGTACCCCCTCTGTTTCAGCGTCACCAAATCTGGATAACCAGTGCTCAAACAGGATAGGAAATCACAATGTAGAACTATAGATATGTAAAGAGCAACAAGTAGACAAACTAAGTAACAAACACTGTACATTGAGGATATTTATAACAAGTTTCAAATATAGATGTATTGAATAAAAAAAAAGATTTAATGTCAAATACTCCACAATAATTTCATAATAATTCCCTTGCCTGTATTGTCCTGCACAACATCGCTACTAAGCGCAATGTCCCTCTCTGTGCTGACAATGATGCACCTGAGCCCCTTGGAGACCTTAACCAACCTCCTGCATTCTGCCAGAATGAGCAAACAGGACGTGCAACAAGGGACGCAATAGTTAGACACTATTTCTGATTTGGATTTGTTTTGGATTTCAAAAATCAGTGATTGCCATTCTTTGCATTTTTTTTTGGTTATTCTGTAATCATTGCATACATCACTAATAAATATTCTAAAAACAAAAATATTTTCGATTGGCTGAATACGTTAAAGCCTACCTAATCACTGTAGCCTGACGGATGAACAAATAAAATTAAAACCTTATGAATAAATAGGATATCTTGTAAGATACTGCATGATCCAAATATAGTATTATTTGATACATTTTTAAAGTTTTCATTACATTTTGGGCATGAAATCCACGCTGAATCCACCCTTCTGATGGGGTCAGTTTAATCCAGATTTTTTGGATCAAAGTGATCCAAATCCTATAAAAAAGTTCTGAAAAACCCAAACTAAAGGTTTGATCCGGATCAAAACCAAGATTGGATTGCGTGATCTAATCCGATTATGTAATCCGTTTTTTCTTTTGAAAAACCCATTTTCAACATTTGATCCAATCCGTTATCCAAAATCCTAGTGGATTACTTTTGAAAAACTGGGCACTGGGGAAAAAAAAAAAGCCTTGTCAGATCTGCAGTGATGAAATGTTTCAGCTCAAAAACATCAGATGTTAACAAATTTTGTGTTAAGACGATATTTAAACCAGTTGATCACTGACACAGCAGCAGCTGTTATAACTGATCTCAGAGCAGCTGCTGTCTGGACGACAGGAGGAATGCTGCACATGCGCAGTTTCTGCAGGCTTTTGTTCGTTGACCTTAAAGTAGAGCGCCGCTTTGAGGTGCAACAGTGTAATGCAATGATGAGGAAACTATATTCAGTGAATAATGAACAAACATGCTTAACATTCATGTAAGGAATAATTGACTCCACATAGTTAAAACTCCAGAGTTAAATTAACACTCACTGGAGTTTTTGCTGTGCAGAGAAACAAAATGTAAAGGTAATAGATTAAGGGTCCAGAGCCCAACTAAAGCAAACACTGACCACCATAACGGTGTCTTAAAATATTCTTGATTCTGCTTGTTAACATCAGGTGTCTTCAATATTGGTCAATCATCACTCAATTAATAACTTAATTATCTCATTAACTTTAACGCTCTTGAGTGTTAATTTAACACTGAGTCTGGAGCCATATAAACTCCCAGGAGAGTTAATTTAACACTGGAGTTTTTGCTGTGCAGGCCGTTTAATTATTAGAAAATAATGCACATCTGAGGTGGTAATGAAGCAGAATGGTCGTTACACCTCAGGTGTACATTATTTTCTAATAATTTAACGAACCAGAGTCAATTATTATGCTTATAATCGCTCCAACTGCTACCATACCTGGAGGCGTGGCATTACTGCTCGGCCAGAGTTGTATAGTCCAGGGGTCAGAAAGTAGAAGTCCTGCCATGTGTTTATTCCACCCATGAACTCAGCCAGCTGATTTCACTAATGAGTTCTCTCTCCTGTCTGAATTAGCAAGTCCAGGTGATTGGAACAAAATACTGAGGAGGACTTTTACTTTCTGAACGTGGACTTTACACCTCTGACTACATGTCAGCCAAGAGTAAAGAAAGAAACCAGAACTGGACCTTATCGTAGCCAAAAAATCTGTGTGTATTAAATATGGAGTCATCTCAGCCTTAACTAATTAGTGAAATCAGCTGACTGAGTTCATGGGTGGAATAAACTATGGCAGGATTTCTACTCATTGGCCCCTGGACTATACAACTCTGATTAAATCTCAGTTGGAAACATAATGTCACATTTCTCCATACTTTTAAAAAAACATTTAGTAATTACAAAATAATAATTTACCACATTGCTTACACCATTTATAGAGGCAGACAAGATAATCTTTTCAGGAGTAGGCTATTTATTTTCACTATTAAATGACAAATGCTGCCGGATCCACAGGCTTGTAATTCACTTACTACTGTTCCTTTAAGAAATATGACCAAACATATTAGGGGGGGTTAACAACCGTCCAACATTTTTAATAGTTTATTTTTAGGAACGAATAGTTCGACAAAAAGGGAGCTGCATGCATGGAGTCAGCCTCGTAGCCTATACTCGAATTCAAGGCGTTGTTGAGAAAATGGCTCACAGTTCAGGTACGTTGTTAAACACATTTAATACAAATCAAAGTATTATGAAGGCCTATGTTATTTTTTTACGGGTTCGCTTTCTTTAAATGTAGACTTTAATTTATATATTTATCCACCGGACGCGTGCTGATTTGTGTATGTGTGTAAGCCCTACTGCCTATGTGTGGTGTGCTGGTTATTTTAGCTTATTCTTGGCTTGCGAACTTTGATTACCTGGTTGGAGTGAGTGATTTTAATGACATAAGCTGAATCAATGTAAATCACACGCGATTATTTGAAGCTTTGAAAATGAATGTTGTTTTATATGCACTTTTTCCTCTTGTCAATGCAGTGGCGGAGCTAGACTTTTAAAACAGGGGTGGCAAAGGGGTGGCAAGGTATTATTTTGGGGGTCAATATACAAAGTGTTCAATTACACTAAAAATGTATTATTTTCCACAAAATGTATATAGGTTGTTTGGGTTGGTTGGTTGGGGAAAATTGACATACACAAACACTTAAAGGAGTCATGGTGTTCATTTGTTTCTTTTAATGGCTGCAGTGAATATATTAACTGCATTTTATATAGGCCTATTATTTAAAATTATAATTAAAAAAATAAAATTATTAAAGCATTAACACACAAACCACCGTTTGTGTTATAACAATAACATAAAAGAAAGCAGATATAGCCTACTGCGTGCATGGTTTGGCATGACTGCGCGCAAAGTGTGCTCCCTTAATAATTCCTAAAAAGCTGACATCAGTTCATCGCGATCTCAAACATCTCTGTTATTATCAATGAAGCTGACTGCACAAAGAATCTTTCATAATATATACACTTTGTTTATTATATTTAGAGGATTTGCCAGCATACAGAATTCAGCTCTGAAAAAAAGTCCGTTTTGAGCAGTGAGGGGAGTCTATCTTAAATGCTTCTGATTGGCCATTGCGTTCAAGAAATCAACACATTATGTCTGTGAAAAAAAAAAAACTCTGGCCTGTAAATCGTTTCTATTTTGTTTTAGTTGTTCTTGTTGCTTTTCTGCAACAGATGAATAAAAATGTATTAGTTTTTATATGTTTTATTCATAGATATTTCTAGTTTGCGGGAGTCCCGCGAATCGTTTTATTCTCCCGCAACGCGCACACACACAGAGTGAGTGCATTACCGCCCGCGCTCGCACTCGCACAAGTGTTTGTTTGTGTGTGAGTGTGTGCGCGTGTGCGCACTCATTGGGATAATTGTAAACGCGCAAACACAGACAGAAAAGACATGCCATCGTGGAAATAAGATAAATAACATATTACTTAAGGGCTATTTAGTTTGTTTAATGAAATAACAAATTGTAATCTGGCGCTATAAAGAAAATCAAAGTTCAAAAATCAAAATTCCTAAGCGTTTGGAAGGCGGGGCGCCCCCCTTATATAATGGTAGGGGAAACACTGTGTTATGTTAAGTGCTAATACATTGTATGTCTACACAAACTTACTTCAGTACTTCTGTACATCTCTATACTATAGTCACATCTACTATCTCCACTGTGGTTTTATTAGTTAAATATGCTGCATTACACGTGCCAATATGAATAAGCCTACCTAATGTCTGTGATTGTTGCAACTTGCTGAACATTTGCTAGCGACGTGTTTTAAGCATCTTCACGCAGGCGTGACAGTCAGTCAGTTTCACGAGACTACACAGCAAAAACTCCAGAGTTAAATTAACTCTCCTGGGAGTTTATATGGCTCCAGACTCAGGGGGCTTTTACACTGGGCTCGTTTGCTGCGGTCCGAGCCCGGGCGCGATTGTTCCCGGCGCCCCCCGCAGCGTTGGTCTGGTTTCACACTCAACTTGATTCTATCGAACTCTGGTGCGTTTGCGTGCATCTTACGTCATTGCAAACGTGCACGGCGCATGATAGAAAACACGACGCAGGTCAATATACTGTGTTTTTTATTAATTTGGTGCTGTTATGCATAGCTGGGTAAACAACGCAGGTTAACTGTTTGTGTGTGTGTCGCAGCTGTCTTTCCGCTGCTTGCAAATGGACTCTTTTGAGGAGACAGTGGATTTCCATTAATTTGTTGCCCTGATTGCACGCACTATGCGCGAATACACTGCAGACTCACTCTTGCTCGTATCCAAGGTAAATCTTCATCCCTTACGTGTGTTTTATTTAACTAAATACATCATAATCGGCTAAAACGCATGCGCAGGATACTTTACTTCCTGAAGAAGTGCGCACCCGAGTCCGTGTTGCTTTCACATACACGCGAACCGCAGCACGGTTCGGGAGCAACCGAACTCAGACCACCTCCTCCAGGTAGTCTCGGGTTCGGGACCCAGTGCGCGCTCGGGTCCACATGACAGCGTTCACATTAGCGATTTTTCATGCGAACCGTGCCCCGTTCCGAACTAAACTGCCAGTGTGAAAGCCCCCTCAGTGTTAAAATATGAGTGTTAAATTAACACTCAAGAGTGTTAAAGTTAATGAGCTCATTAAGTGATTAATTGAGTGATGATTGACCATTATTGAAGACACCTGATGTTAACAAGTAGAATCACCAAAGGAGAAAATCGAATTTTTTAAAACACCATTATGGTGATCAGTGTTTGCTTTAGTTGGGCTCTTGACCCTTAAAACTGTTAACTTTAAAATTTGTTTCTCTGTTGTATCTGAGCTATAACTGCCAGATGAACAAAGAAAACGTTTATCAGGTGGTGTTGGTTATGTTTTGACAATCATAATTTGATCTGAATCACTGAACTCATTTAGAGTCTAATCTCTGACTTAAATGTATATTGTTGCTTACGGCGTCAATATGATTCTACAGAAAAAGATCCAGAATTTTCTAAATAATCTAAAGGATTTCTTAAGAGTTGTTCTGATAAAACAAAATCTTTCTTTTAGGCACACACAGACATCAAGAATCAGTGTATGAATCTCAACAATGGTGACAGAATATTCAATTAGGGAAAGGAAATTACTAAAACAATTCAGATCATAATTTATTCATACCGCAATGCATGATGGGAGCCATGAATGTGTTTTGATTGGTGGCACCCAGAATGCACTGCAACATGCTTTATTATTGTCACCATTGTTGAGAATCACAGGCTGATTCTTGATGTCAGTGTGTCTAATTACAGTAAACTCCCAAGTCTTTTTATCAGAACAATTTTTGAGAAATATTTTGGATTATTTTGATAATACTGAAAATCATTTGCTGTAGAATCACAGGTCTGATGTAATCAACAAGGTAGACATAACTCTCTAATAGAGATTTGATATTCAGGTCAAATTATGTCAAAATATAACAAACAGTACCTGGTCAACTTTTCTCTTTGTTCATCTGGCAGTTATAATTCAGATACAACAGCCAAACAAAAACTGAATTTAATGATTTAAGGGCCATGAGCCCAACTAAAGCAAACACCGATCTCCATAACGGTGTCTTAAAAAAGTAGATTTTCTCCTTTGGTGATTCTGCTTGTTAACATCAGGTGTCTTCAATATTAGTCAATCATCACACAATTAATCACTTAATGAGCTCATTAACTTTAACACTCTTGAGTGTTAATTTAACACTCATATTTTAACACTGAGTCTGGAGCCATATAAACTCCCAGGAGAGTTAATTTAACACTGGAGTTTTTGCTGTGTAGTAATGCTCATTTAAGTATTAATGCTAAGCACTACAGTGCAACGTCTCCCTTACTTCCCGTTAAAACAGTAGGCTACTTCGTTTAATTTAATACCAATAAAAGCCGTACATACCAGCAAAACGCTCTTCATCGATCAAGGGTGTGCTGCCGCATTATGTTTTGTTTTGGAGCCGTTTGGAGCACGAAGGAGGAGCTGCGTGTCAGCTTAACCAATGAAAAGTGTAGCAGCAACAGCACGAGCTGCACGCTTGTGCGTGCTGCGTAAGATGCATTGAGATTTGGGAAATGTTCGTAAAAATCAAACAGTGTAATGTTTTCAGCGGGGTGGCAACAGGGGTGGCAAGGACTTCGTCTGGGGTGGCAATTGCCACCCCAACTAGCCCTCTGGCTCCGCCACTGTGTCAATGTCAAATTTTTCCACCGTTAAATTTCTCCTTTGAAACTACGAGACAGAAATGGCACAAAGTCTTGTTGTAGCCTGTCAAATTAGATAAAATGGATGTGTTTATTCAAAGATGTGTTAATCGTCAAAGTAAACCCAAAGCATATTCTTCTCAAACCTCAGAGACTGCATGGACTTACAATGTAACGTTAAGAGTGTACGGAAAAGCATGGCCACTGTTTACTGATGTTTTTGTTTTAGGGCGACCAGACGTCCCGAAAAATTCTCAGCTGTTATCCTGAATTCCGAATCTGGCCCTAATTGTCCCGAACATGATCCTAAAGCAAAATATTGAGTAGTTATTGTCTGATAAAACATGATAAAAAACTGTCCGTGGAGGTTAAGTCGTCCTGCAGCCAGTCCAGCCGCTGCACCATCTTATTTTTAAAAAAAACATTTTTTTTAAGTTTTACAAAAAAATTATATACATTTATATGCGAATTAAATGCATTATAAAAAATATTTTTTTTTGCAAACAGTGCCGCGACCAATCAATCACTCTTTATGACTGGCTGCACATTCACTGTCCTCGCAGACATCAACATTGATGTCAAAATATCCGAGTTGTATAGTCCAGGGGTCAGAAAGTAGAAGTCCTGCCGTATGTTTATTCCACCCATGAACTCGTCTCTATTTTTATCTTCATAATGCGTTTTGTGTGTTTCAGTGTGTGCTCTTAGGATTGTTTTTCTGGGGAAGAATGTATCAGAAACTATTCGAGTCAGAAACTTAATCCTGGAAATAGATATGTGTGAAAATGAAGTGCTTTCAGCTTTAAAGCAACATAATGTGATCCCAATCAGTGGGATGGTGAAAATCTGACACATCACTCTCGTTAACACTCTTCATCTGCTGAATCCAAACATCTCAGATCATCAGATCACACAGACAGTGAGAGTGTGTGTGTCTCTGTCTGCTCCAGGACCTCATGTGTTCATAACCATACTGCAGTATAAAGACTTCACTGAAGAGGATGTGAGAAGAGTCAATTAAGTGATAAACAAAATTTTGATAATGTGATATGATGCATTATGCACTACTGTAGTTTACACTCTAGACAGTGTGTAAACCCCTTTCATCAGTTTAAACCCTTTTCATCTTGTTATGACTTTAAATTGATACAATTTATGAGAATTTATAACTAAATTAAAGAATTCAGAAAATATCAATATTACAGCTATCTCTAAAGCATCTCTAAATTGAGCTGTAATTAGTCTGTGTCTATCAGTCAATCAATCAATAAAGCACAAAGCCACCTTGAGCTGAGTTTGTCAGTGACCAGACATCAAAGCTGCTAAATCTGTCTAATCTGTCTGAATGTCATGTTTGTTGACAGTGTCATCAGAAAGAACATTATTGCAGCTCTTCCATTAAAATTGCAAGTTAAGCATTTATGCGAGTTTAAGCATTTAACAACTTCATGGATGTTTACTTTTTTTTTTTTTTACAGTAGATATAAGAGATCACAGTCCAGAGGGATATCGCCCCAACTGTAAGTAGACAATTCAGATGATTTTATTGAAATGTATTTTAATATTAGAGCTACACAGTTTTTTTTTCAAACACAATCACAATTCTCCCACGATTCTGAAAAGACAAAAAAAATATTTATATATATTTTATATATTATATAAATATATATGGTTAGTTTCAATCCTTGATTCTGATTGGTCAATAGCTGTGCTTTATTCACGATAAAACACGGCTATGACCGCTTCACTTAATGTTAGCGTGATATGTTCAGGAAAAAAGGGGCAGCAGTGACTAGAGCAGTGCAGCACCCGTAGGCTACAGTTTAGAGGAGTGCACGTTCGCAACGGGGAAACATGAAGGTTACTTGACAACAACAGTTCATATATCAATATTGTAACGAAAAGAAATAACTTATGTAAATAATGTATATTATCTGCATCTTCCGTTTCTAGTTACTTTTTAAACACAAAAATCGCATTCAGCATGACACGCAAGCGGTTGCCGGGGTAATGAACAAACTTGTTAAGGCGAATGTATAACGTTAATCCTGTACCTGAGGCAAAATTACTAAATATGCAGCGCAAGTTATATATTTACCAACTCCAAACAATTGGTCACTGAACCAACTGATAAAATCTTCCTTTTTTTCGTTATGATTACAACTTGACACTCAAATTAACCGATCGCAATTTACTGATGCAAAAGACGCACGCGCGCGTGCACACACACACACACACACACACACACACACACACACACTGAAACGGAGCGCGGTGTGTCAGTGTTCACCGGGCTATGGTAAAATAATGATGCATTTACAAGGTGTGTATACTTTAAAGTAACACTATGTAGTTTTTCAACCTTCATAATATATTTCCAAGACCCTTGTGATGGTACATCGACTTAAAATAAGTTAAATAACACGTCTGCCATAGCCTGACGTGGTATGTATCGCTTTTACTAGCACTATGTAACTTCGGGTTTCGGGTACGGGTACGAACCCGTGCACAAAAAGAACTACAAAATTCGACTGCTTTACGGCATACGTCACTTCCCCCACCACTTCCTCAAATTCGGACGTGAGTGACCAACCAGCGTTTGTTTTTGTCATGGCCGAAGCGGTAAAAAAAACTAAGACGACAAAGGTTTTGTTTGAGGAGACTCGGAAGAGGAAAAGGTTGAGTGATAAAGCATAAGGCCGGACAAGGATCAATATTGGGCCAGTGTTTGCTCGCTGGCATGAGCTTAAGGAGGAGGAGGGGTGCCCGACCGATGCTGACGGACTAGTGTATATTGCTTGCATAGCCTACTATCTCTAGTTTTTCTAATTTGTTGTCTGCCTGGCTATGTTACGGAAACTATCTGGTCCTCCATTTATCTTCATGAATCAAGTAATGCTAGTAGAGTAGAGAATTATCAATCTGGTAACTAGTAAACACATGCTATTCGCTAGCATTCTCGTTCCGATTTGAGCACTGTAATCGATGACTTGCAAATCGCAAATGTTTGAGTTAAACTGTTTAGTCTACTAAACATGTAGAAAGTATGAAAGGAGTAAGATTAGTAATATTATCATTACCCATATGAAAGAAAACCTGCATGCTTCATATGCAGCATCCATATATCTCTTTTGGTTTTGTTTATTTCAGCTACCAGAAACGGCAAGTTTACTTTTTATCCTTGTGTAAAACTATCTTGCTGTCATACCGTTTCAAGTTTACTGTTACACAAAATAAAAAATATATATAAAAAATCAATCAATGTCATTATTTAGTTTTTCTTAGTTTGTGATGTCTTTCATAAAATCATGCATCATACTCTACCTTGTCTGTGGCCAATGTTGATTCCAAAGCCGGTGCTGGAGATCAACAGCGAGCGTGCGCGTGCGTGTGCTGCGGTAGGCTAAATTATTTACGACAGCGCTAATGGGCAATTCCGCTTCCAACCAGTAGGGCAACCGCAGAGGAAAAGCTACTTGGTGTTACTTTAAACTACTTAGTCAATGCTAACAGTAGCTGTTCATACTGCTGCTCTCCTTCTAGGCACTTCTGAACTTTATGAACTTCTATTGATTAAAGCTCCAGGTGACAGGTTGCCATATATCACAGAAAGAGCTAACTTAAACAAGCCCCTTAAAAATAGTATATATGTATGTAAGCAATAAGGTACGAGAGGCTGTGCTGTATCGTGAATAAGTAACGGCTGAAGGGCGTTGTTAGGCACGACGCGAAGCGGAGTTAATGTTAACTCCCAGGAGAGTTAATTTAACACTGGAGTTTTTGCTGTGTACCCTGTGTACAATACCAAAGCTTGAGTTTCTTGATATGTTTTTCAGTTTCACTCAATGTCTCTGGAAAACATAAGCTGAATCTGGTGCTGTGTGGAATAGATACAGAACTTAAAGTCTCTTTGTCAAAACTTTTACGCGGGAAACCAATACAACCTTCACAACAGAGAGCGAGCAATGAAGTGTGTGTGAAGAAAGACAAGAAACATGGTCGTGTGAACAGTCTGGTGGAGCTTCCAGCTCTCAGCCAGCTCTCAGAGGAGGAAGTGATGTGTCAGACTCTCCGCTGTGTGTCTCTCTGTGATCCTGGAGTTCATGTTTTCCTCCTCATTGTTCCTGTTGGTCCACTGACTGATGAAAACAAAGCAGAAATGGAGAAGATCCAGAATATATTTTACTCCAGAGAACACTTCATGGTACTTTTCACATCAGAGCTCAGTGTTGACAGACCCGTGACAGACTTTGTAAAATCAGAATCTCAGCGGCTAATCAATCTCTGTGGAGGTCAGTACAGAGTGATGGGGTTAAAGGAACCTGTAAACTCAAGACAGATCCCAGATCTACTGGATTATATAGAGAACATGAAGACTGAACCATATTCACTTCAGATGTATGTGAAAGCTCAAGAGAACAGAGTCAGACGTGAAACAGAAGAGAAATATAAAGAAAAACTGAAGAGACTGGAGAATGAAAATAAAGAGTTACAGCAGAAGATTCAGTTAGAAGGTTAGTGCATGTTTTCTTTGTTTTAATATTAGCTAATGCATCTTTATAAGAATGTACAAACTTTCCCTTTACAATATTACAGCAATCATATTGTGTGCCCTGTAATACTGTTGTTAATGTAGAATCAGAATTAGATTCACATGTTTCATAGATTCACATGAATTAATCATTCTTTTGAGTCAGATCCATGAATTGGTCAAATGAGTTACCCCGGATTTCCACCAACTGCGGAACGGCTGCGGATCGGCTCCGCTGCGTGTCGGCTCCATGCTTCACCGTCCTTCAATACTCACCAGGTCCGGATTTGTTGCGGAACCGCTGCGCCCTTGACTGACAGCTGAAGTCACGAGGACCCACGAGATCTCGCGAATTCACGTATGATCGCGCGATATAAGTGCTGAATTGCTGCGGAGCTCTCCGGCATCCGGCAAAAATAGAAGCTCTGCGTATCTGCTCCGGAAGGCTGCGGATCGCCGGAGTCGGAACGCAGCCGTTCCGTATTCAGTGAAAATACACACATTGACTTTAATGGAAACCTATTGACTATGCCGCCGTTCCGGAGCGGATCCGCAGCCGTTCCGCAGTTGGTGGAAATTAGGGGTTAGCAAAACACCAGAGGTGGGAAATTCAAGGGCCAATGAGTAGAAGTCCTGCCATATGTTTATTCCACCATGAACTCAGTCAGCTGATTTCACTAAATAGTTCTCTCTCCTGTCTGAATTAGCAAATCCAGGTGATTGGAACAAAATACTGAGGAGGACTTTTACTTCTACTCATTGGCCCCTGGATTTCCCACCTCTGCAAAACACATGTAATTACTCACCCTCATGTTGTTCCAACCCCGAAAGACTTTCGTTCATCTTCAGAACACCAATTAAGATATTTTTTATGAAATCTGAGAGCTGTCTCACTCCTTCATAGGCTGCTAGATGATTTCGGTAACACTTTATTTCGATAGTCCTTTGCACTTTGCAACTACAAGTTAACTAACTCCCATTGGAGTATTAGTAGACTTGTCTGCTAAAACTTTATTTGTTGGTTCCCAAACAGATATTCTACTGACCATAAGTACACTGTAAACCCTAACGCTCAAAATAATTAATTGGTTTGAGTAGGACAAACTTAAATTAAACTAATTAATTCAGTCAAATTAACTTTTATGAGTATTTAGCACTTTCTTTTTCTTTCAAGTTCACATAACTGATATATTTTAAGTAAACTGAACTGTTTCATTGTTGTGAGGTTTATGAAATTATTTAAATTTAGACAAACTTAAGTTTAACTGAAACGGCTGGGATGTCTATTTCCTAGCATGATTTGACGATGGCACTCGAAAGGGAGAGTAAATGATAAAATGAAGTGTAATGACATTAATCTTACACACACAAAAAATATATATACAAGTTTGCGATTTAGTAGTGTTTAATGTTTTGTTATGCTAATTTAGAAGAATTTCTGTTAATGTTTGCTTTATTTACCATCATGGTGACAAGTGGTGCATGCAACTTGATTTGAGAGCAAATAGTCACTTTATATTTCACAGCAAATGCTTCTGTATAATATACTAAAGCTATTATGTACTATTGCTATTTTGACTTTAACTATTAAGGTTTTTCCGTTTGGGCCTCTGACTAAGAACTCTTCTTAGTTCTTGCCCATGCATCGTGGTTAGTGATGGGAAGTCTGGTTCTTTTCCACGAACCGGTTCTTTCGGACAGTTCGTTTCAATGAACTGGTTCACCAGTCCTTTTACGTCATTACGTTATGACGTCAATTCTATCATCCCGGCGGATAAATATACGTTCAAATAAAGGCATTTGTAATCATAACTTCAGTTAAATAATAGTACATCGTCATAATCCTCTTAGATAAGTTTCTTACATTTACGTTTTGAAAATTAACCCTGTAGCCCTAAGGCGATGGACAAACGCGGATGTTTACATGTCTTAAAGATCTAAAGTGAATAAACTGGTCTTCATCATTTTTATTCCATTTGTAATTAAATAAACTTACATTTCGCCGAATTCGGCCCCTCATTCAAGTCCTCGGTTCACCCGTGCTCATGTATCAGCACAGCATCAGTTGGCCAAAAGAAATTTCAGTTCTGAGACGGTTATCAAGCATGCGCAGTCTCTCCTGGACATCGGTTCTCCGTATCGAACGTGTCCGCAAGAAACCGTTCTCGGTTCTGTATTGGTGATTTGAGAACTCCTGCAACAACCAGTTCTTGACTCGAGAACCGTAGCATAGGCCTGTATGTGCTGAGCTGAGAACTGCTGAAACCTTACTATAGCCTACAGTCGACAAAACTAATAAGTCGATGCATGTCTCCACTATGTTTAATATGTTATGTTTTGATTAACACATTATAAACACTTTGCACCCTTAAAACCTTGGCAAGATTTGGCAAAATGTATATCAACTTAAGAAATAACATTAGCTGTTCCTGAAAATAATGTTTAGTATAATAATAAATGTTTAGTTTTATAATTCATTAATTGTATTTCCATTCTTTAAAATAATACAGTGAAAAGACAGTATGTGATAAACCTGTTTCCAACATGTTTTGTGTTACACTTATTGATAATCAACAAAATACTTAAAGGGTTAGTTCACCCAAAAATGAAAATTATGTCAGTAATGACTCACCCTCATGTTGTTCCAACCCCGTAAGACCTTCGTTCATCTTCGGAACACGAATTAAGATATTTTTGATGAAATCTGAGAGCTGGATCACTCCTCCATAGGCTTAAGGAACTGAAACTTGCTGGTCCAGAAAAGTTATTAAAGAGATCGTTAATATAGTCCAAGTGACTACAGTGGCTCAATCTTAAGTTTATAAAGCGACGAGAATATTTTTTTTGTGCAAAATAAAACAAAAATAACGACTTTATTCCACTATTCGTTTCCTTCTCTCTGGGCCTCGAGTTAGTTCACGTAGTGTTTAAACGTAGCGTGTCTGTTGCGTGAACTAACTCGAGGCCTAGAGAGAAGGAAACGAATAGTGGAATAAAGTCATTATTTTTGTTTTATTTTGCGCACAAAAAGTATTCTCGTTGCTTGATAAACTTAAGATTGAGCCACTGTAGTCACTTGGACTATATTAACAATCTCTTTAATAACTTTTCTGGGCCAGCAAGTTTCAGTTCCTTAGAAGCCTATGGAGGAGTGATCCAGCTCTCAGATTTAATCAAAAATATTTTAATTTGTGTTCCGAAGATGAACAAAGGTCTTATGGGGTTGGAACAACATGAGGGTGAGTCATTACTGACATAATTTTCATTTTTGGGTGAACTAACCCTTTAAGAAACATGCATTTCATCCCTCTGAAAAAATTGCACGCATGCTCAGCTCATTAGGTTCTCAGTATGTTGATCACGTCCGAAATAAACCGTTCTCGGTTCTGTACTGGTGATCCGAGAACTGCTGTACCTGTATGTTCGGTAGTGCGCGCATGCGCAGTATCAGCTGCTCGTGTTCATCACTTCTCTCAGCGCGACATGTCTCAGTTCAGTGAACTGTTGGATTTACTGGAGTAAAATATAATCCGGGATATTGGTTTATTTTGAGTCGAAGAGACTGTCAGGACTCAAGCATGTCCGAAAAGTGAGTAACTTTAGTAACTTGTGGATCAGTGCTGACGCAAGAAGAGGCGATCTGTTTCAAAGGATTCAGTCCGATTTAGTGTACTGGTTCGACCAGTTCACTAAAAAGAACCGGTTCAAAAGAACGATTCGTTCACGAACCGGACATCACTAATCGTGGCTCTTTGATTGTGATTTAAGTCTCGATGTAGTGTTTACAACGGTTCTAAAGTGTTTGCATTTTCAGAATGTCCAAAACGTGTGAAACCAACAAGAAAACATAAATGTGCCTTACCAATGCCAGAAAATGAATGTCTTACATTTCACACTTTCCCATCAAATGATCGTGAGCGACTGAAGCTTTGGCAGTGGGATGTTAATTTACCGCTTCAGTTCATCAAGCAAATTTTCACCTGACTTCAAACCAGGTCAACAAAAGACAAGACGATTTCTGAAATCTACAGCTGTGCCCAACTTGTTTTTACAAAACAACAAGGTATAAGTGGAAGCGGCATGGGGAGCATGTGGTGGTTGTTAAAGTTGCGATACAGTAATTTAGTTATATGACTTTACTTTTATATGTCTTATACTTTTTTTTACTTTAGGCTATGTCAGCAACATCATCAACAACATCTCAGTTCTCGCACATGCGTCATGGTGCTGTCCTTGCCCACATGGAAGAAAATGAATAGTTGAATAAAGTTATTATTTTTTGGGGGGGGGTTTGTGCTCAAAAAGTATTCTCGTCGCTTGAGTCACTTGGGCTATTTTAAACATTGTCTTTACTAACTTTCTGGGCCGGCAAGATGAGATTGCCTATGGAGGAGTGAGACCGCTCTCAGATTTAATAAAAAATATCTTCATTTGTGTTCCAAAGATGAACGAAAATCTTACGGGGTTGGAACAACATGAGGGTGAGTAATTACTGATAGAATTTTAATTTTTGGGTGAACTAACCCTTTAAGTTTAATTCTGCAGGTAAAGACATTTTTCAGTCATACTCAAAATCTTAAAGTCCCTGTGAATTGGAAGTCGCAAACGACTTTTCTCCAGTGCTGTGACGTATTTCCAAGTGAAACGGAATATTGAACAGAGGGCAGGGTTTTACTCTAGCGCTCCTCCTCTCCATCTCTCGCTCATAGCAGACTAACGGTTTGAGGGGAGTGGTTAAAGCGTTTTCAAACCCAAGCCGTCAAACCTACGTCATCAGAAAAAGACGCCATTCCAGGCCGGAAGTAACTTTTCAGATTTTGATTAAAGATTACCATGGTAATTTTTTTTATATATATATTTACTTGCACGGATTAATTGTTCACCAATAATATGCGCTATAACTAGTAATAACTAGTAATAACCAATAACTAGTAATATGCGCTAACAAAGTAAATAGGGTCAATTTTGATTTCACGGGGACTTTAAAGGGGTGGTTGATTATGATTTCACTTTTCTAACTTTAGTTAGAGTGTAATGTTTGAGCATAAACAACATCTGCATAGTTACAAGACTCAAAGTTCAAAGCAAAGGGAGATATTTCCTTTTAAAGAAATCGTTTTTTTAAGGACTACAACAAACGGCTGGTAGGGACTACACGACATTCCTCACGGGTTAGTGACATCACCAACCCTAAAATTTACATAAACACCGCCCCCCGTAACACGCAGTCCATGTTGAGAAGAGAAAGAGTTCTTGTAGTCGAGTACATTCGAGTACATGTTGTCGAGTCAGCTCAAATGCAATAGAAATTCACTCTGTGTGCATCTGACAACAGTTCTTATACGAACGCTTTATAGATTATCATGACAGAATATGCTAATTGAAGATAGTTAAAGGGATACTTCACCTCTGGAAAGATGAATGTGTATTTAAAATAGGTAATTTATGTAGAAGAAATGTGAAATTACTTTTGAATTTGGAGCTTTCTAGACTGAGAAAAGCCAGAAAATGTATTTTTGTAGCCTGGTTAAAACCAGACCATTCTCAGTTGTAACTGAGTTAGGGTCTGGCAAAGCTTCATAGCCAAATCATTTCCAAAGGGGCGTCACCAACGGACGTAGCTCAGATAGACCTAAAACCAATCAAAGCGATGAAGAAGATGACGTATGCAGAGCGACGTTCGTCTGTTATAGAACAACTTGCTGACACTGATTAGCTACTTCCCAGCTAGAAATGCTTTGTTCTAAAAACGTTCTGGGAACATTACCATGAAGTTCTAATAATGTTTTCAGCGGGTAGTTTTATTTTGGTTCCCAGAATGTTCTCCTAAAACGAACGCAGCAAAAACTCCAGTGATAAAAGTTAATGAGATAATTAAGTGATTAATTTAGTGATGTTTGAGCATTATTGAAGACACCTGATGTTAACAAGCAGAATCACTGAAGGAGAAAATCTCAAATTGTAAGCCACCGTTATGGCGATAAGTGTTTGCTTTAGTTGGTCTCTTAACCTTTATACATTCACTTTAAATTTGTTTGTCTGTTGTTATTTAATTATAACAGTCAAATGAACAAAAAAAAGTGTGATCTGATAGTGTTGGTTATGTTCTGGCATAATCATGCGGTGATCTGAAAATGAATCTTTTTGAGATAGTTTGGTTTAACTTGTTGGCAACAACTTTTTGATTCTACAGCATATATGAGTATATAGGTATGTTTCTTATAATCCAAAATATTTAATAAACATTGTTCTGATCAAAACACTTTCAAATAAATTTATTTAGAAACACAGACATCAATAATCAGCCTGTGAATCTCAACAATGGTGACAATAATAATGCATGTTGCAGTGGCTGCCACCAATCACAACTCATTAATGGCTCCCATCATGCATTGCGATATGAATAAATTATGATCTGAATTTTCTATGTAATTTACTTTTCCTAATTGAATATTCTGCTCGTCACCATTGTTGAGATGCATAGACTGAATCTTGAAGTCTGTGTGTGCCTAAAAGACAGCTTTTTTTTTTTTAGAAACAACTTTTAAGAAATCCTTTTTATTATAGCTAAAATTCTGCATATTTATTCAGAATCACAGTTATGCTATAACCAACAACATAAATCAAAATCATAAAGTTCAAATGATGATTGTCATAATATAACCAACACCATCAGATCACTTTATTCTTTGTTCATCTGGCAGTTATAACTCAGATACATCAGCCAAACAAAATCTAAAGTTAATAATATAAGGGTCAAGAGTCCAACTAAAGCAAACACTTATCGCCATAACGGTTGCTTACAATTTGAGTTTTTCTACTTCAGTGATTCTGCTTGTTAACATCAGGTGTCTTCAATAATGCTCAAACATCACTAAATTAATCACTTAATTATCTCATTAACTTCAACACTCTTGACTGTGGACTCATATACACTCCCAGGAGTGTTAATTTAACACTGGAGTTGTTGCAGTGTAGGATAACATTCTTGCTTTAACACGTCACATTACAAGAACGTTTTATAAAATACATTCCGTCATCTCAGGCCTCAATGATATCCTCAAAACATTTTGCGAACGTTGATTTGATAATGTTCCTCCTTTGTTATTATGGAACATTATATAATCTTTTATCTCAACAACTTTCCCAAAACATCCTCAAAATGTTACAGTTAAAACGTTATATCTTAGTTTACATTTAACCTTATAGAAACATTATTTGAAATGAGAAAACATCCTTAAAACATTATTTGAACATTTCTTTAAAACATTAACCAAATAGTGAATGTTAGCCAATGTTCTGAGAACGTTCCCTGCTAGCTGGGTTGCTCTACGTTTATTTAAAATTAACAGCAAGACAACTGGAAGTGAATGTGCTTTCCATTAAATAAATCACACACAGTAAACAAAACCTTAACAAAAAAAACTTTGCAATTTAGACGCGCAAACTGGGTGCCGGTGCTGTGAGACGTACGGCTCGGGCAGATTCGGCTTGAAGTCGTTCATCCTCGGATGCTGCGCCGGCGCCGCGCTCGCTGTTACAAAAAACCCGTGCACACAGGCAAGCTAAATGGGGTCTTGCCGGTCTTGCGCACCGAACGCGTCATTTTTGCCCCGCGTATCTTCGCGCTCGTGCGGACGCGTCGAGTATAAACAAGGCTTTACTCCATGTCAGCGCACGCTCTGATCGGTAAAGGGGCACAGACCTCTCCCGAATCATCTCCAGCAGTAGCAACCTCCGATCACACCACTAACTCCGCCTCCGTTTCCCTCGTAAGCTGATATTAGTATTTAAACATTCTCTATGATAAATGTTTGTGAAAAAAATATTTTAATAACATGGTTTTGGCGTTTATAGAGTTCTAATGACGGTGTTCAACTATAACCGTCACACATAGTTCCACGGCGGCATCTATCTTTGTAAATGTACAAAATCTGCTTCACCGTCGCTGTGCTGTCGTCATCGTGTAAAGCCCGCCCCAACGTTTCTGATTGGTGCCGCGATTTCGACGGATTGGAAATGGACTTCAATGAGCTCTTTGCCAGACTAACTTTCAGAGCAAATCTAAATTTGCCGGAAGTTGTCTGGGTTTTCCCAGGCTAGTATTTTTGGCTTATGTGGATGAAAGACAACAACTCCCAGAATGCACTTGCTTCGCTGCCCTAGGAGGCCACTCCCAAGCCACGCCTACCAGTAAGAGAGTGCAGTTGAAAACAAGGCTAGGCTACAAGTGAGTCTCTGTGACGAGTTTGCCCGGTATTTCGAGATCGCCCAAATTGTCCTGGATTCGGCTTTTGCGTCCTACAGTCGACATTCATTATGTTTACTGTGGCGAGCAGGACGAGACTAGGGCCTTGGGAGATCGGCGCGAGGCCGGTGGCGTGATTACTGAGACGCAGCGGTCTCGTATCTCTCACGGAGGAGCGGGAATTTTCTTAGCAATGTTAAAACGCACATCAACCGATCACTTGTTTAGCGTTCATGTAAACACTACATTCAGATTAACCAATCGGAATGATTTCAGTTAGATTGAAACAAAAGGTGTGCATGTAAACAATGAATTGCGACTGCAGAAGCAAAAGCTTAATCCCGGACATTTTAGACGATCTCAACGGCCGGACATGTCCGGGAAAAAGAGGATGGAACCCCTACTACTCAGTTTTCTCCTACTACTCAGCTTTCTCCACAGAACAAGAGCCTGCTATTTTAGCTTCTAAAAAAAGACGTCTGACACTGTGTACATTCTGTGAGAGAGATCCCACCCTCTATGTGCGGGTTGAAAACATGCAGGACAGCCCCTACTACTGGCTGTAGTCTTTAGCCTCTGGCCTAAAAATCCTCCGATGACGCAAAATGACTATTTTTGCGTCATCTGAGGATTTTTTCCAGACAAAAAATACATAAATCTCTCGTCTCAGGGGGATATGAGGGTGGAAAGCATGGTAATTCAAAAATACTACAGGTTTTCTACTAATACAAAGATTAATGCTAAATCCTGAAGTATCCCTTTAACTCCACATCACAACATAAATTCATTAACTAACCATTCAGAGACGTACTGTTGCATTCTACATGTTGTCACTTCTTGAGTCTCCATCTTTGTCTGACTCCGTTTAAACATAAAAAGTAGAACAGTTTCTGTCATTTCAGTGGGTGTCTGTGTGAGGTAATTGGAGCTGCTAATACACACTTGAAACTCCGCCCTCTGTGTCGGGAGCAGCAGCTCATTTGCATTTAAAGGGACAGACACAAAACGGTGTGTTTTTGCTGACCCTCAAAAAGTGACAACTTTAACATGCTAAATAAAAATATCTGTGGGGTATCTTGAGCTAAAACTTCACACACACACTCTGGGGACATCAGAGAGATATTTTGCATCTTGTGAAAAGGGCATTATACCACCCCTTTAAAATAATGCTCTCTGTTAGTTATAATTGGAAGTTATAATTGTTTTACTGAACATAAAAAAATACTTGCATACCACAATAAATTAAATTATAATTACAAAGAAGAGAAAATGTATTTATAATTACAAATAGTGGACTAGTGATATTCTTCCAGCACTGTTTCAGCTGTGGCTTCTATTCTTTTGTGCGTGGTAAATCAAGACATGTCAGTCTAAACGATCAAACCAATCCAAGCACGCTCCAGTGTGACGGATCTGGTCTTTCTCCTTCACTCTGCGATGTGATTTACACAAACATTCCCGAGATCCCATACGTTAGACACCATCGGTATGACAAGCTCAATCTCTGGACAAATAAATGAATGCACGAACACAGATGCTGACTGGTGTGAATCTGTTTACTGTTGAATGAAAAACACAGTTTTTGTGGTATTTCGCTGCAGGCAAACTGACCCACAGCGTGCAGTACACATTGCAACTCCTGTGTTGCGTCACCTTAACAGAATTTACCCATATTAGCATCACAACACAACACATTTGGCATAAAACATGACAATCATAATAATAAACAAACACATACAAAAAGACACACCTGTTGAATGAAAAACACTGTTTTAGTGGTATTTTGCTGCAGGCAAAACTGACCTAAATAAAATGTAAAATACAATTAACCTCGTGGCCTTGCTAACAAGAGTGTGGCACAACAAGTTCACAAAGGCCATATAACTAACAAAATATACGTTAATACTCTAATTCAATGGTCAAAATATTAGCCAAACCAAATCACAAACATAAAATACTCAAACTCTGCTTTGTTTTACATTATAATCAAATTAATATTACTAAACGGAGACGGAGCATAAATATACCCACCCACAGCGTGCAGTACACATTGCAACTGCTGTGTTGCGTCATCTCCCGTCTTACCGAACATTTTGCCAGCTGTAAAACAGTGTCCGACTGGTCTACGACCACACTCGAGATACAGTTTCCATTGGTTGCTTAAAGGGTAAAAAAAAACCACAAATCTTATTTTACGTTATTCTCTCCCAGTGATGACAAAGACCATCAGTAACATTTTTTTTGTGGTTTTTTTTTTATAATACATGGAATGAGAAACACCTAAAATAGACCTGAATGATATTAATACATACATACATTATTTCAGGTGCTGAATGTTCGGATTATCCGAAGTGCTTGAGGATTGTGCTGATCGGGAGGACAGGAAATGGAAAGAGTGCAACAGGAAACACTATTCTGGGAAGAAACGAGTTTATAAGTCAAGCAAGCATGGATTCAGTGACGACTGTGTGTCTGAAGGGAGTTGGTGAAGTTGATGGTCGATCAGTAGCTGTTGTTGATACTCCAGGACTCTTTGACACGACACTGTCAAATGAACTAGCGGTGGAAGAAATAATGAAATGTGTTTCACTGTCGTCACCTGGACCTCATGTGTTTGTCATTGTGTTGAGTCTGGGAAGATTCATCCAGGTGGAAGAAGACACTGTAGATCTGATAAAGAAGATCTTTGGTCATAAATCTGATCAGTTCAGCATCGTCCTGTTCACTAGAGGAGACGATCTTGAGGGTGAATCTATAGAGGATTATGTGAAGAGAAGTAACTCTGCAGAACTGAAGAAACTGATCAGAGATTGTGGAAACAGATACCTGGCTTTCAATAACAGAGAGAAACAAGACAAAACTCAAGTGATTCAACTGTTAGACATGATAGAAGAAGTGAACACTAGTAATCAGGGTCGATACTTCACTAACAGCATGTTTAAGGAGGCAGAGATGTCCATTAAAAAGAGAACGGAGCAAATAATGAAAGAGAAAGAGAGAGAAATTCAGAGTCAGAGAGAAGAGTTACAAGCCAAATATGAGATGGAAGTGAAAAACATGATGAAGAGACTCGAGGAAGAGAAACAAAGAGCAGAGGAGGAGAGAAAGAAAACGGAGGATCAATTCAGAGAAAAAGAGGAAAAACTCAGAAAAGAGTTTGAAGAAAGAGAGAAAACAGAACAGAAGAAACGAGAGATTGAAAACCAGAAACAATCAGAAGAGGAAAAACAACGAAGAACTGAATATCATCAAAAAATAGAAGAGATGAAGAGAGAGATTGAAAATCAGAGATTACAGTATGAAAAACAGCAAAAAGAAAAAGATGATAGAGAGAGAGAAGAGAAATACAGAAAAGATCTAGAAAAGTTGAAAAATGAACAAGAACGCATTTTAGCTGAGGTACAAAAGAAAGAAGAAGAAGAAACAAAAAAGAGAGAATGTGAGGAGAAAAAGAGGAATGAAGAAGAAGAGAAAGAAAGACAGAGATGGGAAAGAAAAATAAAAGAGGCTGAAAATGACAGTCAAGAGGAAATTAAACGACAGCAGAGAGAATGGGAGGATGAAAAGAAACGACAGATGAGAGAACGAGAGGAAGAAGAAAGAAAGAGAAAAGAGAAACACGAGGAACAACTGAGAGAAAAACAAGAAGAACTCGAGAAATTGAGAAAGAAATTTGAAAGAGAGAGAGAAGAAGAAAGACAGAAGATAGAGGACGAGAGACAGAAACAGAGAAGAGAAAGAGAAGACAAAGAGAGAGAATATGAGGAAAAGAAAAGACATTATGAACGACTGGAACAAGAGAGAAAAGAGGAGTGGGAGAGAAGAAAACAAGCAGATGATGAGAGACGAGAAAAAGAGAGAAAGAGATGGGAGAAAATGATTGAAGATCTGAAACAAGAGCAAGAAAAAGAGAAAAAAATAACAGATGAAAAGGAAAAGAAGAGAAAAGAAAAAGAAGAGGAAGAGAAAGATGAAATTAAAAAGAAACATCTAGAGGAAATTAAAGTCATAAAAAATAGAAAAAAGAAAAAAGTTCAGGAGCTCAAAGAGATGCTGGATGATCGTCAGAGACAATATGAACTACAGGAAAAACACTATCAGCACCTGCAGGCCCAGAAAGGAGAAGAAATAAAAGAGCTACTACAAGATATTGCAAAACAGAAAAATAAACCAGATTGTGTCATTCAGTGATATTTGTGAAAGAACAATATTGCTTTTATTATTATAGTTTCCCACCCTTGTGAAAAAGAAGAGAGCTTAATTGGATGTGTAAGGCGGGTGCCAAAAAGTCTGGGCCACCCCTGGTGGAAACAAAGACTCTCCTACGAATTAACATTTGAACCCTCCCTGGCATAATGATATAACAGCAACATCCGAGACGCAGCACACAGTGCAAATCACACCTCACACCTCACTTGGACAATCTCCCCCTTCTCCCCCCTGCTCCTGCTCACCTGAAAACTCACTGAAAACCCATGAAATGTTAAATGTGTACAAATAAGTAACTCTGCATGTTTGGTATCATTTAAAGTATCTCAGTCCGCCTGGTAAAATGGTCTCATTCTCCCAACCATAATGAAAAGCTAAAAGAAGTTACAGAATATGAGAAGTAGTGTGTCCCTCAAAGGTGTTCCCTCCCCCAGATCCTCCATTCTGATCTCACAGTTGTGAGCCCCTCACTAGGGGACCAAATCTAATTATAATGACAGACACCATCATTTGGTAAGCAAATTGAGTTATCTGGGTTTATAAGGAAAATGGGCAAAAGGTTCTGGGAGTCGGTAGGCTGACTGCCCACACAACCGCTGTGTGTAATTTTCATTGCCAGGTAATACTTTCTACAAATTCCTTGATTTCTGTTATGATGTGATTAACTGATGATTTTATTCTCATGAATTGGATTTTGAATTATTGCTTCATTACCTGGTCAATAAATTGTAAACGTTTGATTTTACTCTGATTGACTCTTGAGTTTGTTCTCCCAGTAGATTATCGGATTCGTATGCTCCCGCAATTCTGCGTCAGATTGGCGACGGCTAATACTTTGTCACTAGTTCAAGTGTACTTGTTTTGTAGAGACGGGGCATTCCGTTTAGTAATCTGTAAAACTAGTAATCTGGCCAAAACTACAAAAAATATTTCAAATCTATTGGTGGACCAACATTAGATAGACTGCCCACTAAAGAACATGATGTCCAAAAGATGTCTTTTTAACGTCTTTGTCACAAAAGTCGGACTTTGAAAAGACGTCCACTGAGGAGCCAGAATTAAAGTTTTTATGATGTCTTTTTTTGACGTGTTCTACACGTCTGATATAGACGTTCATCGAACCTTCGTACAAGGTTATAGACTAGTTCAAATGTGGCCATTGTGGACATATTTTCAACATCATTTATGGTCTCATTTAGACCATTTATGCTGTTTCTGGACCAAATAAACACTCAGGATGCATTAAATTAAAACTCATGTTTATATCAATGTAATTTCCTTACATTTTTTAGATGAGGTTTAGATGTTATGTTTCATTTTAAGTAACCATTGTGGTGATCAGTGTTTGCTTTAGTTGGGCTCTTGGTCCCAGTTCTTCTTACTTTAACTTTTCTTTGGCTGTTGTATCTGTGTGTTTGTATGACACCATTGTTGTGGCAGAGAAAGCCAAGAAAAAGTAACATCGACTGTCATCAGCTCCTTGTTGATGATGACAAAATCACAAAATGAACATATGATGTTGTGTTTAGACTTTTGTCTTTATATCTGGCATTTATAACCCCCTATCTTAAGGAACTGCGTTATTTGGATCAGTACCATTAAAATGATCACTTATTTTAAGGTGGATAAAAACATGTGTACACGTAGTCACACACAGACATCAAGATTTTGCATATGATTCTCAACAACGGTGACAACCAAAACAAAAAAGCTTGGGAATCAAGGATGTTTTGTACTTTGAAAGCTACCCATCATGCATTGCAGCATGAAGCTTTTTTTTATTGTCACCGTTGTTGTGAATCATACGCAAAATCTTGATGTCTGTGTGTGACTATATGATACATTTTCTAATAACATTGTGTAAACATGCTTTTTTTTAATCCACCTTCAAATAAGTGATCATTTTAATGATACTAGTCCACATAATGCAGTTCCACAAGATAGGTGGTTATAAATGCTAGATATAAAGATAAAAGTCCAAACACAACATCAAATGCTCACTTTGTGATTTTGTCATCATCAACAAGGAGCTGATGACAATCGATCTTATTTTTTCTTAGCTTTCTCTGCCACAACAATGGTGTTATACAAACACACAGTTACAACAGCCACAGAAAAGTTAAAGTAAGAAGAACTGGGACCAAGAGCCCAACTAAAGCAAACACTGATCACCACAATGGTTACTTAAAATGAAACATATCAACATCTAAACCTCATCTAAACAATGTAAGGAAATTACATTGATATAAACATGAGTTTTAATTTAATGCATCCTGAGTGTTTATTTGGTCCAGAAACAGTATAAATTGTCTAAATGAGACCATAAATGATGTTGAAAATATGTCCACAATGGCCACATTTGAACTAGTTTTTAACCTTGTACGAAGGTTCAATGAATGTCTATATCGGACGTGCAGAACGTCATAAAAACTTTCATTCTGGCTCCTCAGTGGACGTCTTTTCAACGTCCGACTTTTGTAACAAAGACGTTGAAAAGACGTCTTTTGGACATCATGTTGTTTAGTGGGCAGTCTATCTAATGTTGGTCCACCAATAGATTTGAAATATTTTTGTAGTTTTGGCCAGATTTCTAGTTTTGAATGAGTGATCTGAAAGGTTTTCAGACCGAAATGAACGGGTCCAGATCGGATCCGCGGCGGGTGAGCTGCTTTATCAGCGGATACGGAGAGGGTCTGCCGCGGATCTAGTCTGGATCCGCAATCCTTATCTGTTCCGGATCCGTTGCGCTGTGCAAGTGGACTCCGTTCCGGACCTTGTGATACCTCCGCGGCAGATCCGTTCCGGAGTCAGTTTGCTATCTGGGTAGACACACCCTTGTTCTGCGTTTCCAACTCTACGGGGAAGGAGACATTAACAGACAAACCACGTCCTGGTTTCTGACCTGTCCACTCTTTAAGGACCTTCTTGGTGCAACCAAAGTTCACCATCCTCCAGTCTAGGGGGATTAACCCTCTGGGGTCTAAGGTGTTTTTGGGGCCCTTGGGATGTTTTGACATGCCCTTACATTTGTGGTTTTTTTTTTTTTTCAGTTATTTATAAACATAATAATGGCAAAGGTGTAAATTCACTTACACCTTGTATTTACATGTTTGTATTTTTAAGAGAATAATGTTTATGCGTGGTTATTGAAAAAAATAAAAATGAAAGTTGCTGAAATAAGACCACAAAACACATACTAAATATGTGTCCACAAGACTTTTGACTAATGTATGTTGTCGCTTCGAGTTCTGGCTTCAAAATTATGTGAAAATAGTCTTGCTTTATCGTTCACATAAAACAATATATTGATTTAAATTGTGTAAAACAGGTTTTGCTTGGAAAGCCAATTATGCGAGGGGGACGTGAACGAGGAGTGCTTTACACCTGAGAATACAATGTCTCAACCATTATGCGTAATGTCTTGCATAATGAGCCATTCATTCAGGTGTGACACTGACTCAGGCACAAGAATAAATGCAAGGACAAAATATATATTTAGAAGAAGACTTAGGCCTATATTGACCATTTAAGATTTTGCTTACATCTAGGGCTGGGCGATATATCGCATCACATTGTTATGCGCATCTCGTCAGTAAAGCCGGTTCCTTGATTAGTAGTAAATCACCATCACCTGCTTTCAGATGGAGCGGCATTTACTACACAGCACAAACTCCAGTGTTAAATTAACACTCAAGAGTGTTAAAGTTAATGAGATAATTAAGTGATTAATTTAGTGATGTTGAGCATTATTGAAGACACCTGATGTTAACAAGCAGAATCACTGAAGGAGAAAATCTCAAATTGTAAGCCACCGTTATGGCGATAAGTGTTTGCTTTAGTTGGGCTCTTAACCTTTATACATTCACTTTAAATTTGTTTGTCTGCTGTTATTTATTTATAACAGTCAAATTAACAAAAAAAGTGTGATCTGATAGTGTTGGTTGTGTTCTGGCATAATCATGCTGTGATCTGAAAATGAAACTTACTGAGATAGTTTGGTTTAACTTGTTGGCAACAACTTTTTGATTCTACAGCATATATGAATATAGGTATGTTTCTTATAATCCAAAATATTCAATAAACATTGTTCTGATCAAAACACTTTCGAATAAATTTATTTAGAAACACAGACATCAATAATCAGCCTGTGAATCTCAACAATGGTGACAGTAATAAAGCATGTTGCAGTGGCTGCCACCAATCACAACTCATTAATGGCTCCCATCATGCATTGCGATATGAATAAATTATGATCTGAATTTTCTATGTAATTTACTTTTTCCTAATTGAATATTCTGCTCGTCACCATTGTTGAGATGCATAGACTGAATCTTGAATTCTGTGAGTGCCTATAAGAAAGATTTTTTTTTTTTTTTTAGAAACAACTTTTAAGAAATCCTTTGGTAACACTTTATTTTACGACCCGCAAACAACTGGGTAAGTACACTGAAATTACGGTGTACGTTTCTGTAATTATAGTGTACTTCCGTGTAGGTATAAGGGAACAATATGTTAATTTTGGGGTAATAAGGGGGTAACAAGCAGATATACAACCTGCAAATAAATTCGCAAGTAAATTACGATGTACGTTTCTGTAATTATAGTGTACTTCCGTGTAGGTATAAGGGAACAATATGTTAAGTTTGGGGTAATAAGGGGGTAACAAGCAGATATACAAGCAAATTATTTAATTAGTTAAAAAATAACAGGTACCTATTCTTTTAATATATACCAGGCAAAAATTGTACGTCTGTTGTTAATAAAATGTATCACATTTCTTGCAAAATTAGTTATTTTGCAATGTTACATGGTAATTTTGACATCTGTGGGTTTAAAATTAAACATACATATATATATATATATATATACTATGATAAAAATCTAATTTAATGGCTTTTCTTACTAGATTACATAATGTTAAATCAAAATAATTATTTTCTGTTATGATTTTAATTTTGACTGTACCATGTGGTAATTGGTACTTACCTTATCCCACTGAACGACACTTAAATGTCAGGGCAAATATACTGTGTAATTAAAACTTTTTTTGTTGTTTTGTTTTCTTGATAACAGTACCGTTCTCTGTAATTACAGTGCAAATAGTGTTGTTTCGTATTGCTACATAGTAAGTGGTGCTTGTTACCCCCTTGTTCAGTGTAGTTACAGGGTAAGTGTAACTCCTGCGGGCTGTAAATTAAAGTGGTGCTTGTTACCCCCTTATTACCCCAAACTTAACATATTGTTCCCTTATACCTACACGGAAGTACACTATAATTACAGAAACGTACATCGTAATTTCAGTCTACTTGCGAATTTATTTGCAGGTTGTATATCTGCTTGTTACCCCCTTATTACCCCAAAATTAACATATTGTTCCCTTATACCTACACGGAAGTACACTATAATTACAGAAACGTACACCGTAATTTCAATGTACTTACCCAGTTGTTTGCGGGTCGTAAAATAAAGTGTTACCAATCCTTTTTATTATAGCTAAAATTCTGGATATCTATTCAGAATCACAGTTATGCTGTAACCAACAACATAAATCAAAATCATAAAGTTCAAATGATAACTGTCATAACATAACCAATACCATCAGAGCACTTTTTTCTTTGTTCATCTGGCAGTTATAACTCAGATACATCAGCCAAACAAAATCTAAAGTTAATAATATAAGGGTCAAGAGCCCAAATAAAGCAACCAATGATCGCCATAACGGTGGCTTACAATTTGAGTTTTTCTCCTTCAGTGATTCTGCTTGTTAACATCAGGTGTCTTCAATAATGCTCAATCATCACTCAATTAATCACTCAATTATCTCATTAACTTTAACACTCTTGAGTGTGGACTCATATACACTCCCAGGTGTGTTAATTTAACACTGGAGTTTTTGCTGTGTACAAAGAGCCGTAGTTAACTGACAAGCTGAGCCATATCGCATTAATTATCGCTGGCGATACGTCCGCGATATTGATGCGATATGGCTCAGCTTGTCAGTTAACTACGGCTCTTTGTAGTAAATGCCGCTCCATCTGAAAGCAGGTGAAGGCGATTTACTACTAATCAAGGAACCGGCTTTACTGACGAGATGCGCATAACAATATCGTGCGATATATCGCCCAGCCCATCTATCTTGTAAATATGTTTTGCTATTTTATTAAAAATGTTACAATTACAACAATAATTACAATTTCAACAATATTTCAAGTGTACTCTTTCTTTGTAAAAAAATGATTATAGGCCTACATTTTATGTATTCATTAGTTTGAATATAGCTAACATACAAAAATAGTATTATATATATATATATACATATAACATATGAGCAGAAATTGCTAAACAAAACTTATTTGATGTGGCAGTATACAGTAAAAACTGTACCCAAATCTAGTCAACAAAATGTTGTCTTTCATATTTCGCCTGACTGTAACGTTGTTTTTATGAAATATTAGGGCATATAAATGTTAATTTGCAGTTTAATACGTTGCTTATACAAATAGCATACATTTTATTTCAACATATTTCAGTCGATTTTTACTCATCTTAGTATAGCAATACAGTTTGCTAAGACATCATCATTCATTCACACACAGAAACGCGATTCAAATTTAAACTGTCTTTTTGCGAGCTGTGGCGAGCATCTCTGCCGTTCATTCATTCACACACAGAAACGCGATTCACTTGAGAAGGAAAAAAAAAACTTACTAAAGTAGGCTATTCCTCAGCTCAGCTCAGCTCCTCAAAATACCAGCACTTCTGAGGTGTATTTTCCATTATTATTATTCCTCACAGCGCTGCGAGACGGTGTAAGCAAGTACAATGATCTGATTAAACTTGTTATCTCGAGCTGATATGGGGGCGATCACAGTTTACATGGATCGCCTCAGTCATTTGCGTTTGAATAGCACGCGCTCTCCATGGGCGGACTCACATTAAAAATAATTAGATGAGATGAGAACGACTGACATCTCGCTCTTTTCTTACAGATTACATGAACTGAGATTATTTTTTATATAAATTACTTAATTTAAAAGAAGAGAATTCAAGCTTCATGCCTGTGTCTGTATGCCTGTTTGACTCAGTATTCGCTGAGTTATTGTTCATTTTCGGACGCGTTTCAGAATTGACTTCACTGACAGAGAGAAAGCAGAACTCACATCATGTTTATTTTTCTTTATTTGGCAAAAAGCACAACACTTTGTTTTTATTGTGAGTATACACAAAAAATAATACACACTTAACAGAATCGATTGATGTATGAAACTTGTTTGTAATATCAAAGAGAGCAAAATTAATCTCTTTTGAACTGAAAAAAAAACAAAAAAAGGGAGCTGGGATCGCCGACGATACCGCCGACCCCAGGGGCAGGGCCGTGCACAGGGGGGTGGCCCGGTGGCTAGAGCCACTGCCCCTCTGCCCTCATCGACTGAGGTGCCCCTCATCCCCACCCCCACAGCTCCGCTTAAAGCATTCCGCTAATCCGCTCCAGGTTTTCCCGCTCGTTCCGCAGCATCACTCACAGTATATTTGAAACTGATGACCCTTTCACACAGGTTTAGTTCGGAACGGGGCACGGTTCGCATGAAAAAATCGCTAATGTGTTGTTTACTCAGCTATGCATAATAGCCCCAAATTAATAAAAAACACAATATAATGACCCACGTCGTGTTTACTATCATGCACCGTGCACGTTTGCAATGACGTAAGATGCACACAAACGCACCAGAGTTCGATAGAATCAAGTTGAGTGTGAAACCAGAACTACACGGGGGGCGTCGGGAACAATCGCGCCCGGGCTCGGACCGCAGCAAACGAGCCCAGTGTAAAAGCACCCTGAGGGTGAACATGACAGTTCACGAAAGCTGTCGCATTAACAGGTAGGCTATGCAAGACAGTGGTTGAATCTGCAAAATTCTTCTTTTTTTTTTTTTTTTATGTCAGTAATGTTTTGCTCTTGGTCTTCTACTAGTGCTAACAACTTGTACAACATATCCACGTTCTTAAAATTAGCTGCTTGTCTAATCAAATTATTGTAGGCCTACTCTCGATCAGATCTAATACAAATAACAAAATTTTCTGTTGTTGGCACACTTTGTAGACAAAGTGGTATGTAGACAAAGTGGTATGAATAACACCCCTGGTTAGAGTATTCTTCTGATAAAGTCTAAAATGTATTTGAGCATGTGCTGTCTTCTCTTTTAATTGTACATTTTGTAATAACTGGAAAATTTGTGTTAACAAGCAACCACCCCCTTAGTGCCCCTTTTTTTGGTTTAGGCCACTGCCCCTCAAAATGTCTGTGCACGGCCCTGCCCAGGGGGTTAAAAAAGTAAAACTGGGTCTGTGATTGCTCACAGAATCACAATTGAATTCACAATTGAATTCATATTTTGCTACTCAGTCAGAATCTCATTAACCTGGAGTCCCAGTCTCTGTCACAATAATCATATAGGCTATGTGATGTTTTAGGCCTATTGGCAGACATCCATTTAAAATTTAGGCAATGGCATATAAAGAACCTTATTTCCATATCCACTTAGGTTTCTCAGCTTGCACTCTAAT
Organism: Gila robusta; assembly: GCA_030770095.1. Lineage (NCBI taxonomy): Eukaryota > Metazoa > Chordata > Actinopteri > Cypriniformes > Leuciscidae > Gila > Gila robusta. The sequence goes on from JAVALU010002400.1 coordinate 412,482, forward strand.
AACATTTGTGTGGTCCCGGTAGCTTTGCATAAAAAAAATGGTTGTCATTCGCAAGGCTACTTTTAATTTAATACTTTAAGTAAATCTCCAAGTCTGTACGTTGTTACTTTTACGTGAGTAAAGAAGTTAAATCAGTACTTCTACTTTTACCAGAGTATTTTTTAACACAAGTATCTGTACTTCTACTTGAGTACGAGAAGTGAGTAATTTTGCCATCTCTGCTTTTGAAGCAGTGAAATCTCTCCTCTGTTGTTCCCCTGTCCTGTCCTGGCTGCTCCAAATTTTTCTCTCCCCTTTAAGCTCGAGGTTGACGCGAGTGCCACCGGCGCAGGTGCTGTGCTGTTGCAGGATGGAGAAGGAGATGTGTCATCCAGTTAGCTACTTCTCTGTCAAGTTTAAGAAACACCAACTAAATTACTCCACTATAGAGAAAGAGACCCTCGTATTGCTGCTTGCCTTGCAGCATTTTGAAGTCTATGTTGGTTATAACCCCTCTCCAGTTGTTGTATTTACAGATCATAACCCTTAGGTTTTCTTGTCCCAAATATATAACCACAACCAACGCCTGATGAGGTGGGCTCCAATGGTGCAACATTACAACTTGGAGATCCGTCATAAGAAGGTAGCTGACAATGTGATAGCCGACGCATTGTCTCTCGGGTGAGAGGTTTTCCTATTCATCAGCTGTCTGAGATTAGGTGGGAGTGTTTTTGTTTTGTTTTGTCTAGTCTCTAGTTGGATTTTATGGGGGGGAGTGTTACGGCCCTTAGGCCGTGTGTGTATGTATGCCATGTGTACTGCTGCTTGTCTGTCCTCTGCAGGTCATGTGTGCACACCTGTCTCCATTTGGCAATCAATTACTGTGCACACCTGTTGGCAATCAGCAGGAGAGCGGGAGCTGGTAAAAAGGAAAGAGAACAGGCAGACTGATGTTGAGGCGTGTGGAGAGCAGAGGTCTATACGGCTTACCAGAGCTGGGTGATACTGCTAGTGATGGGCAGATCGAGGCTTCGTGAAGCAATGAAACAGTTGAACCAAATGGGCCATATTGTTCGAGGCTTTGAATCAATCCGACACCCGTCTCAACGGTGACACCTAGTGGTCACTTGCAGGTGTTGATCTGAAACAACCTTGAGGAGCCATTAAAAAAATGAGTTTTTTTTTTTATTATTGTATTTTCTAATATGTGCTTGTAACCTATAGGCTCCTCACTGTGTGTATCATCTGGGTTTGATGGATACGAGTATCAAAAAGTTCCCATAAACTGTCCTGTGTTTCTACTGGTGTTGATGTTGATGTTGATGGTGTTGATGATGATGATGATGATGGGTCTGATGTTGACATTTCCCAAAAGTTTGTATTTATATTTTAATTATAATTATATTTCAAACAATGCATACCTTGCTTAGATGGCCCAGCAGTGTCAGTAGCAGGCCTAGGTACAGGGGGAATTGCTACTATCCTTTGCACCCTGCCAAAATGGCAGGATGAGTGCTCCTCAAATGGCGCATCATGGATGATGTATTGTTGCAGTATAGCTGCCGATCACAATACACACATCTCACTTTATTTGGGGTTTCTAAATGGAAATGCTCCAACTCCACAGATGTACGGCATCTCTTCTGGGGAGCCTCCATTTTATCTATCTATCCAAATCTATCTATGTATCTATCTATATGAATCTATCTATGTATCTATCTATATGAATCTATCTATGTATCTATCTATATGAATCTATCTATGTATCTTTCTATATGAATCTATCTATGTATCTAGATATGTATCTATCTAATATGTATTTATATTATGTATCTAATCTATCTCTATATGTATATGTATCTATTAATCTAGCTGTCTATATTTATATCTATATTAATGTGTCATTATACTCTGTCTGTCTCTAGCCTATCAGTCAATGTGTTGTGTAAATTTAGATGTAAGCCTAAATAGCCTATAACTAATCAAATCGCACTATGTCACTATATCATCAAAAATCCGCTATCTCAAAATCAAACTCCTCTCACAAAAACCCATGAGGTTAATATGCGTTGATTCCACTTTTATACAGATGTGCGATTGTGTGGTCTGTTCCCGACCGTGTCAATCAAATGCTGATTCGGCGGACCACACCTGATGAAACACTTAGTGGCTTCATTTGGCCATGTGCAGTTGTCTAATGTCTCGCCATCTCAAATTATCCGTCAACATAACCTGTGATGAATGAATGGGTGAATGCGAGGCAATGTGCAAAGCGCTTTGGTGGCCATGGGTCTGTACAAAGCACTATATAAATGCAGTCCATTTACCAACATCTTTTTTTAGTTATCTTAACTAATGTTTTCCAGTCCACATTACTTGATACAGGAAGTTGAGTCAGTCAACTTAACTCAGTCAAAGCAACAAGATTACTTGACTTAGTTAAGTTGAGTCAACTAATCTTTTTTTACAGTGTACAGACTATTGATTGTCACCTGGAGCAGCATACATGGTGTTGGCCATCTTGATTTGGGTAAAAGACTGGAATGGACTTTTCTCATGTTTTTTTATACCTGTGCTGTGTTGCATCATGGGAAGTGGGAGATACCAAGTATGGTGGGAAAGGAAGGGGAATTGGTTGATGTTAATGTGTACTTCCTCTAATTATTGCTGAAGTTTACTTATTGAAGTTTGTACTGTTATTTAAATTTGTGTGGTGAAGGAAATGGAGTAACTTGATCACATAATATTTTTACTTGATATTTATTACCTGTTCATGGTCTTTATTACTTCCCCATGTGATTATTGCTGAGAAATGGTTGTACCCAGGTGTATAAATTCTCACATAATGAAGTGATCAAGAGAGCTAAGACTGGTGGTAGTGAATGCTGTATCAACTGAGTACTCTGATTGAAGTATTAGACCTGATGCAAGGCTATTGTTTTGGTATATTGACGTTGTTGTTGTTTTTTTTTTTCTTTCTTTTGTCAATTTTTCATGCTGTGGCACCTGTGAGCACCTTGCACTTTACTGGCTAGGGAGAATGTAAATAAATAAAAAAAATGGCATTTAACGTCCTCCATGGGTTATTTTGAAGAACTCTTGACTGGATGTCTCTGTGACACCAACAAAAAAACATGATCAACCCTATCAAAAACCTTTTCTTGATCTAAAGACAAAAGACCCATATTAAGATCGTTACAATTGGCATAATCAAAAACATCCCGAATAAAATGAAGATTATCTGTAATTAACCGATTTTTAACACAATATGACTGATCTTTATGTACAATTTCATGCAAAACTTTGTATAATCTATTCGCTCAAACCTTTTAATAATAATAAACAACACCTGTAACTATATTTCCGGAATTCAAATTATTCTCAGGTTTCTCCAGACTGGGATGGTGGAACTTGAAGGAGCAGACGAACCAGAAGTTTGGAGATCTGGCAAAGATCTACTGGTATCCGAGGGGAATGATTTATTTTATTCATAGGATTCATAATCCACCTTAATGTGTTGTGATGTGGTTTTATACAATTTTTTTGTTTTGACTTTAATTATTATTATTATTTTTTTACTCAAAATCTATATCAAATAAATGCTGCTCTTTTGACAGGTCTGGTCAAACATTCCTGATTTTTTTTTTTTTTTTTTTCACGATTTACATGCTGATGACTGGATGCTGGCTACTGAAAGTTCAGTTTTAATATCCCAGGAATAATTACTTTGTAAAAAAAAAAAAAGATTAAACCAGAAAACAGTTATTTTAAGATGTTTAAGTATTTAAAATATTTCAGAATATTACTATTTTTAATGTATTTATTAAATAAATGCAGCTTTTATGAGATGAAGGGATTTCTTTCAAAAGTAAAAAAAATATATATAAATCTTACTGACCCTAAACTTTTGAATGGTAATGTATTGTATTGTGTATATACAGTATATTTTACATGACTGTGAATAAAAGAAATTGTTTGAAACATATGACTTCTAATGTACTACTTCGACTTTCAACAAGTACAATTATTTTGCATGTATTGTGGCAAATGTAAAGTACAACCAAACTAATCTTGTTGTTTGTGAAGGTCACAGGTATATTACAACACATCTTTGCATTGTCCGCAGTATGCCCACACTTTTCCCAGTGCACCCACAGTATGCCCGCACTTAACCCAATGTACCCACAGTATACCCACACACATAAACCCACTTTGTGTGTGTGTGTGTGTGTGAACTCGGCACGTGTGATTTGGGTGTTTTCATTGTTTGTGCCACTAGCCTGCCACTGGTAAGATTCCGCACTATTCTCCTTCTCTCCCAGGTGTGTGTGTGCGTTGTGAATAGAGTGTAATGATTTGTGTGTGTTTTGTTGTTTGATTTAGTGTACAGTGCATGTCGTTTGCTGTGAGGAACTCCCTTATATGTTTGCTGTGAAATCCAAACACTTTGTGGAGCGAATTATTATGTATTTCTTGAATTTAAAAATAAAAATCTATTTTTGTACTGGACCACAGTCTCTGGCTAATCCATCAATGAACTTGAGTGCCTTGCTAGAATAAAATCACGAATTATTTGGGTGTAAATCCCATTGTGGTATAGTCTGCTAATTGTCTGGGTGTAAGCCCTGTAAATTTGTATCCCACCTGCCACACACGGATCCATCAGGATTTTCTCTCCAACTATTCTGGATCAATTCTGAACGTAGTTTTTAACCACAGACTCACACACACACACCACTTGAACCTTCCATAAAATAATCTTTCATGAAGGTCGGAAAGGTTGAAGCGAATTACAAGGACATTCACAGGCTTGATTGTACAGGATTGTGCACAAAAAAACGTAGCCACATATTTGTCACCAACAAATATCCTTAGTCTTAGACCAGTGAAATGAGCTTTAAGTGTCCATTTACAGGAGATCTGAAGACATAAGCTTAATAAATGAGGTGAAAACAGGAACTATTGATGTGAAATGGGTAGAATATTTACAATATATAATAACAATAATTTATAATAACAACAGTTATTAGTTTAGAAGTATACATGTGAATTAAACGAGGGACAATGGCCTTCATCATCACAGTATGCTAATGCTGTGAATCAGATGCAGGGAATATCGTCATTATGCAGATTGAGGACTGATGTGTCTCTCACACCTCTAACACACATCTGTGCCATTTGCTACACAGGACACACACACTTATTCCCACTACATACTACTGATCTACTAGTGTGTCCTAACATGTTTTGTCTCATCTGAAAGCTTATAAACTGAACAGAATTGTGCTGAACTTAATATTAAAGTAGTGTAATGTACAATCTAGATACTGAAACATATGTTAAAGAACAACAATAACTTCAATGGAGTCAGATTACTTATATTAGAGTCAGATAACTAAATGCTCATTCTCCCTCAACTGTTTTTTGATCCTATTATTGGTTCAAAATAGCACTGTAAGTCTCCAAGACTTACACAATATAGAGTATTTTCAGCAGCTGTTAAAGGTGTGCTTAATCAGCTTTTTTCGAAGGCTTGATTGTGTTTATGGGGTGCAGTCTAACATGTGTTTATGTTTCATTAAAAAAAAAAAAAAAAAGCTTTCTTTTTCAAATAATTTACCTCTACACGCTGTATCCGTTCTCGTAAAACGATATGATGATTTCCTGGTTATAAGAAGCCTCTCCCTCAGAAATACACGACAGGCTCTGATTGGTCAGCTTGGCCCAGTGTGTTGTGATTCGCTAAGCGCCTAGTTCACACCAGAGTCGTTGAAAAACAGAGTTACGACACTCCCATTGACTGCCATAGCACCTTTGGAAATTTATGCCAACTTTAGTTAATGTTTATTGGAAGATAATAGTTAATTGCAGCTAGCTTACGTGACCAACACTTTGTTAGCTACCAGTCAGAAATGTGTAAATTCAATACTGAGGTCAATGTTAAATCAAATGTGATGTTGCACTACATTGTATTATTTTTTATTTTTTTGTCAACCCTATTTACATACATGAGGTGGTCAAAATATTAGAAATACATCTGGATATAAAATATAAAATCATATTTGCATAATTTGCATAATGTGTTGGAAAAGCAAAATAATCATCCATCTTCTTCCAGTGTTGTTGTGTAAGAATAACAATTTGAATAACAAAAGTGGTTTGTATGTAGATATAGATATATTTTTGTTCTCATTTAATTTCAAAGTATGTACAGGGGTACAGAGTCAAAATAACAGAAATCACGACAAATGTCCAAATAGGTATAGACCTAACAGTAGGTGTGTACTTACTGTGTACGTGTACGTGTGTACGTCTGTAATCTCAACCTCATGAAAGTGTTTATGAAACATAGGCTTTTAGCCTTGTTTAGGCCTTGTATATTTTTTACTGTTGACCAAACTTCTTTCTTGACTTAAACTGAGCAGCTTTAATTGATATTCACTTGTTGTGCAGGTTTATGTGAATGTATTTTAACATAACATTAGGATGTTAGTAATTATGACCATAGAATCACAGAAAAATGTATAGTAAATACTGTAAATGTATTATACCTTATGGGATCGGTCCCCCCTTCCTTAAAAATTAAACGCACACAAAAATTATTAAATTCAAAGGGCTTTATTGACATGTGTAACGAGCCCCACGTGCTGGGACTCCATGCGTTGTGTTGAACGGCACACTCCAGCAAACTGATCTTCAAGTGGTTAAAAGAAGCCTCGCACTCTGCTGTCCAATCAGCTGTGGTAAGTTTACAGTAAGTGCCCTGGCATTTTTTATCCTTTGCCAACTTCCCTCGCCGTTTCTGTCCTGCAGTAAGTGTGAACAGAGGCTTTGCAATGGAAGAACAGCTGGGGATAAAATGCTGACAGTAAAATACCATGCCAAGAAATGATTTCATTCTTTTGACAGAGGGTGTACAGCCATCATTTTCCATCAAGTCTTGAGCTGTCATCATTGAGATTACCTCCACTTTGGCTGGACACTCCTTTATTGTCAATGATGTGGCCTAGAAATTTGACTCGTCTTTGAAGAGGATGACATTTTTTAGGGGACAATTTCAGATTGTTCTCCCTTAGTCTCTTAAACACTGTGCGCAACCTGGAAAGAGCCTCACTTTCTGATGGTGCAAAGACAAGAAGTTCATCAAGATAGCACAAGAGCTTTGAGAAATTCATATATCCGAAGATTCCAAGCATCATCCTCATGAAGGAAACGGGGCTATTACAAAGCCCTTGTGGCATACGGTTATATTCATGAAGGCCCAGCGGTGTGGTGAAAGCCGTATACTTCATGTCCTCCTCATTCATCGGGATATTATAAAACCCTGACGTGAGGTCCATTGTGCTAAAGAAGCAATTTCCTCCAAGCACAGCAAGGCAGTCTGCCTGGTGTGGCAGGGGATGCGCGTCCTTCACGGTTCTGGCATTTAGCCACCTAAAATCTGTGCAAATACACAACCCACCATCCTTCTTCCACACCATCACCAATGGCGATGCATACTCACTTGAAGACTTCCTGATGATACCTCTTTCTTCCATGTCAGTGAGAACTTGTCTTAACTTCTCATAGTGAGCAGGAGGCACTCGCCTATAAGGTAAGCGAAAGGGTCGATCATCAGTTAACCGTATATATTCTTTGACTTCACCGCAGTCCAATGGTTGTTTAGAGAAGATGTCTTGATAATCTGCTAGTAAACTGGTTAGCTCAGACTTACAAGCATCACTGATCTGACTCCAATCAATGTTAATATCACCAAGGCCCAGTTCCAACAGACTGTCATCCTTCTGATTCACAGGACACTGGAGCAATATGTAGGCCTGAGAAAACCTTGAAATCTTCAGATGCAATGCAAGGAAACACGTCAGCCAGTTTGAAGTTTCTTTTCAATGTGACCACTTAATCTGTTGGATTTACAACTGTCATAGGCACCCACCTATCACCCCAGAGTGGTGTGACAAGGCGGCCGACTAGAATATCACGGGGCAAAGCTTTGGAATTGGTCGGCTCAACAATCACTGTGCTGCCAGGTGACATGGGTACGTTAGGTAGACGGCCCCATACCAAATGTTCATGCTCTGGCAAAAGCACTATTGCTTGAGTGAGTTTGACTGTGCCTATTTTATCGGGGCCGGTTTCCCCTTTCCAGCGATCAACACCTGTGAACATTGACAAGAGCTGTTGAATGTCTCCGTTAAGCTGATGATCAGGTCTAGAAGCAATGTCCCAATAATCGCTACTCTTCAGCTCATGAATCAAGTGTTTGATAATATTAGAGCCCAATTTAAGATGGAAGAAGAGAGGGAATCTCTTCGGCGCTGATTGGCTGGCAGTCGGTCGATGATGCGTTCTGAGGGACAGCACACGATGGTGAGTGGTTGGTTGGCTTTGCCGGGTGGCACTTCGTTCGCGGGATTTCCTGGATTGCGGGTTGCTATGCAACATAGTCTCCTCTGAGTCTGGAGGAGCTGCTGGAGAGACTCTGGGAGGTTTTCTTTGACGAAGTTCAATGAAGGATCTTACGGAAGAGTTGATGAGTTTTGACTGAGCTCTTGGTGGTTTGAAGAGTATGTAAGCATACACGCTGGACAATGGAAAGGTCAGCACAAACATACGCAAGAGCAAAACTCACTGCAAAAGCAAGGAAAAAAGCAACACATAGCTGCTTGTCATTGGGTTATAAGCGTGTCCATCCGACCCGTCCTTCCGAGTGCGACAGCCAATCAGATATTGTCTTGGGCGGGACCTACGCCCCGCTCTCCGGTTCTTGCATGTAATTAGCGTAATGTCCACGTGATCGTGTGTGCCCAAACTCCCGAGAGTTTAGTTAAACGCTTTAATAAGCAAACTTAATAGTTAAACTATGGTGCATCCTACACACATCTACTTTATATCAAAATTCTAGAAATCATTTACCCATCAAGTAGGTAACAAAATACATATAAATACATTTCCAATAGTTGAGGTGGACGTAAATAAGGATTTAGCTGTGCTAAGTGTTTAACACACAAAATTAACTTGAGTAATATAAGGCATAATACAGAGAATACACATGTATGAGGCAACTTCTGGTGAGTTCCTAGAGGTAGAAAACCCTATGAATAGGCTGTAATAACAGGTAGCCACACAGAACTCCACAGTTTATATAAAACATTCATGATACTGAAGATATTTGTGAGGGAAATACTGGTGATCAATTCAGCTTATTGGAAGCAATTTTGAGACTGTTGTTTGTATTAAACCACAAGTGGGTTAATTTCAGTCTATTGGTTTTGGGGACAAAAGTCTCTGGAATTTACAGCTGCAGAAATGAGGTGTCCCTAGTTTAAGATTTGTGGTGATTCTGGGCCATAGGAATGCGTTAGCATCCTTTGCTTCCTGATTTATGCATTGAGGTCACCACAGGGTTTCTTGGCCATTTGGTCTTAAGTTTGGGGAACAAAGAGAAATCTTTTCCTGCTGTCCTGGCATTGCTGGTGTGAGATTAGACAGGCACAAAAAGGGAAAGGGGGTGACATCTCCTTTAGCCATCTCGGCACCATGACTGTGTTTTATGACTTACTAATGGTTCGATGGGGAATCGTTCCGAACTGTGGAATGCGGTGTTGGGTTCATTTAATGGAATGTTCAAGAATAATCCTACAGAGTGAAGTACTGCGGTATTACTACCTTCTCTTGGGCCACTTGTTTCATCTCGATGCTCAGACGAGACAATTGTGTCTGGAGTGGCTGATCCTGTCTCCTGCAGGACCCAATCAATGTTTCTGTCAATAAAATAAAATATTTTATCAAATTTGATCACTGTTATAATATCTATGGTATATTTACTATGCAACTCATGTATCAACATCTAGTCCTCTTTAATCCAATCTACCTGTGCACCTAAATCGTTGTGAAAAACTTTGACTTCTGGGTGGAGCATTTTCAACGTTTCTATATCTCTCAAACACATCTGTGCTAAAATACATTATCAACTCAAATGCTTAAACACAATATTCCATCAATCCATCAATGCCATTGTATATTCTTCACTTTATCAAAACTATTCTGGTCTGCCATCTCAAAATCAGCTTTCTGTACAAATAACATTTTAAAGACAACTCATGCATTCATCATCTCTACTTGCAATTCTGCACTTCTGATGTCTTAACAACAGTCGTCTTCTTGCAATGTTTCTAATGTCCTATAAATACATTATAGTCCAAAGCATATTGTTCCATTTCATAACTTCATATACTTCTGCTTCTTCTCATTAATTACAATGTTCAATTGTCATTAATGAATGAAGTTATATATTTTTTAGATATAATAAATCTCTACCAGTATGTTGTACATGCCATGTTCCTCTGAAAGGTCATGTAAAGGTCAGTCAGCTGTATATCATGTTGAGATGTGGTATCTCAAGTCTATGATATTAGACACACGTTGCTTTATGCAGTACTCCTAATTTTCTCTGGCTCACCATTTTCCATTCTTTCCATTAATTCTTGATGTTTTCTAAGAATGGAAATGGTGGCATACAGTCACAATTGGGTTAGACAATAATCTGCTTATCCCTTGATTTATATCATTCCTTTTAATATTACTGTCCAATGTCAGATTCAAACATGCCCATCCTGCATATATGCTTGGACTCATTCCTCCAAAATACTTTACAGTCCAGATTTTATTCAATTGAACAATTCCTTATCTTCTGCCAAATCATCAATAAAATCCCATGTTATTTTATATGCTTGTTATGGCAGATCATTTGTCTTATATATTACTCTGGAATTTATTTAGGAATCTCCCAGGTAATTATTACTTCATCGTTTTTACTTCATCATATCAAGTCTAAAGGTATAGGATAATATTTTACCCATTCTGTATTATTTACTGTACTCTAACTATAATGCCCTAATTATGAGCCTTTTATCAGACCCTTGATTTTGATTGGAATTATTTCTCCATACTTGTGCATTGCCACATCTTCCAGCACATCACACAGTCTGTATTATCATCTGATCAGCTACTGTATTATTCTCTGTTATCACTCAATCTTTGAGTCTTAATTTCATTTTCATCTGAAAATATTAGCCTTAAACATTCATCTCTGTATTTATTTTTTCACTATAGTTATATTTTCCCAAAATGTATCTGTTTTAATATTAACTTAATAAAACTTTTTCTTTACTGAATACTTTTCACCTCCTAAAGTTACTTCAGCTTTTTATTGGATTCACTATCCCATTTTAAACTAGGATTTGGATTTCTTCATTTCTGCAAAGTTTCATATAACGTATATTTTTCTCTTGTATGCTACTTGCAATCTTTTCTTACATTTACTTTTTTTTTTGTATAATGTTTCATTAGGTTCTAAATCAAAGGTTCTGAATCAATCAATCTCTTTGTCTATCACAAAGGTTGCTTCCTTTTTGTAGCCAGGATCTATACGTCTCACCTTTTTTTCCCAGTGTCTTGATTTATTGTAGCCAAATTCTTATTAAAAATTCGATTACAACCCAGAATTTCACCATGACTACTGCTATGTTTATCAATGTTACCACAACACTTGACTTAAACAAGCCTTTCTCTTGTCACTGTGTTATTCTGGGACACCTCTGTTAGACAAACATCTCGATTCAGACTCTATCTCCTGAAAGATATAACATAAAGTTGAGCTCTCTGTAAGACATCTCTTAGTCATTAATCATTCGGCTCCTTCTTAAACACTCTTCAGTATTTGCTTCTGAAGTTACAAGTTCTTAAGATGCCAAGTTCTTGTTTTATGTGTTAGAAGATTTTTCACTTTAAAGGTGCAATGCGCCAGTCTCTGAGTTTTTGCAGAACTATGCCCCCTCTGGCGACAAGCGAAACTGCAACCAGAGGTGTGCACGCTCATTCCGTCCCGAATCCCTCTTATTTATTTTACTGTACAGGATTATAGAGGCAATCGCAGTGATCAGAGAAGGACTCATTCAGCCCATCAGGCAATTGTTTAAGCATGTATGGGTCAGAAAAACGGGTATTTTTAACATGAAATGTTGCGCAATGCACCTTTAAATTGGGCTTTATTCCCCTTCTAAAAATGCTCCAACACATATTCCCCTTCTGTCAAGGGTTTTCTTTATTTGTATACTTACGGTGTTAGATATACAAGCCATTGGCAAAAAAAAAATACATTATTTGTTTACAGCCTCGTTTACTTGCTCTGCCATATCCAGTCTCATTTTATATTTAGCTTTGTATCATATATGACACTTTTATTCATGTTTAACTTTGCTTATTTTATTATCTTTAAAGGGATAGTTCACCCAAAAATGAAAATGCTGTCATCATTTACTCTTCCTCAAGTTGTTCCAAACCTGTATGACTTTCTTTCTTCTGCTGAACACAAAAGAAGATATTTTAAAGAAGGTTGGTAATTAAACCTGGTCCCCATTGACATCCATAGTATTTTTGTTTTCCTACTATGGAAGTCTATGGGGTCCATCAGTCGTTTGGTTACCGGCTTCCTTCAAAATATCTTCTTTTGTGTTCAGGAGAAGAGAGAAAGTCATACAGGTTTGGAACAACTTCATTCAGCATTTTAATTTTTGGGTGAACTATCCCAACTATCCCACTATCCCATTAGACTTCTCTCTTGGCTCTCAACGAAGGCGGTCGCATTTTCTCTCCCTCTCCCTCCCCTTACCTCTCCTGCTTTGCTTCTCTCGTCACGTCTAGTCTACTGTCTTGTACTTTGAGAGACTCTCGCTACACTGTTCTCCAAAACCAAGAAATTATGGATTTGATCAACTGGTCTCTCAACGCAATTGACACCATCTTCTCGACGAGAAGTTTGGGTTTGGGGGAACCTGAATGCCCTGCCGGAACGTTCGCAGCTGGTTACACGATAGACGCGTGGGAGAGGTGGCGGGTCGTGTGTCTGGCGGCTCTTTCCGTGGAGGACATTGAAGATATCTACACTGTAAAAAAAATCCTAATTTTACAGAAAATAACTGTGAATTTTTGACGATAATTTTCCTTAATTTTAAATTGTACTCAAAAGCACTGTAAAATTACAAATAATATCTGTAAAATAAAAATTCAGTTGTTATTTTAGGTATTGTGACATTAATGACAAATTGCAGTAATTCACATTTTTTATACAGGAAATTTATTGTATTTTTCATACAGTATTTTTTCTGTTTTCTTAAATTACATAAAAATATATGCAAATTACAAATAGCCTATAATCTGTAATTAAACAGTAACAAAACAGTTAAATGATAAAACGGTCAAATGACTGGCTGCCAAACAAAAACCATATAATTAAAGTAAAATATCCTAATTTAAATAAAGTGCAAAAAACTTTAACAGAAATTTGATGCCACCATGACTGAGATCAGTGTTTGCTTTAGTTGGGCTCATGACCCTTGAGTTTTTAACATTAATATTTCTCTGACTGTTTTAACTGTGTTCTTGATACACATTTGTTATGTTTATAAATGCTGGAGAAAATATCAGATGACATTGGGCATTTATTGGTGATTTTGTAGTCATCATATGGTGGTTTGATTCACTGATATGACAGTTAGTGATGGGATTTATGGCACTTTTAGGGGATCCGGATCTTGGCGATCGGTTCCTTTCAAAGAGCCGTTTTGAACGGCTCTTTTTAAGTATTTAGTCAGTTTTAAGAAGCCAGCTTGGGGGCATCTCAGTTTATCCTGGAAATAATCACTGTGAGGAATGATGAGGTGAGATTTGTAGTCAAATAATTAAAATTAATCACACACCAATATCTGAGTTTGAATTATTCTGAAATATTATTACCTCATTTGTCATGTGTGGACTATATTCCATAGGGTTGCACAACATCCCTCTGCTTAGAAAGTGACATCACTATTTTGGATTTACCTTTAGTACAAAGTGTGTGTATGTGTAAAGCTATGTTGACTTATGTTATTCATACAATACCTACTCACAAATAAACATCAAAAACAAAGCCAGCTGCAATGAATTTCTGTGCAAAACAGCTTTTACTACAAACACTAACACTTCCACACAAGAACATTGTTATCACACAAGAACATTTTGATAAAAAAAAAAATAATAAAAAAAGTCTCTTTTGGCTCTTTTTAAATATTTAGTCAGTTTTAAGAAGCCAGCTTGACGGCAGCGTGCACAAGTCATTGGCTTCGCTCCTACCCAATGACAGAGGCACATAGGTTTTTTTTTCCACTGGAGTACTCACGTAAAGGATTCGCGCGCGTGCACAACTACTATCATCATGCTGTTAGGCAGTAGCACCCCTGCGCTGGGTGCGCCCCTTCCCCTATAACTGAGGAGCTAATTTGTGTGCATCTGTGTGAAACACGCATAGGAAAAAAAGAACGACAGAAAGAACGGCTCCCCTCCAGCCGCGACTCGGCTCCCATCGTTCATGTTTATGAGCCGTTCAAAAGAATCGGTTCGTTCACGAACGTCACAACTCTAATGATAGTCAAATCTCTAATAATAGCTGTGAATACATTATACATAGATGGACTTTTTTGTTATACAAAGGCAATTATTAATATCACTTTTTTTTCACATGACTTGATGAAATATTATGGCATCAGTATTATAGCAATCTGAAATTTAAAAAATATATATTCTACATAACATTATTTAAGTTGGTTTATTTTGTTAGGCGTATAGAGACATCAAGAATCAACATATGAATCTCAACAATGGTGACAATCAACAAAGCCTTTTTGTGACTTTATTATAGGTCAGAGTTGATCAGAATTTTTTTTTGTCACCATTGTTGAGATTCATACGCTGATTCTTGATGTCTCAGTGAGTCTGTATGAACATGGCAAAACATTTGTTGTATAATGGCTTCATAAAATCTGAATATCACAGCATTGTAGGATCTTCCATAGCGGTATTAGTATGCTAAATTAAGAATTACTAATTTATAACTTATTCATTTGTTAATCATTCATACCTATCAGGTGGTACCAATATAGCAGACAACTGCAAGATGACTATTGTCACTAATAAGTGACCAACATAATCAGATCTGACTTTCTCTTGAATTACCACCTAAACAAATATGTATCAGAAACACACAGTTAAAGCAGCCAGAGAAAAAATGTTTATATTTAAATAAAAGGGTCAAGAGCCCAACTAAAGCAAACACTGATCTCCATCATGGTGACATCAAACTTTATTATTTTCAATAAGATATCAACTTCTAAACCTCTGTTAATTCTCAATAAGAATGTTAGTATGAGAGAAATAAAGTCTGGATTGTAATAAGTGAGGATGCTGAGATCTTAAGAGATATGTTAGTGTTTAATGTTCTGTTGGGATGTAAAGTGTTTCTGTATGGTGTGTTTTGTGTGTCCCCATTGTGTTGAAGTGTAGAGTCTGAACTTCAGTCCAGGACGAGCAGAGAAACACTGATGAAATGCTGTGTGTTGCTTTATTTAACAGACAGTAACTATAGTTGCTGATGCATTGACGTATAATCACAGAAAATCATTCATGTAGTTTATAGCAAGAGATTTACTTTTTACAGTGAATAAGTTTTTTAGTAAAAAATTCAGGTGATGTATATATGTGAAATAACTGTGTTTCTGTTAAAAAGCTTAATTAAGATTTCTGCAATAATCTTTATTATTTAAATTAGGATATTTTACATTCATTTTATAGTTTTTGTATGGCAGCCATTGCTGACAGTCATTTGACAGTTTTTTCTTAGAGTGAAGGTGTTTGATCATAATAATTCAGGAAATAGCTGTAAAATAACAGTGTTTTTCTGTAAAACATTTAAGGACAAATTTTGGAAAAGTTTTTTGCACTTAGTTTAAATTAGGATATTTTACTTTATTTTAACGGTTTTTGTTTGGCAGCCGTAGCTGCCAGTCATTGACCGTTTTTTAAGATTTTATTTTTTACAGTGTACCTATTCGGCATCATGATAACAGGTCTTCTGCTGATTGGATTAGGCATTGCCCTGGTTTATCGAGGAACTAAGCAGACGGTGACAGCTGTCAAAAGCCCCGCAAGGCTGCCCGTGATGATTGAAGTGGTGGGCAGAGCTGTCTGCACTCAGACTGGGTCTATGAACCACAATATGGATAACATCATGGAGAAGCTCACAGCTTTGCAAAGGCAAATGGATCGTTTCAGAGACCAAAATGGACCAGGAGAATAGCCTGTACAAATTGGATGCAGCTACTCGCCCCAAGATCAAACAATCCCAATCTTATCTGTTTCGGCACCCCCCTACCAGCACTGGCCTTGGCCAAGGCCGCTGCTGGAACAACAACTCTCCCGGAAGAGCACTGCAGTGAGCCACTCTTGCGTTCCTTCCCCGACTCCCCAGACACCTGGTGATTGTTGACTCTGCCTGGGACCTGATCAAGGTTATCTCCATGGCAACTTGCTGTGTATCGCTACGACAATCCTGCGGACTGAGGCTCCTAGATTATGGTGCTTGCTTAGCGACTCTCTCCAGGCCTACACACACATGAACTTACATATACACAGATATGCATCCGCCCCACACCCCATCCCCCGCCTTCGCCGCTTCGTACCCCCAGTCTGACAGGCGGGTCTGTGACCAGCGCCGAGAATGGCTGCAGGAACCGGATGGCTGCTTGCCTGTGCTGGGCTACCTCCATCCCCCACTCCCCACCCCTGTTGCAAGTCTTGTTCATGTTGTAGAGTGTACTGATTATGTGCTAATGTTGCTGAGGTGTTTTTTCCTGTTCCCACACTGTACTCCTTACAGGAGCATAGTCTGGGGGTTGCCTTTTTTTTCTCCTCACCTCTCCTCATGTCATGTTGTATTTTTCCTCAATTCCCTGTCTTCCTGTCCTGTCTACCCTGTCATATTGTATGTTTGTATGGACAGGTTGATGGCCAATTTCACTGGTACTTGTGATTATGTGACAATAAAGGGTTACTACTATCCCTTTAATTTTGCTCCACCCAGAGACATGTTATCAGTAGTTTTATTACCCCATAAATCTGCATTCTTGCTGTCTCTCTCTCTCTCTCACACACACACACAAACACACACACACACTAGAATGAGTTTGTTCTGTTCCATTCTAGGATCTTTAATGCAGTTATCACAAATATAGGTAAGAAACCTCTTTATATAGTTTCACTCTTTTTAAATAAAAAAGCATGTTAGAAATAATTTATACTCTTTCTTTCTTTTTTTTTTTATTGGTCTTTAATTAGCAATTTTACATTGTTGGTAAGATACAATGTCTTTTCCTTTAAGGTAATTCTACCTTCCTTCCTTTCTCATTCCACTAAAATCACCTTTTTCTTACTCCAAAGCTCATTTTCTAATTACCATACTGTATGTTTATCAACCCTTTAAACATACATATATATATATATATATATATATATATATATATATATATATATATATATATATATATATATATATATATATATATATATACTTTATCTCTCTTAGTAATTAAATCTTTAAAAGGTTTGATAATAATATGTTTAATTTACATTGCGCCTTTCCCAAACTCAAGGACGCTTCACAATAACAGAAAAGAACAAACAATCAGTTCATACTTAGATGGACAAGATACATTTGTCCAGTCTAAGAAATGAGCGATTGCAGTTACATATCATATTACAATTAAAATACAAACAGTAACACAAACACTATTTAAAGTTATATTAGAAATACTATCAGTAACAACTAGTTAATTCTTATTATCCAATATTATCTACACAACCTGACGTTTGTCATTGTATTGTTTATTTTTCTCTTCATGTTTTTAATTTACATTAGTTAAATTATTATAATTTAATGTCTTCTCAATCTTTATCCCATCTTATATCCTTATCATTTGCTTATATCCTTATGAAGTTCCTACTGCACATTTTTCAATTACATTTTTCTGCTGCATACCGCAAAGCTTTGTGCGAAACAGTTTGTTTTCCAAATAACCTCTAACTTTCTTCTGACAAAGTATGTTATATTATCAATCCTAATATTCTCGGGTCTAAAGCATTCTGTCAGTCACTCCTCTATTGCTTTTTTAAAGGTATTTACAATAGTGCATTTTTTGGTATTTACCCAAAGACTACAGGTATCTACTGCTACTAATATATATTTATTTTCCTGATTTGACCTTAGATTTAAAGGTCCAGCTATTTACAATCAACACCCTTGGCTGACTCTTTCTGGTGTGATTCTAACATAATTACTTTATAAATTTTGTCTTCCCCTTTTTCTTATATTTTTTATCTTCTCCTATTAATATGATTATCACTATTATAATTTTTAGGTTCACAGAATATTTCCTATAATTGTGCATTTTCCTAATACAATGATCTCATTTTCTTTTAATTATAATTCTTCTTCTTAATCTTGCTAATTTATCTACTTCTTTGTTTCTTAAAGCTATCTCTGTGTTTTACGTTGAATGTCCATGCTTGATAAATCACTGCTCCAAAATTGATTCCAAATTCCTAACTAGATCATTAATCTTCTTCCATAAGTCACCATGTTCAACAAACTTAACGAACCTGTTCTCCAAATGTCTAAGCTTGCATTTAAACTTGTCTCAACCTTTTTACTATCCGTTTTTATAATAACCTGTGCATTTATTTATTTTAACCTTTCTAGTGTTTTTAATACAGCTATAACTTTTACATATTGAGTAGTACTAAGCCCCTGTCTCTTATTTCTTCACACTTTTTATGATTAATAACATACACCCAGCGAGCATTATACTCTTCAAGAGTTTTTGATCTATCCGTACACGTCTTACCTTTAAATACATTCATATTTCTTCTGTCACATTTTACACTCTTTATTTAATTTCCTCACATTTGGATCCAAGAGTTTATTATCCTACACTTGCTCAAATAACTCCTGTATTTCCTTATTTAATTCCTCTTTATCCATTATATTAATTGGATATTATCGTGGTATAGTTTATTTATCTCACTGAGTTTTTCTGAGCATATTCTTCACTAATTATTAATAGTCTTCACTCCACAATCTTTTTATATTTCCCATATAATGAATTTTCTTGTAAAGCTCATAGTAATCCCTCTTTTAATTCTATAATTTTACTCCATATTCATTTGTATTATTGTTCAATATTTACTTTTAATCTTTAAGTCTCTTCCTGCATGAAAATTGTCTTCACCTTTTATCATTTTAATGCTGAAATTCTCTCCTACTCATTCACTTTTCTT
This sequence comes from Gila robusta, assembly GCA_030770095.1. Lineage (NCBI taxonomy): Eukaryota > Metazoa > Chordata > Actinopteri > Cypriniformes > Leuciscidae > Gila > Gila robusta. Next base: position 431,664 of record JAVALU010002400.1, read on the forward strand.
GTCTTAATAAACACATTATCTGTTGGCTCTGTTGTTGAGGACACCTGAGCACCTTTGTCTAAAATAGATTATATTTTTCATTAACAAATGTCTTTCCATTTTATTAATGATCATTATACCATTAGATTAGGTTATCTTTAATCTAATCTTTATATCTTTCAAATTCAATTTAATTATACCCTTTGGTCACAAATGTTTCTCTTTAACAGGCCAAGCATTTTTCAATGCATCCTTTCCTTCTTTTTATCTATTGCTCTTTTTATCCGTCGAGCTGTATTTCTTTTCTAATGATGTTTTAATTCTGTTTACATATTTTATTTTCGAGTTTTCTATTTCACTCATCACCTGACTTCTTTGCTCTGGGATTATCTTTCCCCATTTATCATATTAAATATAACTTGTCTTCTATATACTATTTTTATTTTCATCCTCACAAATTCCTGCATTATGTTCTTCCACGCTTTTGGATTCTATTCTTCTGTTTTCAGTCAAGTCATCTTCATTTATATAGTGCTTTTAACAATGTAGATTGTTCCAACGCGTCTTTACAGTGACAACAGTGAATTTAAAGTATACTAAGTGTTTTAAGTATACTAAACTTACTTCCATCTCTCTGTTTCGCTTGAAAATGAATATTTCCTTTCTTCATTCATCTTGACACTTTGTGCTATCAAAGGATTAATTTTTGTTTCTATCTTAATTTATTCTGTTTTCCTCACTATTCTCACATGCTGAGAGATTAAATCATACTCAGCTATAGTTTCCTCTATTTAGTTACAGTATTCAGGATCGTTACTAATTTATCAACTTTGTGATTTTCCGACCTACTTCTCTTAGTTACCTTATTCTATCTGTTATAGGTATTTCATCCTCTATTGATAACCATACACTTATTAGTGTTAGATTAGATAATAGTTAGATGCATTAACTAACATCTCCTTTCATTGCGAATATTTTCTCCTCTGTTCCTGTTAAACTTCTCACATTGTCAATAGCTTTTAGCTTTTGTTATAGCTATACCAACTTAATCAGTGTTATAACTTCTCAACTCAAATTCACATTTTTAGATGTTTTAATTATACAATCTGTATAAGCGCTGTGGTCTTCTCTTAACCATTTTGATCCTATCTGTTTTCTGGCCACATCTGTTAACTACAGCTTCAATAAATTTTCTTTCTTCCTGAACTGCAGCTGTCCGACTGGATTCCTCTCCTAACAGAAGTCAGAGGTCTCCTTCTATCATCCTTTTGCTTTGCTTCTACACTCTTCAGTTCTCAGATATCTCTGAGTTTAAGAGCTTTATTGCTCGCTGACTTTTTTATTGTTTCCAGCATTCTCTTTAGTCTCTTTATTTCTAATGTTTAATGGTTTTATTATTTTTTACATTTCTCTCACTATTCTTCTCTTAAATTCATAACATACTTAAAATATGATTGTTTCATATTATTCTGTTTTCCTGTCTTTAACCATCCCTCTTCTCTTTAGCTATTTTTGAAGCAGGAGTGATCGGCTGGCTGTTTTCACTTGTCCATAAGTCTAGTCTCTGTCAGGAACTATCTCCCTATCCCAGTTTCTATCAGCGCTCTTTTCACTGCTAGGATTCCTATCTAGTTATCTTTAACTTCTACTTTTGATTTTTTTAGTTATTCTTTTCAAATGCAATTTTTCTCCTTTTTTATCTTGTAGTCTTTATATCCCTAACTTTATTTCACTATTTTCACTTTCTGTATTTATTATTGATGAATATAACTCATCATTTTCCTGCTCTCCGTCTGATCTGTTTTAAAACTCACTAGACCTGTGTCTGTCTCTCTATAACTTAGAGACTGCTGTTACGGCAATCATTGTTGTTACTTTTATTTTATGTTACGTTTACTTACACTTCTAGTATTCAACAGGTTTATTTTAAAATATTCCTCTTCTGAATTATTTTTAATTCCTTTTATTATTCCATTAATTACAGCTGTTACTGAATGTTCATACTGTCTTTTCCCCATTAAGGTTAAATTCATTATTATAACATTTCTTTCATTCTGAATTGAGGACTACAATTGTGGTTTACTACGACACATAAGTAATGCATATCAAAGGGCATAATTATAATAGAATAACTATACATTCCATAACAATATATATATATATATATATATATATATATATATATATATATTGTTATGGATATATATATTAACTAATACTAATTTATAATTAGTAATTATAAATTGCCCTTACCTGTAGGTTAAAGATGCTAGATGTTGTTTCAGGGTTTAACCAGTTCAGTCCTGGATCCGTTTCTCTGGGCGTTTGCTAGTATCAAAATCCAAACTTTATCAAAATAAAGATATTTCTAGGAATAATCACTCTTAGACTTGTCTCGACAGTTTTCCGAATCTCCACAGAATGGTTACGTTTTAGTTAAGAAAAATTCCGAATAATACCAATACAATAAAGTCAAAAAAGGGAAAAAATAACAGAAAAGCGTGTAGGTCTTCAACCGAAATTGCGGCGCTCAGAAACAGGGAACAAAGCCTTTTATACTGTCCCTGTCATTGGGGCAACACAAGGCCAGTTTTAAACATGCATCAAGCGATCCATATCTCTCTTGCAAATGAAATATTTTACAATTGGGTTATTCAGATTGGCTTTCTGACATAAACCCTCTTACAATGTTTATTAACTTTTTTATTCAGTTTCTCCATTTGTCTGAGAACTCGTATCATCAGCTTGCTTTGCCGGAGAAAGTAATAAATGCGACTGAAAACATTGATATGTAATATGAAGTTGGGTCCTTGCGTGTTTTTGTCTTCCTCTGTTTCTTGGCTTTATGAACTTTTCTGGCATCGTTCAACTAAAAGATTTAAGAGAACGAAAGAAGCAAACAGAGAAGCAAAAGGAATATAATTAGCTAAGCTGCTGTTCGCAACATTAAGCAAAGATAATTATCTAAATTATAGAACAAAAAGAGTTAAATAAACGTATCACTTCATCTAGAACAACATGTTTATTAGATCCTATACCAACTAAACTACTGAAAGAAGTGTTACCTATAGAAGAGCCTCTCCTCAATATTATTAACTCTTCTTTATCTTTAGGTCATGTTCCAAGAACATTTAAATTGGCAGTTATAAAACCAGTCATTAAGAAACCACAATTAGATCATAATAACCTAGCAAATTATAGACCCATTTCAAATCTACCATTTATGTCTAAAATATTAGAAAAAGTGGTGTCCGCCCACCGGCTCTTTCTTGCAAGAAAATGACATCTATGAAAAGTTTCAGTCAGGATTCAGGCCGCACCATAGCACTGAAACAGCGCTCGTTAAAATCACAAATTATTTACTTTTAGCTTCTGACCGAGGCTGTATCCCAATATTTTACTTGATCGTAGTGCTGTGTTCGATACTATAGATCACACAATACTCTTATCTAGATCGACTACAAAATTATACTGGTGTTCAAGGACAAGCATTAAGCTGGTTCAGGTCATACTTATCTGACCGCTACCATTTTGTCTATTTAAACGGAGAAAAATCGATCATAACTTCAGTAAACTATCGAGTGCTGCAGGGATCTGTGTTAGGCCCTCTATTATTCTCAATATATACACTCTTAAAAATAAAGGTTCCAAAATAGGTGTCATAGAAGAACCATTTTGGTTCCCAAAAAAACTTTTAGTGAATCGTTCTAAAAAGAACCAATTATTGAGATGATTTGGCCGCTCATTCCACCTATAGTGTCAGTACAGAAATCCAAAAGTCAGTTTTTTTATTAACTTTGAGAAAGGTTTGTGTAAGATAAATAATCATTCTGTTAAATTTAATGTGGTTCTGCATCATTGACTCCATAAAGAACCATTTTGTTCCACAAAAAGTTTATTTATAGTGGAAAAAGGTTCTTTAGATTATTAATATGTTCAAAAAATTGTTCTTTTTAGAACGATTCACTAAAAGGTTTTTTGGGAACCAAAATGGTTCTTCTATGACACCTATTTTGGAACCTTTATTTTTAAGAGTGTATGATGCCACTCGGAAATATTAAAAGTAAACATGGTAAATATTTTCCATTGTAATGCTGATGACACTCAAATATATTTCATCACGGCCGGATGAAAACGCTAAACTATCCAAATTGACATAGTGTGTTAAAAGATATAAAAGATTGGATGACGCATATTTTTTTTTTATTAAATCCAGTCAAAACAAAGGTTCTACTTATCGGTTTAAAAAAACGCCCATAAAACCTCTCACAATACAACTTTAACATAGTAGGATGTCCTGTTACTTTATCCTCCACAGTAAAAGACCTGGGTGTTATACTATATTGCAACCTGTCTTTTGAAAATCATATTTCATTTGTTACAAAAACAGCATTTTTCCACCTTAGAAACATTGCTAAGCTACGTAATATGCTATCAGTTTCTGATGCAGAAAAGTTAGTTCATGCATTCATGACAATTGTTGTTAGTTCATGCAATTGGCACTTAAAGCTCATTTCATTGGTGTCAGCAGACTGAGTGTATTTGTTGGCTACTACACTGTCAGAAATAGGGGTACAGTAGGAGTCCATTTCTGTCCCCCAAGGTACATATATGTACCTTTTTGAGGGTCAAAAAGGTACATATATGTCCCCAAGCATTAAAAGGTACATATACCGTTTCTTTTAAAGGTTAAGGTACAATGTCAAAAGACAGCCTCTGCTAAGTGAATTTTCTCTTTTTTTTGTAAAAAAAATATCTTTTTTTTAAGGTTTTAAGGATACCTTAATCATTTAAGGTAGATTTTTAACTTATCACTATATTTAAGTAGCCTTGAAATAAAGGAAATCAAAGTTTTATAAGTCAATTTAATGATATTAAATCATTATAACACAGCAAAAACTCCAGTTAAATGAACTCTCCTGGGAGTTTATATGGCTCCAGACTCAAGAGTGTTAAAGTGTTCAAATATGAATGTTAAATTAACAATCAAGATTGTTAAAGTTAATGAGCTAATTAAGTGATTAATTGAGTGATGATTGACCATTATTGAAGACACCTGATGTTAACAAGCAGAATCACTGAAGGAGAAAATTTAAAAAATAAGACACCGTTATGGTGATCAGTGTTTGCTTTAGTTGGGCTCTTGACCCTTAAACTGTCCAAATTAGATTTTGTTTCTCTATTGTATTTGAGTTATAACTGCCAAATGAACAAAGAGAAAAGTTTTTGAGAAAAGTTGAGCAGGTAGTGTTGGTTATGTTTTGACATAATCATAATTTGACCTGAATCACTGAACTCATCTAAAGTCTAATAGCTGACTTAAATGTATATTGTTGATTACAGCAGCCTGTGATTCTACAGAATAAAATCCAGATATTTCTAATGGTAAGGATTTCTTAAAAGCTTTTCTGATAAAACAAATCTTTATTTTAGGCACACACAGACATCAAGAATTAGTGTATGAATCTCAACAATGGTGACAAAAAGAATATTCAATTGGGGAAAGGAAATTAGTAAAACAATTCGGATCATAATTTATTCATACCGCAATGCATGATGAGAGCCATGAATGAGTTTTGATTGGTAGCACCCAGAATGCACTGCAACATGCTTTATTATTGTCACCATTGTTGAGATTCACAGCCTGATTATTGATGTCAGTGTGTCTTCATAAAATAATTTTTTTTTAAAGTATTTTGATCAGAATAACTTTTAAGAAATATTTTGGATTATATTGAAAATGCTGGATATCATTTGCTGTAGAATCACAGTGATTCTGTAATAAACAATATACATTTAAGTCTGAGATTAGATTCTAAATGAGTTCAATGATTCAAGCATATTATGATTATGTCAAAACACTATCAACATGACCTGATCATTTTTTCTCTTTGTTCATCTGGCAGTTATAGCTCAGATACAACAGCCAAACAAAATATAAAATTAATTATCTAAGGGTCAAGAGCCCAACTAAAGCACACACTGATCACCATAACGGTGTCTTAAAAATTATATTTTCTCCTTCAGTGATTCTGCTTGTTAACATCAGGTGTCTTCAATAATGGTGAATCATAACTCAATTAATTACTTAATTAGATCATTAACTTTAGTCTGGAGTCATATAAAGTCATATAAAGAGTCTGGAGTTATAAACTCCCAGAAGAGTTCAATTAACACTGGAGTTTTTGCTGTTGGATCTCAAGGTACATATATGTACCTTTTTGAGGGTCAAAAAGCATTAAAAGGTACATATATGTACCGTTTTCTTTTAAAGGTTAAGGTACAGTATTGTACCCTTGAGGGTACAGCCCCAGTGACAAGCCATTGTACCCCTAAAGGTACAATTATGTACTTTTTTTTTCTGAGAGTGTTTGTAGAGCCAGCCCTGATTGGCTGCTTGAATCTCAATTTAAAAGAACGTCCAGTTTTCGGTCTTTAATTCTTTTGGCCATCGGTGGAGAAGAAGTCATAGCACGGTTACTCATGGTTCTTCTAGGGCTTTCAACCGAGGAGGTCCTTTAGAAAATATCAGAAGCAGGCATAGAAGTAACCGACGTCGAGATGAAAGGAGATGAAATGGACTTTCAGGCAAATGACTCTTACTCAGATGATAATCATTTATATGTCACAGTTAGACATTGAGTTTAAAATGAAATGTTGGAAAATGTGAAAATTAAAAGGATTTAATAAGTTCTGATTTTAATTCAGTGTGTGTGTATATATATATATATATATATATATAAATCTCATTATGGTGAACAATTGTACCCTGTCAAAGCCAATTTTGTACCATTTTTGAAGGGTCCATTTTTGTACTGTTAAATAAAGGTACAAAATTGTCACCACAGGTACAAGATTGATCTCTTAAGGTACAAATCACAAAGGTACAAATATGTACCCTATACCAAGGGTACAATATTGTACCCTTGAGGGTACAGCCCCAGTGACAAGCCATTGTACCCCTAAAGGTACAATTATGTACTTTATTTTCTGAGAGTGTATATGTAGGGGAGAGCGGGGCACAAACTAACTTAAGCAGTTAAGCTTGTTGTTGTCCACAGACTGGCAACAACTGTCAACAACAGGTCTGTATCTCAACAGAGATACAGACATAAATGCTTAGATGTGTCATTTAGTATTAAAACAAACTCAGTAACTGATAACTTTGATTTTCAGCTCCTCTTACAGCGGAATTCATCATCAGTGAAGCTCCTCCCAAAGCAATCACATTATCAGTGAAGCTCCTCCTACTGTAATTCTCCAATAAATGCTGGGATATTCCCATCAGCTACAAGTGAAGACGAGGAGCAAAGCATCAGGAAGAGCTGAAATCTGCAAAGACTGAGTTTATTAAAGAGGACAGCGAGAACATGAGTGATCCAGAACCCTGCAGAATGAAACACACTGAAGATCTTGAAGAACAAAGAGGTTGGTGTTTATTCTTCATTCATTCATGATGCTGAAGAACATTCATGTTAGAAACATTCAAGAACTTCATCAGTTTTAGACAAATGGGTAAACTATAAAAATAGAAGAATATTTTCTTCTTCGTTTGTTTACCACAAATGGTCAGTAAAGGGAGGTTTGAGAAAAAGTGTTATATTGATTGTCAACATTAGGTCCAACTAAATATTTTAGCTGTTTTATTTTACAAGTATAACTGGCTCACATTTCTTAGAATGAACCATGTTACCAATCATTTTGACATTTTTCAATATAGTTTGCTGAGTATTGCCACGATTCTATATTGATTGTTTTGGATATACTGTACATATATATTAGATAAAGTAGGCATGGCAAATGTTCTCAAGGAAAGAAAATCTCTCAAATCATGCTGTAAACTACACATGAAATACACTTAGAATTACATTTACTACACTTAAAGCAGGGCTCAGTAGTTTCGGGATTTCTTCGCTGTATTCTCGCTTTTTGCTCGCAGGTTTCTCTCTAGAGCTCCCCCCACAGCTTCGGAAAAGGTATTTGACAACAATGTTGTAAAAACTCGTTGGCGATTCTCAGACACCAGAGGAGGGGACCCAAAATGGCGGAGTGAGCGGTAGCATCTATGCAGGCTCTGATAAAATAGTTTAATAACGTCCTAGTATCGATACTTCTGGCAATAACCTACTAGTAGTGTGGAACTTGCATTCAATGTTAACTGAATTTTAGTTTTTTTTTTTTTTAGTTTTTTCTACACTCTTTTATTTTTTGATGCGATAAACTCTCTGTCAATCCACGTGTAAATAAGATGGCTAATACTAACCAAGCAGATACAGGGCTTGTCGTCCATGATTATAACTTGACCGCTCTCACGGAGGCATGTGATGAAGTAGAAACTGAAGAGATGTTGATAGACACTGCCAAAGCAAGGTATGAACACACACCGCTGCCCAGCCCGAACCCCAAGAAAGCAAAAATGAAGGCGAAAGACAAAAGCAAACAAGCGGATGAAATCACAAATGAAGTGATTTTTGATGCAATTCAAACCCTAATCAAACGATTTGACGAGCAAGATCAAAGAATGAAGAACGTAGAAAAAAGAATGGAGGAAAATGCACAAGCAGTCAAAGAAAATAAAGAAGATATTGATAGAATGAAAGAAGAAATTAACTGTTTGAGAAAGGAGAACAGCTCACTGAAACAACAGTGTTTGGAACAAGCCAGATATAAGAGAAGATGGGATCTCAGACTAATCGGCCTGCCAGAAAAAGAGAAAGAAGACACAAGAGAAACAGTGATTGGAATTCTTACTCGGGTGATTCCGTTGTCTGTGGAGAAACTTCGGGGGTCGGTGGACACTGTGCATCGTTTAGGAAAGAAGAACGACGCCGCTACTAACAGGCTACCCAGGCCGGTGATCATCCAGTTCGCAATGCGGACTGTTCGTGACGAAGTGTGGAAAAGATCGAGAGAGGCAAGAGTGTGTAAAGAGTTGAACATCCAGTTCAAAGAGGACTTTTCAAAGGAAGATCGCGAAGCTCGCGCTAAGTTGTGGCCGAAAGTGCAAGAAGCCAGGAAGAAGGGGAAAAGAGCGTTCCTAAAAGAAGGCTATGCACTCATTGATGGACTGAGAGTTGACCCGTAGCTGCTGATCATGTGAGGTAACGTCTGGACTCAAGTTTTTCAAGGTTATCACTAGGCCTATATATCAGATGGAAATAATCTAACGCTATCGAAGAAATGGTAGTTAACTGTCATATAGGCTATTAAGGTAGTATGGTTTTGTTCAAATGTTATTAAGGACAACATGTTCACTCCTGCATATTATAATGTTAAAGTTCGTATTGTACAAATAATCTATGTCTATTTCTTTTATATCCTTGAATGTCAGGGGGTTAAAAAATAGTGTTAAGCGTAAAGCCATTTTTTTATTTTGCAAGGAACAAAAAGCAAATTGCGTATTCTTACAAGAGACTCATTCTGTTTTGAATGATGAAAATTTTTGGAAGACACAATGGGGTGATTTAGCCCTGTTTGCACATGGATCTTCTCATTCAGCTGGAGTGATGTTATTATTTAATAGATTTGAAGGCTCAGTAATTGTTCACAAAGAGGATACAGAAGGTCACTGGTTAATGGTAGTGGTGGAAATAAATGACATATGTTATATATTATTATGTGTTTACGGTTATAATAACAAAGTGGCTAATAGAGAATTGTTTGAGAAACTTGCGAATATGGTTAACGAATGGAAAATAACTTATAAATCAGTAAATGTGATAATGGGGGGAGACTTTAATATAGCACCTGATTCATGGTTAGACCGAAAACCCCAAAGAAGTACACAGTCTGTGTATAATGATACAATACTAAATCTGTGTACAACAACAAATGTGGTTGATTACTGGAGAATAACTAACCCGAACAGCGTTCAATATACATGGTTTAACCCCTCAGGCAACGGACAATGCTCAAGATTAGATTATTGGCTGATTACTAATGAACTATGTAAGGATGTTTCAAACTGTTTCATTTCAGCTTCCCCACTTACGGATCATTGTATGGTCACTATGTCTTTATCCATTTCTAAGGGGGCTTTTACACTGGGCTCGTTTGCTGCGGTCCGAGCCCGAGCGCGTTTGTTCCCGGCGCCCCCTGCAACGTTTGTCTGGATTCACACTCAACTTGATTCTATCGAACTCTGGTGCGTTTGCGTGCATCTTACGTCATTGCAAACGTGCACGGCGCATGATAGAAAACACGACGCAGGTCAATATATTGTGTTTTTTATTTGGTGCTATTATGCATAGCTGAGTAAACAACTAAGGTTAACAGTGTGTGTGTGTGTGTGTGTGTGTGTGTGTGTGTCGCATAAGCTGTCTTTCCGCTGCTTGCAAATGGACTCTTTTGAGGAGACAGTGGATTTCCATTAATTTGTTGCCCTGATTGCACGCACTATGCGCGAAAACACTGCAGACTCACTCTTGCTCGTATCCAAGGTAAATCTTCATCCCTTACGTGTGTTTTATTTAACTAAATACATCATAATCGGCTAAAACGCATGCGCAGGATACTTTACTTCCTGAAGAAGTGCGCACCCGAGTCCGTGTTGCTTTCACATACACGCGAACCGCAGCACGGTTCGGGAGCAACCGAACTCAGACCACCTCCTCCAGGTAGTCTCGGGTTCGGGACCCAGTGCGCGCTCGGGTCCACATGACAGCGTTCACATTAGCGATTTTTCATGCGAACCGTGCCCCGTTCCGAACTAAACTGCCAGTGTGAAAGCCCCCTAAGAAAACTCAGTTCTCTCCTAATATTTGGAAATTCAATAATGATTTGTTAAATAATGATAGCTTTTGTCAAAAGGTGATGACTCTCATTGAGGAGATTGAAAAGCTTGACATGTCTTGTATGAATAAATGGGAATGGTTTAAATTTAAGGTCAAAATATTAGCCGTTGATACAGGAAAATTCTTATCAATGATGAGAAAACAAAAACAAAAGGAATTGATTGGGGAAATAAATTTATTGGCAGTTAATTCACAAGAATCACCTGAAAACTCAGCAAAACTTAATGAGTTACAATCTCAGTTAGATGAGTTGTATTCGCAAAAAGCAAATGGAGCTTATATCCGCTCAAGAGCCCGATGGATTGAAAAAGGAGAAAAAAGTTCATCATATTTTTTCGGCCTTGAAAAACAAAGACAGACAAAGAAAAAAATTAATAAGCTTGCGATTAATGATATTATAATTGAAGATCATAAAGAAATCCAGAAAGAAATTTGGCTTTTCTATCGTAACCTTTATAGATCTAAATTTAAAAAGGTAGATTGTGATTCTTTATTTAAAAATATTACAGATAATATTCAAAAATTAAATGAGGATGATAAAAACTTAATCGATGATGAGTTGACTATAGCAGAAATAGATGTGGCATTAAAACAAATGAAAAATGGCAAATCACCAGGTATCGACGGTTTAACAACAGAATTTTTAAAGCATTTCTGGAAGGATATAAGGAAATTATTATATAATGCATTTTTGGAATGCATACAGAAAGGGAGCTTATCCCCTACAATGAAAACAGGATTAATAACCTTGCTGCCCAAACCCAAGAAACAATTGTTGTCACTAGATAACTGGAGACCAATAACTCTACTATGCACCGATTATAAGTTATTTGCCTTGGTTTATGCTAATCGTCTAAAACTTGTACTAGAAAAACTTGTTGAGGAGTTTCAATCAGCATTCATCAAGGGAAGGTATATTCAAAATCACATTAGGTTAATTCTTGATATGATCGATTATAATTCAATGATACAATCAGATAGCCTTATTTTATTTATAGATTTTTTTAAAGCATTTGATACCGTGGAGCATGAATTTATATTTACAACTATTAAAAAGTTTGGTTTTGGAGAAGGGTTTTGCAAGGTTATTAAAATGTTATATAATGATATTTATAGTTACATATCCCTCAATCCTGGAATGACTCCTAGAATTGAAATTTTATGTGGAATCAGACAGGGTTGTCCAATCTCTCCAAAATTGTTTATACTATGTACTCAAATGCTAGCTTACTTAATTGTCAACCATCCTCAATTAAAAGGAATAACCATTTGTGGCTATGAGTATCGAATCAGTCAATTTGATGATACAGTAATATTTTTAAAAGACAAATCTATAATTGAGAAAGCCCTGAATATTATTTCTTTTTTTTCAAGAGCATCGGGTCTGTGCTTAAACCTAAAAAAATGTGAATTGCTACCTTTGTATTTGTGTGATGAGGAAAGTTTAGATTCTATTCCAGTTAAAACTGAAGTAAAATACCTTGGTTTAACAATATCTAAAGATTCAAATACAAGAGAACTAGTAAATATAGAAGAGAGAATAAATAGTATGAAAAAATCTCTCAATCACTGGCTTATGAGAGATCTATGGGCAGAATCCTTTTGACAAAAGCAGAAGGAATATCTAAACTAATTTACCCATCTTATTCCCTTTATGTTTCTCCTCAACTGATAAAAAAGGTTAACTCTGTCATTTTTAATTTTATTTGGAAAAATAAAACTCATTATATAAAAAAATCCCAGATGATTAAAGACTATAAAAATGGAGGGCTGAAAGCCACTGAATTTGAATCAATGATTGGAGTACTTAAATTGAATTGGATAAAATCATACTTAGCACAGCCTAATTCAATGTGGTTTCATATACCAAAGTGTGTATTCAAGAGAGTCGGAGGACTGGAGTTTTTGCTGAAATGTGATTTTGAGATTACTAAATTGCCAATTAAGATTTCAAATTTTCACAAGCAGATTTTGCAATACTGGAAATTGATATTTACTCACAACTTCACCCCTCATGGATCCACCCTGTGGAATAATAGGACCATTGTGTCTAATAGGAAGTCGTTATTCAAACAAGAGTGGTTGGAGAAAAAAGTTTTATTTGTTGCTGATTTGATTGATGAAGTTGGTAATTTTATTCAATATAATTCTTTCATAGAGAAATTTGCGGTAAAATGTTCTTTTAGAGAATTTAATAGTGTTTGTAGAGCAATTCCTCTTCCACTAAAACAAACAATACAAAACACACTTACATATTCAAATGTATCTGTTAAATTGCCTGAGCTGAAGATTGGAGAAGTGTACATTTGGGATAAAAAATGTAATAACAAAGCAATTGGAAATTTAATTAAAAGTAAAGTTTTTTACGATTTCAATACACCAACAAAAGTTAGAATTAATGAAAATGAAACATTCAGTAAAAAGTATTGTTATTATCTTAAATGGCCAATTGTACCTAAAATAAAGGAGATGCAGTTTAGAATTATCAATAATGTTTATCCTGCTGCTGAAATCTTACGGAAAAGATTCCGTTTTGAAGTAGATTTATGCGGATTTTGCTCAAAAGAGCCTGAAACCATTGAACATCTATTTTTTTCTTGTCCGGTCACACTGAAATTCTGGCAGGATCTTTACAGCTGGCTAAGTATTGGTAATGATATTCCTTCACTGAATGTATCTCAGGTTTTGATATATGTAGACGGTCTCTCTAAAAATTTGTCATTGATGTTAAACGTTATTATTTCCTTGGGTAAATACCATATTCATAAAAGCAAGTGGAACAACAGTAAACCCTCTTTTATTTGTTTTAAAAATGAATTTAAGATTTATTTAGCATCCATTAAATACTTATCCAAAGATAATCAGTCCCTTTGTAAACTGTATAAAGACATGTATGAGTCTCTTTCTTTCTAATTTTTGTTTGTTTTTGTCTTAGATTTATTTATTTATTTTTTCCTTGCAATTTGTAACCCCCTTAAATGTTTGATCTATACTTTTGTTTATTGTACAAATTATGCAATTGTTTTTTTATTTGTTTTTTTGTTCTATGAACCTATGTAAGCATAGGCGTATATGCACAGATATATGAATGGAATTATTTTTTGTCTGCATATAATTGTTCCTTATTTGAGTTTGTAAATTGATACTGTTCAATAAAAAAAAAAAAAAAAAAAAAAAAAAAAAAAAGATTCTCAGACACCAGAGGCTAGTAGATCAACGACCTCAAAGCAGTTGGGACTTTCTTTAAAACGTCTTCTTCATTCGGGTTCTAACAGCGTGAGGGAGAGCAATAATGACCGCATTTTAGCAGATTTCTTTTGGACATAAAGCAATTGTTTACATCGCGAGACCTGATATCACGCGATACTTCCTGATGCGGCGGCCGGCGACCCACCGGCTCAAAGTTGCAAGTGCGGATTTTCCGCTCACGGGCACCAGGGGGGTGCGAAACAACCACCATTCAACCCGAAATAAGTAATATAACCATTCCAATTACTCCAATTACTCATTCCAAGCTGTTGAGTTAAGGTAAAAAAGTTATTTAGTTAACCTTTAAATTACATTCAGGGATGTTTTTAAAAAAAATAATAATAAAGTTATACTAACTTTACAATTACATAATCATATTTCTATGGTGGCTGTCAAAAAAGTTTACTGATTTATTCAAACATGCATCAAATATTGAACATTGAAAACTATAATGAATATGTAATGTGGTGCATATAATTATCAAAATGCTCCTCTCTAGATTAATTTTTTCTAGCTGAACAATGAGTTGAATATGTTTTTTCTTTTTTGTATGATTTATTTATCATTTTTATGATACATACAGGGTGAAAAGAAAATAAGTTAACAACCAAACAAACAAATAAACAGGTAGAAGTCAAGTCACCTTCATTTATATAGCGCTTTTAACAATATATATTGTTTCAAAGCCGCTTTACAGTGATAATAGGAAATTAAAGTGCCAGAGATTGTTTTTGCTTTATAGCAGCTCTAGAATAAAGTTATTGTCCAGCCAAAGTTAGTTTGAGTGATTCACTTCCATTACAAAGATCATTAGTTAATAACTTAGGGGCCACTTATTTGACAAGGCTTTGGTCACTTTAAGAAACAAAAAAGAATACAGTTGATAACAGTTACAAATACATCTGACTAAAGTTAATTAGAAACAAACAATCCTTCACTTGATAAAGGTTTGGTCATTTGCTTTGTGAACACACATACACAGACACACATAAATCATGGACATTATTAAAAAAGATTAAATGATCCTGAAAAAATATTCAAGCTCGTATTATTCGCAGTCAAAAATGAGTGCATTGAAAATTGAGACATATTTCCACATCTAGTGGAAGCTCATTTTTGAGATATCAACCTCAAATTTGCTTGTTTAGATTCATTGATTTTCTCACAGTTTTAGAGTTTTATGATTTTTTTTATGTTGTTGTTGAAAATACATATTTCGGTAACACTTTATTTTAGGGCTTTCACTTTTAACTAGTTGTCTATTAGCATGCATATTACTAGGATATTGACTGTTTATCAGTACTTATAAACCACATATTAATGCCATATTCTGCAAGACCTTTGTAAGGGGATATGGTTATCAGACCCAGGACCAGATATGATGAAAGAAGACCAGGAGTCAATCTAGTTTCAATCAAATAAGTAAAATTTTACTAAAGAATAGTTTGCAGTTAAATTGGTAGAATCAGAGTCAAGCAAGCTAACTCGACCTTACACAGAAATCTTACACCAGTTATACCTTTTCCAAAAACATGCATTGCATTAACATTCACTTCTGGTGAGCTAAGAGAACATGAAGTCTAAACAATAATACACTCATAGAAAGACAGCAGGGTACATTGACATTATTCAAGATAATTTGTCATCCGAGTCCATGTTGATCCCATGTTGACCTTGGGGGTCGTGAGAAGGGTCCCGAGATCTGCTGCTACATACCACGAGACCTGCACGGAACATGCAACGCATACACAAAAGCACAAAGAAAATAACTGTTCTACCAAGGTTGTAGAGAGCCTGAGCTCATTGTTATCAGGACGGACTACGCAAAACATACTGATAACACCTTCCCTCCTCAGAAGGAGTGCAGATAATATTCACTTTATTCTCTAGAGAAAGACACATGAAAGAAATACAATTCTGTGAACTAACTATGAACCAGATCATGTACGTCACATAGAGGTTGCAGAACCAACTAATAAGTCTTCAGGCATTCTGTCTTCCATTAATAATTAGCTGTTTTCTCCAATACAAAGAACCTGTTCTCGAGATCCTCATCCAGCGCCATAAAAAATAGTCACATGTAGTCATGTCTTAAAAGTATAGCAAAATATAATCAGAACTGCTGACAGCAAAATAGGATTAAAACTACATATGGATCACATTATGATTATGATTTGAATAGTAGGCTACACAAAATAGGATTAATATACAACTCAAAAGCATATATATTGATATAGTGAAGAGGCCAGGGATTTTGACCCCAACCCTTCATCTTATTGTACATCCCTTAATCCCTCACCATACCTAAACTTAAACCTAAAAAAACGACCTCATTAACTATTAATAAGAAGAAAATTAGGAGTTTATTGAGGCAAAAGTTGTAGTTAATAGTTTGCCATATTTTATCTGAACATTTTGAAATAGTAATTTTTTTGTTGTTGGATTTTTCATAATTTTTTTATTTTTAAATTCCCCAGTGTTGGAGTAACACTGAAGCAGTGCACGAACGTTCGTTTTGTTAATTAGATAATTAGGTGATAAATTAACTGATGATTGAGTATTAGTTATGAACACCTGATGAAACACTTCAGCAGAATCACTGAAGCAAAGAGAAACACAAGAACTACAGCTGACCTTCAACCACAGCCTCTGAGGCTGTTTACACAACACCGTTTTCAACTAAAAACGTAAAACTTTAAGTGTTTTGGCCATTTGGGGTGCCTGAAAATGCAATCTTTTGAAAACCGTTTTCAAAGTGCAAGTTCGTGAAAATGGTCTCTGTGTACGGTCTCTGAATACAATGACGTCATGCCATAGACAGTATATAAACTAGACACAGCGACCCCTTTGGATTCAATGGAGAAAATAAGAAGCTCTCACTTCCTGATGGCTGAGCGAACGCCGCAGACTCAAACTGAGCTTGACGACGTAGATGTGACTTGAGCAACCCATCTGTCTTCTAGTAGCTGTACCAAGAGAAATCTGAATCATTCCCTTCCGAAACTTGCAGAGACGGAGTGTGTGAGTAGGAGCTGTCCATGAGCTGGGAGCAGGAGAAACTTTTGCTAAGCATTCTGATTAATTATTTTGTCGTTTTGCCTCCACACGTTTCGGTGGACAAACAGATCAGTTGATTGTAAAATTAATTCTGTTACAATTCATTCTGAAAGCTGATCTAATTATTTTATACATACACAATTATAACTTGACACACACACACACACACACACACACACACACACGTTTGTTTTGCTATCCTTGTGAGGACATTCCATTGGCGTAAAGGATTTTATACTGGACAAACTGTATATTCTATCCCCCTACACTGTCCCTATCCCTAAACCTACCCGACACAGGAGACATTCTGCATTTTTACATTTTTAGAAAAACATTACGATCCCATACAAAAATGTAATATATGGCCATATATGTACTTATATTTTAAATAGCATGACATATATCTATACATATATTTGACTTTTCTGAGAACACAATATATGCCTGCAACATATATGAACATTTATGTGTCCAAACATGTGAAGAAAATATTTGAGTTCATCCATATATGACACCATATATCTGCATATATTACAGTATAGTATTGGTTTCTCGCATATATGGACAACATTAAGTATAAATATGTGACATACATATTTGTTTCCCACATATTTAATACAAGTATGTAAACATACATGCATGTGATACTGATGCATTGAAATAAGTACATATATGCATATATACGTATATGCGTCTTACATATATTTAACATTTATGTGCATATACTGGAAATGAATTGAAAATACTGTATATGAATTGGTCTACCATGTCTCTCAACACGTCAAGACCAGTGTTCAGCGGTGCTGCGTCTCTCAAAATTAGTTGGACAAAGTAAGCGTCGAAACTACACTCTCGCGTTTAGGAGTCAGGACATGACGGAATTGTCACTTGTAAAATCGGGCCAATATTGCATCGTAATTAAAGTTGATCATTTTAACTTCAAGTCTTATCAGTTTAAACATTCAAGCTGAGAGAGTTTACGGCTTCGGGAAGGGGCGGATGTGACACATGTCATTCAAGTCAAGTCAAGTCATCCTCATTTATATAGCGCTTTTAACAATGTAGATTGTTTCAAAGCAGCTTTACAGAGACAAACATATAATTTAGGGAAACAGACATTGTTTTGGCTTTATAGCAGTTCTTTAATTAAAGGCACACTGTGGAATTTTTGGCCACTAGGGTGCGCTCGACCTGTAATTTTCACGTCTAGTGCCCCTAGAGGCCACAAGCGCCGCAGCATTGTCGCAAAAGTCAACAAACAGTCAACCGGTCAACCTCCCGTGTCTTTATGTGTGTGCAGACGGCATTTGATTTGTATGTTGGAGAAAGTTAATCGATTCACTACTGACCCAAATAATAATATAAATATAAGATTAATAATATAAATCCTATAAAGAAAACAAATTGAATAAAAGTAGCATACGCAGAAAACAATGTCTGATGTAAGTCGCATTGACAAGGGTTGCCCAATCCTGCTCCTGCCGATCGTCTGTCCTGCACAGTTCATCTCCAACCCTAATCAAACACACCTGAAGCAAACAATTAACGTCTTCAGGATCTCTTTGCAATGGGTTGGAGATGAAATCGAGTAGTCGGGAAATCGTGTGTAACAAAACTGATATATTTCCGTTATTTGTAGTCTTCAGTTTGTTTTTCCTTTTACACAAATACAAACATATATGAGCTGAAAGGAAAAAAAAACACATTTACATTTACATTTGTATACGGCAGTATGTTGTGACTTATATCAGTTTTGTTACACGAATTCGCAGTAAATATTACATTATATATACACTTTTATGCCGATGTTTATTTTAAAATTTCAGTTTACAATAAGTGTACCTTTTATTCAATATAAAGGCTTGACTTCTTTGCCTGTTAGCTTTGTGTACTAACTCTGCTAACGTTTCTAACGTTAATGCTACCAGATGAATTGCATACAAATTAAACAAAAGCCTGTAGCTAGTTGTTAAGTTGCAGCCCTGTTTCGTTTCAAAATCGGAGGATAAAGTGTCTGCTGAATGCAAACCTATCCCAATATTTATAAAATTTATATTTGTACTAACATTTAGCTACCAGATTGATAATTCGCTAACTTACTCTACTAGCATTCCTTGTTACATTAAGTTAAATGGAGGACAATATAGAATCAGTAACATGGCCAGGCAAAGAACAAATTTGAAAAAATAGAGATATTGTGCAAGCAATATATTTAACTTACTAGTCCAAAAGCATGACGGCCAGGTCAGCATCGGTCGGGAATCCCTCATCCTCCTTTATCGCACGCCAGCGAGGGAACGCTTGACCAATGTTTATCCTCGTCCTTGCTTTTAGTTTATCACTCTCCCTTTTTCTTTTTTTGGTCTCCTCTGACAAAATCTTTGCTTTCTTCGCTTTCTTCCGAGTAGCTGTTGATTCAGCCATGACGACAACATACAGACGCCGGCAATCAAACGCGAGTTGAGCTCTCACGTTAGAATTTGAGGAAGTTGGGGTGGTGGGGGAAGTGACGTATGCCGTAAAGCGGTCGAATTTTGTAGTTCTTTTTGTGCCTGGGTTCCTACCCGAAACCCGAAGTTACATAGTGCTAGTAAAAGCGATACAGACACCTTCAGGCTTCGGCAGACGTGTCATTCAACCTATTGTAAGTCGATGTACCATCTCAATGGGTTTTGGTAATATATTATAAAGGTTGAAAAGTTCCACAGTGTGCCTTTAAGTTATTTTCCAGCTAAAATTTGTTTTGATTGATTCGCTTCCGTCGTAACGATCATTTTTTATTAAATTAGGGGCCGCTAAGATGACATTCTTTCTAGACAGACTTTAAACACGAACCTGTGATAAACGCTGATGTGGTTCACATGCGCATTAAGAATTGGTTCTATAGTTATGTGCGTTTGAATATATGTGTGCAGGTTTGTAATTCCCTACTTTAATTCATTTTGTCACTTTGGGGTAGGTTCGCGAAACGAATTTTCCTGACAACGCTTTATCTGTAGAGTGATAAAGGGATCCTCCATAGGGAGATGCTAGTTGGCACTTCAGCACTGCGTTGAAATCGGTTCCAGGTGAAAGGTCCTTCGTCAGATCTGGATACGGCCTGGATCCGGCAGGCTGCGAGAAAACCTTGGGATAAACAAAGACACTAAAATTAGCATAGATGCCATTCTTCTTATAATGTAACGAGTACATCAGGATTTAAGGGAAGTGTTCCCAGTTCCAGCTGACCTAATCTATGCAGCCTAACATTGAGTCGATAATGTGTTATGTGTATGCTAGATCAAAGAGATGTGTTTTTAGTCTAGCTTTGAACTGACAGACTGTGTCTGCTTCCCGAACAATGTTAGGAAGATTGTTCCAAAGTTTGAGCGCTAAATAGGAGAAGGATCTACCGCCAGCAGTCGATTTAGATATTCTAGGTATTATTAACTGGCCAGAATTTTGAGATCGCCATAGACGTGAAGGACTATAATGCGTTAATAGCTTGCTCAAGTACTGTGGAGATAAACCATTTAGTGCTTTGTAAGTAATCAGCAATATTTTAATATGTTCATACTTCCTGGTCCTGGTAAGAACTCGAGCTGCTGCATATTGAACCAGCTGTAGTTTGTGTATTAAGCGTGCAGGGTACCACCCAGTAGAGCATTACAATAATCATGAACACATTAACTAATTGTTCCGCATTTGTCATTGAGAGCATATGGCTTAATTTAAATATATTTTTAAGATTGAAAAATGCGGTTTTACAGATACTAGACACGTGTCTTTCAAATGAAAGATTGGTATCAAAGAGCACACCCAGGTTCCTGACCGATGACGAAGACTTAACAGAGCAGATTGGGTCGACTTAGCCAAAATTTTGAATGTTTACAACTCTCATGCCCCGTCTCCACTACCACCGATCACCCTCCCCTTGAATTTGTGCTCGTCAGTGTGTGTGCACCAGATCTTCTGTGAACGCAGAGTCTCTTCAGCATCGAAGCATAATTTTCTTTTCCTTGGTTGTTTTGGACCTCCTAGCTCTGGTTGTTAACCGAGGAATTGGAAGCTTGTTAGTAGATTTTCTCTCCGACATCACTCTTCGTGCAATCCAACACACCTGCGAACTTCAGGCGTGTGCATGTGATATTGTAATGTGCGCGGGGGAGGGGGAGAATCTGTGGCTTGTGCACAAACTGTGATTGACAGTCAGATCTCACACAGCACTACACTGATTGGACCAGAGGAACCGGGAGTGGTAGATTTTTGCAAAACAAATAACAGGCTCCAGGTGGAGGTAGAAGCGCGGGTTTTTTTTCTAAAACCAGCTGATTTATGTTGTTCTGTCTGAGCATAGTGTCGGTTTCAGTGAATATGATTAAAAAAATCTTGCCGAAGGCAGCTTTAAAATCACCAAGAATTAGTACTTTATCTGCAGCCAGTACTAACTCTGATAGAAAATCAGCAAATTGTTTGATAAAGTCTGTATGGTGGCCTGTATACAGTAGCCAGCACAAATGTTAAACGTGATTTATCATTTACACTAGATAGTGTTACATTTAGCAACAACACTTCAAAAGAATTATATTTTAAACAAGACTTCTTAGTAATTCTGAAGATATTACTATAAATTACAGCAGCACCTCCCCCTTTGCCTTTCAGACGAGGTTCATGTTTATAACAGTAATCTTGTGGGGTGGACCCATTTAAAGTAATATAATTTTCTGGTTTTAGCCAGGTGTCTGTCAAACACAGCACATCTAGGTTATATTCTGTAATCATATTATTAACAATACGCTTTATTTTATTTTTGTATTATTAACAATAATGCTTTTGATGAAGGGATTGAATATTCAGCAACCCGAGCTTTATCATTTATCATTAATTAAAGGATACTTTAAATATGAAACTAAAACCACCAGTAGGTGGCGGCAAGTCACTGTCTTAATAAGCGATTTGTTGAAGTCATTTATTCAACTGATTTGTTCAAACAGCTGATTCATTCAGAAAAAACAAGTGATTGTTCATTGAATCGTTAAAATTATTCATTCAAAATGCGGATTTCAGTAAAAAAATAAAAATCAAATCATCGCTGTCTGTTGGACTACGGCTTCATTATGAAATTCTCGTCGGCGATATAAAGTTAAAATTGACAATATTGTGTCCAAAAAGTAACTCACAATGTTAACTTTATTGTTAATTTAACTTTTGTATAAAATAAATAGCGCATTTCCAATTGTGCACAGGAAAACGGCACTCTTGCTCATGTGATATTCTAATAAAACAACATAATATGATATAAATATGACAAAAACTCATTTGGGGACATCTATAACTGCACTGATACATGACGCAGTGAAAGCAAGCATGAGAGACAAACGCTGTCAGCTCGCACTTGCAGTGCCTTAGCCTGGATGCCAGCCGAACTTAGCCCCGCCCACAGAATTTTTAGGTGGGGAAGTTTGGTCTGGACTCGATCCATTGAGGAGCTATTATGCCCGAACAAAAATTGTTCGGACCAATCAAATTGTCAGGGCGGGCTTTATACAATGATGAACAGATGAGCAACAGTAACCTAATCATCCACGTCATCAACGAGCGCTTCGGTTGAATTCAAATGACTGCCGCTGGAGAATTGAAATTTCACGAGTTCACACTTACAGATAAGTCAGATAGAATAATGCATATTTTGCGTGCTGTCCGAGGAGAGGCTCCGGCACGAATGTTAGGTGAGTTGACTGAATAAATATATGCTTCCTCTCATGCTGATAGTATAGACCGTAGGCCGACGTTAATTGTTTGATGACAAGTTGATTGGATTGATTAATTGTACGTGCTCCTTCCGAACTTTGTTTATAAAACATCATGGATTCCGCCATCGCGTCTGTAATAGAAGATATCGACAGAGCATTCATTTTAAAAGAGGAACAGAGAACCGCGATCAAGGCATTTGTCGATCGGAAAGATGAATAAAGAACATACGTCACTTACCACGTTGCTCTGATTGGTTGTAGGTCTATCCAATTGAGTTCAGAGACATTTTCCTTCCTAGTTCGGTTGAAACACGCCCCATAATCAATGCTCAATGGAGCAGTATTAGACTCACATTCTGACTAGAATCTGAGTATGACGACGTCAGGCTAGCAGTGCCTCGTACATAGTTAAAACAATGATTACAATATCATCATAGTTCATAGACAATATCGCACACTCCTAAGCACATAAAGAATTAACTTACAATTGAACTGACATTTACTCGTTTTCTTCTCTCTCTTGTGTGCAGGAGACAGAGATAGACTAATATGCTGTAGTGACGCGAATTGTCACATGAACAAGCAAATCCACCAAGATAGAATTAAAAAAATAATACGTAGGCCTACGCTAATTAGATGGTTTTAATTTTGAAAGCATTTAGATAAGTCTAAGTCAAAGTGTCATCTAATATTTAAGATCTTTCATAAGTAAAAATAAGACATTTTTTAAAAATAACTAATTTAAGACTTTTTTATGGCCTTAAGTTTAAAAAAATCTAATTTAAGACCTTTTAAGACTTAAGGATCCGCGGGGACCCTGTTTTTTCAAGGAATAGATCTGCCATGACTTCATCTCCAGGCTTTAAATAGTCCAAGTGAAAGTGAAAGTGAAGGCCAAGTATGGTAACCCATACTTGGAATTTGACCTCTGCATTTAACCCATCCAAGTAAGTGCACACACATTAGGAGCAGAGTAGTGAGTAGTGAACACACACACACACACTGCAAACGTGGATACACACACCCAGAGCAGCGGGCAGCCTTGAGTGGCGCCCGGGGAGCGATTGGGGGTTAGGTGCCTTGCTCAAGGACACCTCAGTCATATTCCTGCCGGTACTGGAATCGAACCAGCAACCTTTGGGTCACCAGTCCAACTCTGTTACCATTAGGCCATGACTGTCCTCCATATCCAGTTGAGATAAACATGATTACACATGGGGAAACAGCCACAAGGTATTGATTGTGTTGTGCGAGTAGTAATGGCTGTAGGACTCCCCTCTAGAATCAAAATTTTTCACCTTCCGTAACTGTAATGAGGGGTCGGAAGCATGTGTATCTATTTGCAGATTATCTTTAATAATCAAGATCAGGGTCAAACAGGCAGTGTTCAAACAACAGTGGCAGGAATATCAGAGGCAGAGCAGAAACAGAAACAATACCAGGCAAGAGTCAGAGCAGGCAGCAAAGCAGTCCAGAGAGCAAGAGCACAAGGCCAGGCGGCAGAGAATCAACAGTAGTCTAACAAGCCAAGATCATACACAGAAGGGTCATAGAATATCAAGGTAAACGCTTAGAAATGTCAGCCGGGGAAAAACAAGACTTCGCAATGAGGATCTTCTTCTTCCTCCCTTAGTTAATGGTGGAACAACTTTAAGTGCATACCGCCACCTACTGCACTGGAGTGTGTAACTACATATCACAATATAAACCCTATTAAGGTATCATATTAAGGTGCTCTCATATTCTGTTCACCAAGACTTTAAGAAATTTAAATAATGCCTTCCTGGTGATTCTTATCCCCTTTTCTTCTCCTTCTGTTCCCTATACCCCCATCAGAATCAAGGTGCTGTTCAGTCCTGTGTGATCTACTCTCAGTCTTGACATTATAATTTCGTCCTGCATGGTCCTTTCGCTATAATTTTTATTACTGACAGACTTTTGTATTTTATAGTAACTCCTTCCTCTCTTGTCTTCCTCCCACAATTTCTGCCATATTTCAGTGCCTTTCTTGTTAATGACTGCCTTTCCTTCTCCTTTTCCTAGTGGTATATGAACTGTTATTTCCTTTTTTAATGCCTCTTTTGCTAGTTTGTCTGCAGTCTCATTTCCATTTACTCCCTCGTGAGCTGGCACCCAACAAAACTGAACATCTATCCCTCCCCGATGTAATCTTAATAGGCTGTGAAACATTTCAATCAGCAGATCTTCTCTGACAGATGTCATTGACTGAATGCTTTTAATAACTGCTAGGGAGTCTGTGCTTAAAATCATCCTATCCGGTCTGACCTCTTCAACCCACTGTAATGCAATGATGACTGCCACTATTTCTGCACTATTTCTGCTGTATATACGGATAGTTTATCTGATAATCGTTTTGAGATATTAATTTTGAATTCTGGTATATGTATTCCCATTCCCACACCTTCCTGGTTATTTTTTGATCCATCTGTATAGATTTTAAGATAATAATTGAAACTTATTGATTATTGAAAGATAGATGCTTGTTCGTATTCCCACTTCCTCTATTCCCCATCCTTTTTTCTTTTCCAGTATACTTAAATCTGTTTTTACGTCTGGATAGAGCCAAGGTGGAATGTTACTGACTGGATTGGTTGTGGTGAAATCTAATGCTTCCATTCCATATTTCCTTACTTTCTTTTCCCCCGTCCACCCAAACCCATTTTAGTCTGATCCAGTATGCTAACGCTAGTTTTTCTCTTCTTAACTCCAGTGGTCTCTCCAGCTTCTATGAGTAGTGAATTAATGGGGGTGGTTTTAATGGCTCCAATGCATATCCGTAACGCTCTGTATTGTAATTTATTTATTTTTTCCAATGATGTTTTTGCTGCTGCCTCATATACTATGCAACCATAATCTATTGATGACCTCATGCATGTTCTGTATATGTCAGTTAGTGACTGTTTATCAGCACCCCAGTCACACCCAGCCACTGCTCTCAGTAAATTAATAACTGTTTTGCATTTAGTTTCCAATTGCTTTATATGTGTTTCCATGTATACTTACTATCAAACCATAATCCTAAATACTTAAATTCATGTACTTTTTCCATTGGCTGCTGATATAATAAAAGCTTTTCTACTTGACACTTACGCTTGTTTGTGAACACTGTATAGCAGGATTTGCTTGTTGATTTGTTTGCTTGTTGTTCTCTACTTTCCCTATTGCTTTCCTAATATTCTCTATCACATATGTCTCATTTCTTCCTGTCATCCATATGGCCCCATCATCTGCATATAAAGCTGATTTAATGTGTCTATCTAAATCTAAAAATATGTCATTAATCATAATGTTGAATAATATAGGGCTAATTGCACTGCCCTGGGGAATACCATTATTTACCTTAAACTCAGAAACTTCTGATCCAACCTTTACTCTAATTGTTCGCAATGAGTGTGAATGCTGCTTAAGTAGAGCAGATAATGGAAAACACATGTGCAGGTGATTAGTCTCTGTACGGGGTGCATGGGAAATGTAGTCCGGGAAAGCCAATACTCAGGTGAGGGTGCCCTCCGGTGGCCATCAGAGAGAGCCACAGAGGTCTGATTCATGACAATAACAAACTTTCGCTGCAGTCAATGACACAAGTAAACAAGTAAAAGGAAAACACTCCTTGAATGCAGTTGGCATAGTGGCCTTAATGGTTTCTTTTGGGAGCCAGATAATAAGAGGGCGCAAGACTTCCTTCATTTTATCAATTCAGAATGAGATAACCTTACTGGCAACACTCTGCGACACATGAAACTTCCTACCAAGGTCACCCAATACACAATTTAATTTCAATTTTATCAGTGTCATTAGTGTCTGGTCACGCACTGACAAAACAAAAGCCCTTTCAGCCAATCCCTCTAAGGTGGAAACAATAGAGTTGAAGGTTTCCAGTGAGACTCCAATGTAGAGGAATGAATCGGCATCACTCTGAAGCATGGAGTAGCTGAAATCTTCAGTTTGTGTTGTGGCATCATTGGCCGTCTCGCTAACACCCTGCTGTTCACCATAGTTGTGATCCCAAAGCGATGGATCTTCCCACTGGGTGGAAATAGTGCTGTATGATGGTTGTGGCACCTCAGGTATGCCCTCATCCTCCTGGTCTATCACTTCTGCTGTTGCTGTAAAAAAGAGCACATAGGCTACATGTTAAACTCTACAGTTTCTGTCCATGTTTCTCACACTGACAACATTACAGTAAAGGCTTATGATAAATGGTGATGGACACTCTTCCTTGCTCAGGCTAACAACTACCTGGCCCACATAACATTAGAAGCTAGCTCTACGATAGCCCTCAGTGGAGTTCATAGCTCTAAACCTAAAGTAACATTCAGTAGACAAAGGCATAAACCACTAATGGTCATGTTTTTAAATTTTCTAAAAAGTTTGAAATCTTCTTTGAATTGTTAAAACAACCAACAACAGCACATGTGGAGCCTGAACTCATTCTCTCACTGCTGGTGCAGGTCGAGCTACGAACCGGAAGTAGGCAACCGGAGTCGTCGTCAAGGGAGTGCGCATTGTTTAGAGCAGAATAAGGTGAATAGCAACGCCAACAGACAAGGAACAGACTGAAACACATTGCTTAAATATACAGAACAGAAGACTGGAAAGCAAGACACAGCTGGGACAAATGAACTCATAACTAATTAACAAGACAGGGATTAAATCACAGAGGCACATGGGCAAACTGGGTGTCACAGGCAAACATAACATGAACACAGACACTAAACGTGACAGATGTACTGGAAATGCAATTCAGCTTTTTTTTCCTTTCTTTTCAGAACTGATGGAAGAGAGCGAGGAGAGTGAAGAACTGAGTGAAGTGGAGGAGGAGGGTGAAGAACTGAGTGAAGTGGAGGAGGAGAGTGAAGAACTGATTGAAGTGGAGGAGGAGAGTGAAGAACTGAGTGAAGTGGAGGAGGAACATCATGTCAAACCTGGAGAAAAACCTTTGAGTCGCTCAAAGACTAAAAATACATTTTTAAAGAAAAGAAGAGCCAAGAAATCTACAACCTGCACTCTGTGTGGAAAGAGTGTCTCAAGCAAACAAAATCTTGAGCTTCACATGAGAATCCACACTGGAGAGAAGCCGTTCAAATGTGATCAGTGTGGAAAGAGATTCACAGCCAAACAAAATCTTGAGCGTCACATGAGAGTTCACACTGGAGAGAAGCCGCTCTCATGTGATCAGTGCGGAAAAACATTTCTTAGGTCATCACACCTGAAGAGACACCTGACAGTTCATACGAAGGAGAAGCCACATTCATGTTCTGTGTGTGGAAAGAGTTTTTCACGGCTGCCATATTTACATAAACATCAGAAAACTCATACTGGTGTCAGAGAGTACATGTGCTTTGAGTGTGAGAAGACTTTTATGACAGCGAAATGTTTAAAACTGCACCAGAGGATCCACACTGGAGAAAAACCTTACAAGTGTTCACACTGTGACAAGAGATTCAGTCAGTCATCATCTCTGAAATCACATGAGAGGATCCACACTGGAGAAAAACCTTACAAGTGTTCACACTGTGACAAGAGATTCATTCAGTCAGTAAATCTGAAAACGCATGAGAAGATCCACAGCGGAGAGAAGCCGCACACGTGTGATCAGTGTGGAAAGAGTTTCACATACAAACAAAATCTGAAGATTCACATGAGAGTTCACACGGGAGAAAAGCCATTTACATGTGATCAATGTGGAAAGAGTTTCACATGCAAACAAAGTCTTAAGACTCACATGAGAGTTCACACTGGAGAGAAGCCGTTCACATGCAATCAATGTGGGAATAGTTTCAGTAGATCTTCACACCTTAAAGAACACATGAGAATCCACACCGGAGAGAAGCCATTCACATGTGATCATTGCGGCAAAACATTTCTCAGGGCATTAAACCTGAAGGCACACCTGACAGTTCATACGAAGGAGAAGCCATATTCATGTTCTGTGTGTGGAAAGAGTTTTTCACTGCTGTATAGTTTACAATTACACCAGAAAATACACACTGGTGTGAGAGAGTACATGTGCTTTGAGTGTGAGAAGACTTTTATGACAGCGAAATGTTTAAAACTGCACCAGAGGATCCACACTGGAGAAAAACCTTACATGTGTTCACACTGTGACAAGAGATTCAGTGATTCATCATCTCTGAAATCACATGAGAGAATCCACACTGGAGAAAAACCTTACAAGTGTTCACACTGTGACAAGAGATTCAGTCAGTCATCATCTCTGAAATCACATGAGAGAATCCACAGCGGAGAAAAACCTTACAAGTGTTCACACTGTGACAAGAGCTTTGGTCTGTCATCTCATCTGAAAACACATGAGAAGATCCACAGTGGAGAAAAACCTTACAAGTGTTCACACTGTGACAAGAGATTCAGTGTGTCAGCTAATCTGAAATCACATGAGAAGATCCACACTGGAGACAAACCTTACAAGTGTTCACATTGTGACAAGAGATTCAGTCAGTCAACACATCTGAAATTACATGAGAGGATCCACAGTGGAGAAAAACCTTACAAGTGTTCACACTGTGACAAGAGATTCAGTCAATCAACACATGTGAAAACACATGAGAGGATCCACACTGGAGAAAAACCTTACAAGTGTTCACAGTGTGACAAGAGATTCAGTCGATCAACACATGTGAAAACACATGAGAGGATCCACACTGGAGAAAAACCTTACAAGTGTTCACACTGTGACAAGAGATTCAATCAGTCAACACATCTGAAATTACATGAGAGGATCCACACTGGAGAAAAACCTTACAAGTGTTTACACTGTGACAAGAGATTCAGTGATTCATCATCTCTGAAATCACATGAGAAGATCCACACTGGAGAAAAACCTTGCAAGTGTTCACACTGTGACAAGAGATTCAGTCGATCAGAACATCTGAAAACACATGCGAGGATCCACAGCAGAGAAAAGACGCACACGTGTGATCAGTGTGGAAAGAGTTTCTCTATTAAAAGTCACCTGAAGATACACATGAAGATCCATACAGTGGAGAAACCACATCAACACAGTCTGAGATCACGGTAAGAAGTTTTTCTTTATGTGCTGAGAAACAAAATCTGAATCATCCAGGTTGTGAATGAGACCGACACCTGATGTGATTGTAAAGCGCTTACAGTAGTAAATAGTAGCGCTATATAAATGCCTCATTCATTCATTAGTTTCCTAACAGCCACGATGAGCAACAGACATGAATGGTTTCTATTAACTCGTGTTCAACCCAAAATGAATGTGTGAGATAATAAAATCAGTCTGAGCACTGCAAAATCACTCTCTGACAATATACATAGCAGCGCTGTGCAACTTACTCTCTTACCAAACTAGTGATTTAAAACACAAATCATCTTCATGATATTAAAATAGATCATAATTGTGCACAGCAGTTATGATGTGATATGATGACAGCAGGTATGATGTGATTAAAGGTTGTATCAGTGATTTCTGGCCCAAAAATAAATGTCTAATCTTTCCTAACGATCCGCTAGCTGCCCGCCCCATAAGTATGCCGTCCAAAAAACGCGTCTCTGTAGGCAGCCTATAGGCTCTGAGATCTGCACACAAAAACAAATGGGTACAACCACCACTCAAAACCAAAATAAAGTGTTCCAACCAATCACTGACAGGGGCGGGTGTTGCTCCGATTTCGCGTCCAGCCGTGCACGAGCGCAAAACCTCACAACACACGCCCCTGTCAGTGATTGGTTGGAACACTTTATTTTGGTTTTGAGTGGTGGTTGTACCCATTTGTTTTTGTGTGCAGATCTCAGAGCCTAGGCTGCCTACAGAGACGCGGTTTTTGGATGGCATGCTTATGGGGCGGGCAGCTAGCGGACCGTTAGGAAAGATTAGACATTTATTTTTGGGCCTGAAATCACTGATACAACCTTTAAAATGACTATGAAACTCAACAGTGATCTTGACTTTGGGCTTCACTTTTCATTTCAAGTTTGTCTCTAATTTGAAATCTCACTTGATTTAATGTTTCTTTCAGACCTGATGGACGTGAACAAGAAAGGAAAAACAGAAGCCAAAAAATGGGTCTCCTGCCCTCAGTGTAAAAAACACTTCACATGTAAATCAAGGCTGAAGATTCACATGAGAGTTCACACTGGGAAGAAGCGGCTCAGGCTTTCTCTCTGAAATCACATCTTCTCATTCTGAAGAAAGACCATTTAACTGTGATCAGTGCGGTAAAACGTTTCATTGGGCATCAGCCCTGAATAGACACTTGAAGATTCACACAAAGGAGAATATTCATTAGTAATATTACAGCAGAAAAAACATGGCGGTGTGTGTTTCAGTGCAGGAAGTCCTTTACTGCGGATGATAGAAAGAGATGAACTGAAAGAGCACCAGAAAATTCACCCTGGAAAAACCTTTGGAGGCAAAGTTCAGGAGCTGAAGTAGAGGCCTTAACACTTTTAATAGAGACATAAATCTGACATCAATTTTTGACTCGTTCATTCATTGTTTTTCATTAGAACATGTAGTTTCTCTTTTCACCTCTTCCATGGAAACGCACGATATACGTTCATGTATCTTTGAAACTGGACTCTTTTCTTCTCTTCTTCTCTTGAGATGATTTGGCTCTTATAAGTCAGTAAAGAGAGAGATCTGTCTAATTCCCTTTTACTTTTTCTAAATTTTTGTATTTGCTTCATGTAATATTGATTAAACTCTTTACTCATTTTATCAACATCTCATTGTTATTGTCCTTTTTTAATTTTCTGCTGATTCTGCTTAAATTAAGAGCAATTTCTTCATTTTGGTTCTGAAATTTATTAAAGGGCACCTATTATGCAAAATTCACTTTTACATGCTGTTTGAACATAAATGTGTGTTGGCAGTGTGTGAGCAAAACCACCCTAGAATGATAAAAATCCACCCAGTGTTTTTTTTACAATCTCCATAATTCATATGCACTCTCTCAGAATGAGCTGTTCTAAGATTCAGCTTTTTGTGACGTAGAACATGGGAAAGGGGTTTGATTGACAGTGTGGTTGAGGCAGACCCCTCCCTCGGTGATCTGATCCTCCATTGTTGTTTCAACGACAGCCGGACCGCTGTTCTGAAGATTTGTGCTGCCTTCTAGAAAATGCCTCCTAAGAAAAATAAGTGTTTTGTTGTGGGCTGTAATACTTCGCATAGTTGTTTGCACTTGCTTCCGACATCAGAGCCACTGAAAACGCAGTGGGTGGATTTTATTTATGAAGGAAATGCGCCTCTTACACTCCCGAAGTACGTTTATGTTTGCTCAAATCATTTTGAGAGTGACTGTTTTTTGAACGGCGGTCAATTCAAAGCAGGTTTTGCTACAAAATTAATCCTCAAGGGTGGATCGTTGCCTAGTGTTCGCGATCCAACGACAATTCCTGAAGAAGTAAGTGTATTTTATGATTTCTGAGGTGTTTTCAAACATCTGCGTCAACATTATCACAGTTTGTGTGTGTCTGTGTGTGTGTTGCACAGCGATGACAACGCAATGAGTTCATAAATGTATCAAATAACCATTCCGAGACATCCTGGTCCATTCTCGATCGTGTTTCTTCAGCCGGAGTCTCTTCGTCATCTGGGTCGGACTCTGGTTCAAACATGTATGGCCGAATGCCATACACAATCTCGGGTCTATCACTCTCGGCCATTATGGTTCTACCGACTGTTAATTGCCATAGTTATGCAAGTTACGCCCACATCCAGCGGCAGGGTGGGGATTAGCAGCTCATTTGCATTTAAGGTCGTCTGCCTCAAAACAGCTTGTTTCAAAACAGGCCCCAAAAATGACACATTCAAATGGTTATAATAAATTAACTGGGGGGTATTTTGTGCTGAAACTTCACAAATACATTCTGGGGACACCCAAGACCAATATTACATCTTGTAAAAAGGGCCATAATAGGTGCCCTTTAAGTATCCTGATATGAATGCTTTTGAGCTTTCCGTGTTTTAAACTTCTCAACAGAGCTTTTAAATGCTTAACTAAATTATTTTTCACTGCACACATGACTGACATTGAATGAGATTGCTGTCTGTCTACGTTATTAACAGTTTCACCCTTGATATCCACTATCATATATACATAGAGCACACTGTAACTATTAAGTAATTATGCAAAAGTCATGTTCCTCCAGGTCCGCCTGCTCTCTGAAGACCCTTCTGAGATTTGTCTGCCGTGACATGGAAGGAAAACCAAACTACATCGGTATTTGAGTGGCAAGTCCTGCCCTTCGATACCCTGTGTAGCCCATGCTGTGCCAGTTGATCCATACCATACCATACCCAGTGAATGCTGAAAGTCCTGGTCCGATGGGGCCAGCACGACAACATCATCTGCAAAAAGCAGAGACGAATCGTGTGGTCCCAAACCTGACACCCTCCTGCCCCTGGCTGCACCAAGAAATTTTGTCCATAAAAAATTATGAACAGAAATGGCCACAAAGGGCAGCCCTTCCAGAGTCCAACATGCACCGGGAAACAGTCCGACTTATTGCCGGCAATGCAAAACAAGCTCCTGCTCTGGTCGTACAGGGACCGGACAGCCCTTAGCAACAGGATGCTGTGAGTGACTTTGTCGAATGCCCTCTCCAAATCCACAAAGCACATGTGGACTTGTTGGGCAAACTCCCACAAACCCTCCAGCACCCTGTAGAGGGTAAAGAGCTGGTCCAGTGTTACACGACCGGGATGAAAACCGCACTGTTCTTCCTGAATCTGAGGTTCTACTATCGGCCGTCTTCTCCTCTCCAGTACCCTGGCATAGACTTTCCCGGGGAGGCTGAGAAGTGTGCTCCTCCTGTAGTTGGAACACACCCTC
This sequence comes from Gila robusta, assembly GCA_030770095.1. Classification (NCBI taxonomy): domain Eukaryota; kingdom Metazoa; phylum Chordata; class Actinopteri; order Cypriniformes; family Leuciscidae; genus Gila; species Gila robusta. The sequence continues at coordinate 465,318 of JAVALU010002400.1, forward strand.
CAGTCCCCCTTCTTAAAAAGAGGGACCACCACCCCGGTCTGCAAGCCCAAAGGTACTGTCCCCGACCGCCACGTGATGTTGCAGAGGCGTGTCGGCCAAGACAGCCTCACAACATCCAGAGACTTGAGATACTGAGGGTGGATCTCATCCACCCCCGGTGCCTTGCCACAGAGGAGCTTCTTAACTACCTCTGTGACTTCAGCTTGGGTGATGGACGAGTCCACCTCCGAGCCCCCAGCCTCTGCTTCATCAATGGAAGACTTGAAGGTGGGATTGAGGAGATCCTCGAAGTATTCCTTCCACCGTCCGATGACATCCCCTGTCGAGGTCAGCTGCCCGCCTTCACCTTTCCCAGGGACCCCAAGAAGGCCAGGTACTCTACACTGCAGTTCAGCCCGTAGGCGTGCACGACAGTGAGAGACCTATCCCCGACCCCAAGGCACAGTGAAGCGACCCTCTCGTTCTCCGGCGCTGAACACATGGCGGCTGAGCTATATAAGCAAACCCATACCAGCCCGCCGCCTCTCACCATAGGCAACTCCAAAGTGGTAAAGAGTCCATCCTCTCTCCAGAAGTGTGGTTCCAGAGCCCAAGCCGTGCTTGGAGGTGATCCCAACTATCTCTAGTCGGTAACTCTCAACCTCAAGCACAATCTCAGGCTCCTTCCCCGCCAGCGAGGTGACAATCCACGTCCCTAGAGCTAGTTTCTGTGTCCAAGTATCAGGTCGTCGAGGCCCCCGCCTTCGACTGCCGCCTGATCCTCTAAGCACCAGCCCCTTACGGTCCCTCCTACAGGTGGTGAGCCCACGGGAGGGCGGCCCCACGTCACTCCTTTGGGCTAAGTCTGGCCGGACCCCATTGGGGGAGGCCCGGCCACTAGGTGCTCTCATATGAACAACCCCGGGCCTGGCTCCAGGGTGGGACATCACGATCCTCGATCTTATTTCCATCATAAGGGTTTTTGAACCACTCTTAGTCTGACCCGTCACCTAGGAACTGTTTGCCTTGGGAGACCCTACCAGGGGCATATAGCCCTGGACAACATAGCTCCTAGGGTCATTTGGGTATTCAAACCCCTCCCACATTTATTTTGAATTAAGGTACTCTGCATTTATTTTGTATGATTTACAATTACTTATAGCCATATTCTTATTCCTATCCTGTGCGTTGGTTGCATTCTGATGGCATTAATAATACTTTAGACAAGACAAAATACCTCCAGCGGTAAAGAGTGGGCTATCTTCAATTAATACCGAGTGGCATAAGACTTGCTAAGCGCACTTTCAAAATGATCACGATAAAACAGATCATCGCGCACATTCAACCCGGGGACTGGTTCATAGCGGTGGATCTGAAAGATGCATATACTTTCACATTCAGATAGCCCTCATCACAGGCGCTTCCTGAGATTCATGTTCGAATGTGTCACGCCCCTCATGTTCACAGTCCCGAAAAACAGTGCTTTTTGAGACTATCAGAGGGGAGCGCGTTCTCGACGACTAATGCATTCATAGCACAACCCTATGTGTTCTGCATATTTTCATCATGCGGTGGTTTCAGCTGTCTACCCTATTATTGTGTTTGTGCACTTCGCTCATCCCGCAGATTTATTCCAGAGGCTGTGATATAGGTATAACCCGCTTGTAACAGCTGGTCTGATGTTTTATGCACCAGTACACTTGTTGCTTCATTATTGACACTCCCTGTAATATATTATTCCCGCGTCGGCATGACCGTGTTTAGCTCCTTCGGTGCTGAAGGAGCCGGCAAAGTTTTGGCACTCTGCCAGCTAGATGCATGAGTGTTTCAACCAGGTCCAGTACCCAAACTTGGTGAGGTGGGGCTTCAGTTCTTTGTTGTATTCATCTGCTATGGCATGACAGCTTTTGTGCAGGACAAAGCTCTGGGTACATCAGAAGTTACTGGGACTATTGGAAGCTGTACAAAGTAGGCAACACAGGCCGTAATTTCAATTTTAATTGACAGTAAAACAAAGTCAGAAAACGTCTCGGGTTACGACTGTAACAAGACGCTGCGTCGAGAATCGACACATTGGGGAACGCCTTCAGCGTGACGCGTCTGAAGCCTGTGTAAAACTAGGCCAATCATGATTGGTGTTGCGTCATGACGTCAGCCGTGACGTCGCATGTGACGGTGAGCGGAAGCTATAAAAGGACGGAGTAACATAGCAGCGTCAGCTTTTGATCGTTCGAAGCAAGTCGTTCTCAGGAGCGCGAGAAGTGTGGCCGAGGGACACAGCGTCTCGTTCCCTTCTCAGGGAACGAGGGTTACAGTCGTAACTCGAGACGTTCCCTTTCGAGGGAACTCGCGCTGCGTCGAGAAACGACACATTGGGGAACGAAATTCCCACTGCGCCACACTGAGAGAATACGCCCTGATGTGAAGCAAACTGGCACACTCAAGACGAGAGAACACGTGAACCCGGTGTAGAAGGCAGATCCAAACTGTAGTGTTTTATAAAAGTGTGAGGGGAAGCCCACCCTGCAGCATCACAGACTTCTTGGAGGGAAACTCCTGCTAGCAGAGCCTGAGAGGAAGACACTCCCCTAGTGGAGTGGGCTCTTAACGCCAGAGGTGAAGGCAAATAACGCACCTCGTAAGCTGAAGAAATTGTTTCCACTATCCATCTGCTAATAGTTTGTTTTGAAGCAGGTGACCCCTTCCTTGGGGACCCAAAGCACACAAGTAGCTGATCTGATTTCTTCCAGCCCGAAGTTCTTTGCACATAGATCTCCAGGGCTCGGATCGGGCATAGTAGATGTAACTTTGATTGCTCATCCGACACATGCGGTGGAGGATGGAAGGCCTGGAGAATTATAGACCGTGCCACATTTGACGGCACCTTAGGCACATAGCCAGGTCTAGGGTGGAGAATGGTCTTTACTTTGCCGGGAGCAAACTCGAGGCAAGCAGGAGCGACAGATAGAGCCTGCATCGTCCCCGACTCTCTTTAGGGACGTGATGGCGAGCAGGAACGCTACTTTAAACGACATACATTTCTCAGTCACCTCATCCGAAGGTTCGAAGGGTGCCAGGGACAACCCCTCAAGAACCACTGCCAGATCCCACGTGGGGACCCTGGACTGGATGCCAGGCCTCATCCTCCTAACTCCACAAAGGAAACGTACTATAAGTGGGTGTCTCCCCAAGGTGCCCACCCCTAGAGGCATGTGGAAGGCAGCTACGGCCGCCACATAGACCTTAAGCGTGGACGGGGAGAGCCCGTCCGAGAAACGACTCTGGAGGAACTCCAGCACTGAAGCCACTGGGCAGTTAACTGGGTCCACTTGATGTTCTCTGCACCATAAAGGAATACATTCCATTTTAATGCATACAGTTTCCTCGTGGAGGGGGCTCTAGAGTTTAAAATGGTCTCGACAACCTCAATTGAGAGACCGGCATTTAAGAGTTGGTCCCCCTCAGGGGCCAGACCCACAGATGGTCGAGGGTGAAATATTGTGGCCTCGGCCTGAGACAGAAGGTCCCTCCTGACCGGAATTTGCCACGGAGGGCCTGCCAGAAGAACCATAATGTCCGAAAACCACACTTGGGCCGGCCAGTACGGGGCTACTAGGAGTAGGCTGATCCCGTACCTCCGGACTCTCTCTAGAACCCCTGGGAGCAGAGCGATCGGGGGAAATGCATACAGACGTAGCCTCGGCCACGTCTGCACCATGGCATCCAGTCCCAGAGGAGCTGGATGCATGAGGGAGTACCAGAGAGGACAGTGGGTGTTCTCTTGAGAGGCAAACAGGTCCACTTCCGCCCGACCGAACTCCCTCCATATCATCTCCACCACCTCAGAGTGGAGTTTCCATTCCCCGGGCCTCAGCCCCTGTCTCGACAGGATGTCTGCCCCCACATTGCTGTCCCCAGGGATAAACATGGCTCTGAGTGACAGAAGTTTTCCCTGGGACCACAGGAGAACCTGATGTGCCAGTCTGCACAGAGGGTGCGATCTCAGGCCCCCCTGTCAATTTATATATATCCCGAAGCGCACGTAGCGGCGGGAAGCACACATCGATTTCCTGAGGGCTCCGTGAAGGAGCGAGATGTTGTTGCTCGATCACAGGGGGGTCCACCGTCAGAGGCCTGCGCAACACGTCAGGGCCTCTTTGTTGAAGCCTTCCTAGCCTGAATGACAGTCCTCAGATCTGCCCTTGGTCTGGAAGACTTGGACTGAGAGTGTTGCCCCTGGCTCCAGGCCTTTTTCGGGGGAGCACGAGAAGCAACACTCTCTTTCTGCTGCTGCTGGTGTGAGGAGCTGGCGGTCGCCTCATGGGACTGCCCCCTGGCAGCAGACCCATGAGACTTGGAACGACGGGGGGAGATGAAATGTTTGAGTGCGGCTGACTTTCGTTTCGTCTCCTGAAACCTCTCGACGACAGTGTCGACTGCGTCGCCGAAGAGGCCAGAAGACGAAATTGGGGCATCGAGGAGGAAAGCCCTGTCCTTCTCCCCGATGCCCGACAGATTCAGCCACAGGTGTCTCTCCGTGGCTACCAGTGCTGCCATAGAGCGGCCATTTATGGTGCCGTCTCTTGGGTAGCACGGAGAGACCGGTCGACCGCTCGACGCATTTCTTGAATGTCGTCGAACGCGACCTCCCCGCTGTTGTCCACCTCTTTGTGGAGGTCGGCCTGGTACGCCTGCAGTAGCCCCATCGTGTGCAGGCATGCACCAGCCCGACCTGCCGCCATATATGCCTTCACAACAAGCGCCGAAGTGGTACGGCAGGGCTTGGAGGGAAGTGCCGGAGCCCTCAGGGACGATGCAGCATCGGGCGAGAGATGAGATGCAAAATTCTCTTCAACCCGAGGCATCGTCCCATAGCCCTTCTCCCTCGACCCCATAATATTAGAATATATATGGACATTGGGGCTAGAGAGACGAGAAGAGAAGGGCTTGTTCCACGATCTCGACACCTCAGTGTGGAGATCGGTAAAAAATGGAAGACTCCGGCATGGAGGTTGTGGCCGGGCTTGCAGGAAGCGCTCATCAAGCATACTTTTTTTCGTCGCTTCCTGCTTTTCTAGGGGCCATTCGATTTTTAATTTACCCACAGCCCGGGTCACAACCTCCAGCAACTCCTCAAAGGCAGGAGAATGTGTTGATGGAGTTTCACATTCACCTGCCTCGATGTTCAAACTATCTGACCCCTCAGAGCCAGATAGATCGAACATCGGGTCCTCTTCGCGGGCGGAAGAAGCCGCTGGGCAGGCTTCCACCTCGCGAGCGGGACCGCGGGAACTGGCCGATGAATGCTGGGAAAGGGCTGAAGCCGTCTCAGCATTATCAGCCAGATCCCTTTGCGATCCCCGTGAATGTAAGCGCTGCGCCGCCTCGACAGATCCATGGGGAGCGCGTGCCTGGCCTGATTCATCGAACAGACCGAGGCGGGAGCGGAGCGTTCTCATGGGCATTTGATCACAGTTCGCACAGACAGAATGACAAAAATGCCAATAACTAATTTTCGACCAAAAACCGAGTTACAGTCTTTTGTCTTTGCACGGCAGTTTAGTACATAGTAAAGCGCTATATAAATGACTCATTTATGTATTCATTACTGTCTTAACAGCCACGATGAGCAACGGACATTTTGTTGTTTGATTGGTTTCTATTAACTCGTGTTCATATGTGTTATATAGACATTCTTAATGAACTTTCAGTGACTTGAGGAGAGAGAGGGGGAAAGAGAGAGGAGGATGCAGAGATAAGGAAGAAGAAAAGTTTGTACAGGCGATGTCCTGTGCTCTGTCTTTGCTATCTTCTGTCCAGGGTGCATTTTATGACTTTATTGCAGGGTGAGTTTTGTCTTAGCAGGAAAATCAGTTCTTACAAGGGCACAAGGAAACATGGGGTTACAGTACACGTGCATGTACCATGTTACACTGTTACCTGCTAAAATGTCAAGATACCAACACATGATAAAAAATAATTTTGATAAAAAATGAGCAAATGTCAAAATGAAAACACAGATACTTTGGCTACATGACAAAAGTAAGAAATGTATTTTACCTGTTCTCTTCGACCGACAGCTGAATGCAATGCTCTGGCTCGTTTAAAATTTTTCAAAATGGTAGAAATGTTTATATCACGTTATCGCGAGAACCGTGATCTCTACTAACTATCAAGTCTCGCGTTGCCAGTAGACATGTCTCAGTAGGGCTGTTGCCATCTAGCGGTTGAGAAATGTAATTGCATTTGTAAGAAATTAATGCTTAACAGAACTGTATAACTTTACTCTGTCATTCTCGTTGGCATAACAATACGCGACAGCGTACAGTCACTTCTCACTTACCGAAATGCCCAAGAACGCTCTTAAAGTGACAGCATAACATAAACTAGAACCTTTCTTAAAAGGAACCCCGACTAGTGGGGCAAGTTGGCCTTATACGATTAGCGTGGGAATCAGCTATAAAAAGGTGATACAAAAACACTTCAAATGGTTTTGTTTTTATTAAAAAAAGATGAAAATCCAATCACTCGTAGGCCGCCATAGTTATTCACGTCTCAGTGCATTCTGGGTAGTGACGTGTAAAGGTTGCATACTGTCAATGGATTGCAGCAGTACCGGCAAGCTAGCTAAGTTTTGACAGTAGCGACTAGTGAGATGAACACGTCTGCCGTTCAGCCTTTTCAGTTTGAACCCGAGCTCACCATAGGCTTAAATCAGGAGAATAGCGTGGAAGACGATAGGCCTGAACATTATCAGAGAGTTAAGAAAGCGAGAGTGGGGCAAAACAGATGGTGTCTGTGCGGCAACTGCTTGCCAATGCCAAGCGAGAATGAGAGCGTTTGCTGTAAAGAGCTTCCCTTTTTGTCGGCAGCTGTCCAGGGTAGGCTAAGTATAGGGTTGATCAGACAATCATACTATCAGTATGAATAATTTAATAAGTGCTACTGCCCTCGTTTGCTTTATTTTCCCCAAGCAGTCACTATGTCACAAAAATACCCTCTCCCCCCTTACACTGAACAAAGTCAACACTGTTTTGCTCATCTACGTCATGTACATTTAAAATCTTACAATTACAATATTTTTATTAATAATTACCATTGCACTGAATTGCCTTGCAATACATATTTAAAAACTTAAATCTCAAGACTATTATATGGACTATTCCTTCCCTCTACAATTGTTATTGTATAACAACATGCTTTGATTGTATTTACAGATACTCCGTGTATCAGAGCACATGAAAACTTTAATGCAGTTTGCCTCAATAAAGATGTTTTATGGGCGGCTCTCGTCAGCCTCCATGATCGGCATATGGTCTACCAAATCGTAACCAGGTCACTAATAGGCAAGTCAAACGTGAACATGGTTATCTGAGTATGCCTACATAGTAGCCTACCTACACTGTAGCCTATAAAAAAAAGTTAACTGGACTATGGGCTTCAGTGAGGGCTTCAGTTGTTTTATTGGTTAAGACAAACAGCTTAAATCATTATTTCATAATGAAATAGTATAATTGTTTTTAAAATTCTGCATTTTAGGTCTTACAGATATGCTTTATATCATCAGTTTACATGGTGGATGCATGGCTGGCTAGGGAGAAGAGTCTGCAGAGTCATTCCATCATGTGCTGTTAACAAAATAAGAAATGTCTACTCTGAACCAAGTGGAATCTATACAGGGTTTGAATATGAAGACAATGATCGTGCAGAAGTAGATGAGGCATGGAGAGATTTTAATAACATATAGCTGGATAGTTTTTGGCAAGAGCACAAGCTATGCTTACAACCAAATGTTTATGGTTTAAATAAAAACGTTGCATGTACTCCAATATTAAATGTTTGTTTGAAGTACTACATGTGCTTAGCTAGAATTCAAAATTAAAGATATTGTACATTTGAACTATGCTGGTGTGTACATCATGTGTTCGTAATGATGCAGCTACTTGAAACATGAAAACTGCTGTGTTTGAAAAATTATCTGTGATCTGGATAGTCTGTCTTGTGGAGCCATGACATGTGTTGGATTAACTCTCATGTCCATGACTTGTTTTGAATCTAACACAGAGGAGAGAACATCTTCAATCATAGCTGTCATATAGTCATTTTCAACAGGCATTGATCTTGCTCTGAATGTCTTGTAGACTTTGCTCCATGAGATTTTGAACTTGGGTTCACCAACACTCTCTCCATCTTGAAAAACAGCCTGTTCAAAAACAGAAATATGGAAAATAGATACGTTAAATAAATAGAGGTGTTAGGAAGAGTTTGATGTGCAATATCCAGTGTCACATAGGCTGCGTTTACACTTGGCATTAACATGCGATCACCGTACACTCTCAGAAAATAAAGTACATAATTGTACCTTTAGGGGTACAATGGCTTGTCACTGGGGCTGTACCCTCAAGGGTACAATATTGTACCCTTGGTATAGGGTACATATTTGTACCTTTGTGATTTGTACCTTAAGAGATCAATCTTGTACCTGTGGTGACAATTTTGTACCTTTATTTAACAGTACAAAAATGGACCCTTCAAAGATGGTACAAAATTGGCTTTGACAGGGTACAATTGTTCACTATAATGAGATTTATATATATATATATATATATATACACACACTGAATTAAAATCAGAACTCATTAAATCCTTTTAATTTTCACATTTTCCAACATTTCATTTTAAACTCAATGTCTAACTGTGACATATAAATGATTATCATCTGAGTAAGAGTCATTTGCCTGAAAGTCCATTTCATCTCCTTTCATCTCGACGTCGGTTACTTCTATGCCTGCTTCTGATATTTTCTGAAGGACCTCCTCGGTTGAAAGCCCTAGAAGAACCATGAGTAACCGTGCTATGACTTCTTCTCCACCGATGGCCAAAAGAATTAAAGACCGAAAACTGGACGTTCTTTTAAATTGAGATTCAAGCAGCCAATCAGGGCTGGCTCTACAAACACTCTCAGAAAAAAAAAGTACATAATTGTAATTGTCTTTAGGGGTACAATGGCTTGTCACTGGGGCTGTACCCTCAAGGGTACAATACTGTACCTTAACCTTTAAAAGAAAACGGTACATATATGTACCTTTTAATGCTTTTTGACCCTCAAAAAGGTACATATATGTACCTTGAGGTCCAACAGCAAAATCTCCAGTGTTAATTGAACTCTTCTGGGAGTTTATAACTCCAGACTCTTTATATGACTTTATATGACTCCAGACTAAAGTTAATGATCTAATTAAGTGATTAATTGAGTTATGATTCACCATTATTGAAGACACCTGATGTTAACAAGCAGAATCACTGAAGGAGAAAATATAATTTTTAAGACACCGTTATGGTGATCAGTGTGTGCTTTAGTTGGGCTCTTGACCCTTAGATAATTAATTTTATATTTTGTTTGGCTGTTGTATCTGAGCTATAACTGCCAGATGAACAAAGAAAAAAAATGATCAGGTCATGTTGATAGTGTTTTGACATAATCATAATATGCTTGAATCATTGAACTCATTTAGAATCTAATCTCAGACTTAAATGTATATTGTTGATTACAGAATCACTGTGATTCTACAGCAAATGATATCCAGCATTTTCAATATAATCCAAAATATTTCTTAAAAGTTATTCTGATCAAAATACTTTTAAAAAAATTATTTTATGAAGACACACTGACATCAATAATCAGGCTGTGAATCTCAACAATGGTGACAATAATAAAGCATGTTGCAGTGCATTCTGGGTGCTACCAATCAAAACTCATTCATGGCTCTCATCATGCATTGCGGTATGAATAAATTATGATCCGAATTGTTTTACTAATTTCCTTTCCCCAATTGAATATTCTTTTTGTCACCATTGTTGAGATTCATACACTAATTCTTGATGTCTGTGTGTGCCTAAAATAAAGATTTGTTTTATCAGAAAAGCTTCTAAGAAATCCTTACCATTAGAAATATCTGGATTTTATTCTGTAGAATCACAGGCTGCTGTAATCAACAATATACATTTAAGTCAGCTATTAGACTTTAGATGAGTTCAGTGATTCAGGTCAAATTATGATTATGTAAAAACATAACCAACACTACCTGCTCAACTTTTCTCAAAAACTTTTCTCTTTGTTCATCTGGCAGTTATAACTCAAATACAACAGAGAAACAAAATCTAACTTGGACAGTTTAAGGGTCAAGAGCCCAACTAAAGCAAACACTGATCACCATAACGGTGTCTTATTTTTTAAATTTTCTCCTTTAGTGATTCTGCTTGTTAACATCAGGTGTCTTCAATAATGGTCAATCATCACTCAATTAATCACTTAATTAGCTCATTAACTTTAACAATCTTGATTGTTAATTTAACATTCATATTTGAACACTTTAACACTCTTGAGTCTGGAGCCATATAAACTCCCAGGAGAGTTCATTTAACTGGAGTTTTTGCTGTGTTATAATGATTTAATATCATTAAATTGACTTATAAAACTTTGATTTCCTTTATTTCAAGGCTACTTAAATATAGTGATAAGTTAAAAATCTACCTTAAATGATTAAGGTATCCTTAATACCTTAAAAAAAAGATTTTTTTTTTACAAAAAAAAAGAGAAAATTCACTTAGCAGAGGCTGTCTTTTGATATTGTACCTTAACCTTTAAAAGAAACGGTATATGTACCTTTTAATGCTTGGGGACATATATGTACCTTTTTGACCCTCAAAAAGGTACATATATGTACCTTGGGGGACAGAAATGGACTCCTACTGTACCCCTATTTCTGACAGTGTAATCCGATCATTAGCCAATCAGGACACGGTGCATTTACATTTGATCATATAAAGTATCCTCTGTATCTGGATAACGATCGGAAGTCTTCCTGACTAATATTTAAATGAGGTCTGTAGCAGGACACCAAATTAAGAGTAAAGATGATACAAATTAAGCAATGTCTCAATTGCTTTCACTCACTCACTCACTCACTCACTCACTCACTTTACTTTCCTATGCAATCTCCAGTCTCAGATCAAATAGCCTACGTTTTTTGAATGAACGAATATTTCCTAGAGCTGATCATACAAAAATAGAAAAACATGTAAACAAATTTAAGACTATTTTGGCTATACTAATCGCTGGTCTAATTTAGGGCTAGCCAAGCCATTAAACGTAGACCACTGATTGCCTCGATTTCGCCGGGTGGGCTAAAAGCAGACTGCACATAGCGGCAGACATCCCAGCGGGCACCTTGACGTCAATTTAACGTCAATATGACATCAAACATTATATCAAAATGACGTCACGAAATAGGTCAAAAATGAAAGTCATATTGACGTCAAAGTGTCTATGTCAATTTGATGTGATTAATTGAGTGATGATTGGCCACTATTGAAGACACCTGATGTTAACAAGCAGAATCACTGAAGGAGAAAATCACAATTTTAAGCCACCATTTTGGTGATCAATGTTTGCTTTAGTTGGGCTCTTGACCCTAAAGTTTTTAATTTTAGAGTTTGTTTGGCTGTTAAAACTGAGTGGTGAACAGCCAGATGAACAAAGAGTAAAGGTGATCTGATGATGTTGGTAATGTTTTGACGAAATCATCATTTGACCTGAATCACTGAACTCATTTAGAGTCTAATCTCTAATTTATGTTTATATTGGTAATTAAAGCATCATGGTATGCTACAGCATACAATCCTGAATTGTTAATTTAATCCAAAGGATTTCCTAAAAGTTTTTCTGATATAACAATTGTGTGTTTTAGGCAGACACAGACATCTAGAATCAGTGTATGAATCTCAACAATGGTGACAAACAGAATATTCAATTAGGAAAAGGAAATTACTAAAACAAATCAGATCATAATTTATTCATACCGCAAAGCATGATGGAAGCCATTTATGAGTTTTGATTGGTGGCACCCAGAATGCACTGCAACTTATTACTGTCACCACTGTTGAAATTCACAGGCTGATTATTGATATCAGTGTGGCCAAATGAAATTAAAAAAAAATATATATATTTCTTTTTTGGTGATTCTGCTTGTTAACATTAGGTGTCTTCAATAATCACATCAGCAGAGATCAAAATCTTGATGCCAATATGACTTTCATTTTTGACCTGTGTACAGTGTGTATACATTTCATGTATACTGAAATTAATCCTGTTAACAGTAATATAATGTTAATGTTATGTTAACAGTGTAACATAGTTCCACTTAGTACACATATCTCTAGTTTCATTTCAACTGACCACACTGTTAACGTTAATGCAGTCTCTTCCTATATTTACAGAAAATTGCTGCAAATGGTCATTGCTGTTTTCTACGTATATGTAATATGTAATGTATATGTAATTTCTACGAAATTGGGAGCACCCAATTTCCCTCCTAAATTAAACACAACAACATATTTGCCAGTGTAAGACTGGAAAAACTGAAAGGACTTTAAGAGAGAGCCACTCTCTGAGAAAACAAAGGAAATTAACATTCAAACTACCCCTGATGCACTATTGAGACGAAGGTCTCACCTCTCTCATCCTAATCTACATTTCTCTCCCCCATTCTTCATCCTGGCAGAGATCTCCCAAACTCACACAAGAATCTAAATGGTTTAATGTGAATGATTATCATCGAATTTTATACATGTTTGATATTATTTGAAATGTCTCGTGCGACTGGTACAAATGTCTTATTCCCAAAGAAGTAAACCGAAAGGTAATAAAGTTCTTAGGCAGTTTAGAAATATCTTCCACAGCCTCCAATACTGGAGGGTGTGTCTTTGAGTCAACACCTTCTGACCATTTGACTGAATGCTAATTTTCCACTGCTAGCAAATGGTAACTGGCAGGTAAATTTCCACTGTGGAGGAGGCTTAGATTTGAAATGAGGTCTGAGTATATAAATGAAACGCAGTGAGGGCTCTGGGCCTTTCTGTATCTCAGATCAGCCCGTGAATGCTGAGGGTCGCAGAGACTCAGCATTCATGTATGTCTTTGTCGGGTAAACTTTTTCCTCTTTGTTCTAGAGCTTTTGATGTTTTGCATTGAATAGCTTTGAATTGATTATGAAATTGTAATGATACATTTACCTGACATATTAAATTGTGATATTTGATTATTCTAATTGACTTTGACATTATTTTCATTCAAGAGTTAAAAGAATAGTAAAACATTCGCTCACATTTAATGATTGACAGATATCATTAAAACCCTTTTCATTTATGGAGTCAGATGAAATAACGAGAAAATACATATGAGAAAATGTATTCCATTTAACCAAAAATACTTGCTGCGAGAAAAGACAGTAACATGCAGAGACCTTCACCACTAATTCAAATACCGCCATTGGATCGAGTTAGACGGCCTTACAAAGTGGTGACCCAGCCTCCGTGATCTCGCATCAGAAGCGAGCAACATCTTATCCAACAAAGTATTGGGATTTTGAAATTTTGAAGATCTTCTCTTTCTTCCGCCATTATGGTGTCAACTTTTTCGGACTTTTTTTAGAAGTGTTGAGAAAATGTTGTTTGCATTGTTACGGATCGGAAAGCCATTTATTTAGTCCGGAACTGAAACACGTGAGGACGTGATAGTGGCGGCGCAGATGAAGAATGAAAACCCTTGTTAATAGATTTTAAAGATATCCTTGTTTGCCTACGCAACGAGAAACGAAACCTAAATTGGAAAACATCTTCCAAATTATATTCTGATACTCGATGAAGAGCTGTAAATTTGAGCCTCAAGATTTAAAGTCAGCATGTTTTCTCCATTGTTGCATGGCCTTGTTGCAACAAACGAGCAACACCCCAGCCAGCACAGCCATGTGGGGCCCACGTGGGTTTGACCTGGGCTATCTAACTGGGACCCAGCCAGTTTTGTTCATGGTTTCCATGTAGGCCCCACATGGGTTTGCCCAGATGAAATGAACACTGCTCAGTGTGCACACTACAGGCTGTTAAATGCAACACATATCAGTGTTGGAGTTAATGAGATAATTAATTGATTGAATAATGATTGAGCTTTATTGATGAACACCTGCTGTTAACAAGCAGAATCACTGAAGAAAAGAGAAACACAAGATGAAATCAACTGAAGATAAAATACACGAAATCTCTCAAGATCGGATTAAACAACTCCACAAACAGCATTACCAGCTTCACTTATTACTAACCAGGTTGACTTTATTTCTGGTAGACGTCTACAGAAGTTCTTATTGAGAATTAAGAGAGGTTAAGATGTTGATTATTTATTGAAAATAATAGTTTGGTTTGATGTCACCATTGTGATGATCAGTGTTTGCTTTAGTTGGGCTCCTGGCCTTTTTAATATTAGTTTTTCTCTGCTCAGTTGTATCTGATTGTTATGTTGAGAACAGCAAGAGAAAATGCAATCAGATGCTATAAACTGATTGATGATCAGAATATAATCATCATGTAGCGGCTTAACTCACAAATATTTTGTGTGAGTTTTATACAGGTGATATGTTATTCATTTTGTTTTATTGTTGTGATTCTACAGCAAAAGATCCAGCAATTTTTTATCAGAACATCAGATTATTTTTAAAACATCATTTACACATTTTGGACTTCTGCAATTTTTACTCACACACAGACATCAAGAATCAGCATATGAATCGCTACAATGGTGACATGTTTCATGGTGCAATGCATTCTGGGAGCCATTGACAAGTTTTGTATGATGCACCCAGAATGCATTGCACCATGAAGCTGGTCACCATTGTTGAGATTCATATGCTGATTAGTGATTATTGATGTCTGTGTGTGAGTAAAAACTGCAGAAGTCCAAAATGTGTAAATGATGTTTTAAAAATAATCTGATGTTCTGATTAAAAATGTGCTGGATCTTTTGCTGTAGAATCACAATAATAAAACAAAATAAATAACATGCCACCCGTATAAAGCTCACACACAATGATTTTGTTCTTATCATCAATCAGTTTATAGCATCTGATTGCATTTTCGCTTGCTGTTCTCAACATAACAATCAGATACAACTGAGCAGAAAAAAACTACTGTTAAAAAATCAATATCCCAACTAAAGCAAACACTTATCACCATAATGGTGACATCAAACCAAACTATTATTTTCAATAAGTAATCAACATCTTAACCTCTGTTAATTTTCAATAAGAACTTCTGTAAACGTCTACCAGAAATAAAGTAAACCTGGTTAGTAATAAGTGAAGCTGGTAATGCTGTTTGTGGAGTTGTTTAATCAGATCTTGAGAGATTTAATGTATTGTATCTTCAGGTGATTTCATCTAAGGCTGTGGCTGGAAGTAATTCTTGTGTTTCTCTTTTCGTCAGTGATTCTGCTTGTTAACAGCAGGTGTTCATCAATAAAGCTCAATCATTATTTAATCAATTAATTATCTCATTAACTCCAACACTGATATGTGTTGCATTTAACAGCCTGTAGTGTGCACACTGAGCAGTGTTCATTTCATCTGGGCAAACCCATGTGGGGCCTACATGGAAACCATGGACAAAACTGGCTGGGTCCCAGTTAGATAGCCCA
Source organism: Gila robusta (assembly GCA_030770095.1). Lineage (NCBI taxonomy): Eukaryota > Metazoa > Chordata > Actinopteri > Cypriniformes > Leuciscidae > Gila > Gila robusta. Next base: position 480,820 of record JAVALU010002400.1, read on the forward strand.
GGTCAATCCCACATGGGCCCCACATGGCTGTGCTGGCTGGGCAATGTGTAATGTTAGTATGAAAAGTGTATGTATGCATAGTATGTTCTCAATCCTTCCTCCAGCGCCAGGCCGCCGCAGCAGGCCCTAAGTAAGCCCCGCTGTAGATTCAGCCCCGGTCAGTCCACACTCTCAACGTCTGCCGGGTCAACTCCGTGAGTGCTCAGCTTAAAACCTTTCTGTCCCTGATTGAACTTCGCATCGCTTCAGTTGAATCACGAGCAAGTTATGCTATCTGGATACTAATTTGATGGGGGAACACGCGTTTTAAGTAGTTTCTGTGCAAATTAAAAAGTATTAAAGTTATAGCATAAATGTAGCCTATTTTATTTTTGCTGCACCCCTGGGGTAGCATGTATTACAAGTAGGTAATTAAAACCCACAGCTTCACTGTTGGTTTTTCTGATTCAGAACGAACAAATCGACAGGGAATGTGACCCATAGAAATTATGAAAATAAACTAAATAAACTGAGAAAATAGAAATGACGAAAATAAACTAAATAAACAGAGAAAATAAGAACATTTTTAAACGTTTAATAATCGATCTCTCAGCTCCGCACTGTTTCTGCTGAGCTCGGGATTCCAATTGCACAGGTTAAAACCATGGGTTCAGCCTCGTCCATTTGAATTCTGGGCATTAACTTACAGTTGATTTCCAGGCCTCACTGCACAAAAAAACAAAACAAAAAAAACATATAGGATATTTCCGATCTCATCCACCTTCCCAGACAGTCTAAACTGTTCTAAACGCGAACTGTTATCTTTGCTCGGCCACTTAAACTTCAGATGTGCATAATCCTGCAAGGATTTAATCTCTCACCTCCTCTTCACCTCCTCTTCGTCTTTTTAACGCGCAAGAAGACTAGCATCGGCCCGCCAGGCCCCAATCTACTCCTCCCTTCGCTCGGCCTCACACCACAGGAACTCAATTTGCCCAGGTAATTTTCTCCACTGCCGCAGCAGTGATGTCTCCTCTGCTCCAGCAGGAGCTCTGTTCTCTGGCTAATTTTCTCCACTGCCGCAGCAGTGATGTCTCCTCTGCTCCAGCAGGAGCTCTGTTCTCTGGCTAATTTTCTACACTGCCATAGCAGTGATGTCTCCTCTGCTACAGCAGGAGCTCTGTTTCTCTGGCTAATTTTCTACACTGCCACAGCAGTGATGTCTCCTCTGCTCCCGCAGGAGCTCTTTTTCTCTGGCTAATTTTCTACACTGCCGCAGCAGTGTTGTCTCCTCAGCTCCAGAGGTGTTTTAACATTCCCGTTAAAACCCCTAATTGATGATTTTTTTTCTGTCCAGCGAGCATTGGTCTCCCAGTGGACGTAGCATGCATCTGTTTCCTCTTTCTCTGTCCAGCGAGCATTGGTCTCCCAGCGGATTTTGCATGCATCTGTTTCTTCTTTCTCTGTCCAGCGAGCATTGGTCTACCAGCGGACGTTGCATGCATCTATGTTTCCTCTTTCTCCATCCAGCGAGCAGCACGCCAAATACGCATTATACTTTATTCCCTTTTAATTGTATGTAAGTGTGAACTTGTGAAATGGATAGTGACAGAAAGAGGGGTACAGCTGAACATGACCGTCTTTTCAGGGTCAAACCTCTCATGGACACTATTCGTCGTAAAGCCATCTATCATCCTAAAAGAAACTTAGCTGTGGAAGCAGTACATTTTTATCAGAACATCAGATTATTTTTAAAACATCATTTACACATTTTGGACTTCTGCAGTTTTTACTCACACACAGACATCAATAATCAGCATATGAATCTCAACAATGGTGACATGCTTCATGGTGCAATGCATTCTGGGTGCATCATACAAAACTTGTCAATGGCTCCCAGAATGCATTGCACCATGAAACATGTCACCATTGTAGCGATTCATATGCTGATTCTTGATGTCTGTGTGTGAGTAAAAATTGCAGAAGTCCAAAATGTGTAAATGATGGTTTAAAAATAATCTGATGTTCTGATAAAAATTTGCTGGATCTTTTGCTGTAGAATCACAACAATAAAACAAAATGAATAACATATCACCTGTATAAAACTCACACAAAATATTAGTGAGTTAAGCCGCTACATGATGATTATATTCTGATCGTCAATCAGTTTATAGCATCTGATTGCATTTTCTCTTGCTGTTCTCAACATAACAATCAGATACAACTGAGCAGAGAAAAACTAGTATTAAAAAGTCAAGAGCCCAACTAAAGCAAACACTGATCATCACAATGGTGACATCAAACCAAACTATTATTTTCAATAAATAATCAACATCTTAACCTCTCTTAATTCTCAATAAGAACTTCTGTAGACGTCTACCAGAAATAAAGTCAACCTGGTTAGTAATAAGTGAAGCTGGTAATGCTGTTTGTGGAGTTGTTTAATCAGATCTTGAGAGATTTCGTGTATTTTATCTTCAGTTGATTTCATCTTGTGTTTCTCTTTTCTTCAGTGATTCTGCTTGTTAACAGCAGGTGTTCATCAATAAAGCTCAATCATTATTCAATCAATTAATTATCTCATTAACTCCAACACTGATATGTGTTGCATTTAACAGCCTGTAGTGTGCACACTGAGCAGTGTTCATTTCATCTGGGCAAACCCATGTGGGGCCTACATGGAAACCATGGACAAAACTGGCTGGGTCCCAGTTAGATAGCACAGGTCAAACCCACGTGGGCCCCACATGGCTGTGCTGGCTGGGTAGTGCTAACAACCATTCACACATGTAATGTACTTATAACTATGTGTTTCAAAAGTGTAGTTAGTAGCTGTTTTAAGCAAAACTTAAAGGGTTAGTTCACCCAAAAATGAAAATTAAGTCATAAATTACTCACCCCCATGCTGTACCAACCCCGTAAGACCTTCGTTCATCTTCGGAACACAAATGAAGATATTTTTGATTAAATCTGAGAGCTGGATCACTGCTACATAGGCTGCCTAAGGGAATGAAACTTGACGGCCGAGAAAGTCATTAAAGAACTTGTTTAAATATTCCATGTGCCTAAAGTGGCTCAACTATAAGTTTATCAAGCGACGAGACTACGTTTTTTCCGAAAAAAAAAACATAAATAACGACTTTATTCGACTATTCCTTTTCTTCCTTGTGGGCCTGAGATTAGAGTTCAAGAGATTTCCACGACGCATGCGCGAGAACTGAACAAGAAGTATTAGAAGAAGAACGTCCTCTTCTCAGTTCTCGCGCATGCGTTGTGGAAATCTCTTCAACTCTCGCCTCAGGCCCACAAGGAAGAAATGGAATAGTCGAATAAAGTCGTTATTTATGTGTTTTTTTTTGTTTTTCGCTTGATAAACTTATAGTTGAGCCACTGTAGGCACATGGAATATTTAAACATGTTCTTTAATGACTTTCTCGGCCGTCAAGTTTCATTCCCTTAGGCAGCCTACACTGTAAAAAATATTTTAGCAATTTAGTTATTTCAACTTATTTTTTTGAGTAGATATAACTAGATTGTCCAGACAACAAGAAATTTCAAGTTTTCTTGTCCTCAACTAGACTGAAAGTTGAATGAACAAGTAAAATTGTTATTTTAACTCAAAAATGTATGTTTAAACAACTGCACTAGATTTTCAGTTGAATGAACAAGTATACTTGTTATTTTAACTAATAAATGTAAGTTGAAACAACTGCACTACATTTTCTGCAGGTTTTACTTCAATTATACTCTAATGCTTTGATAGTAAACTAAACTTAATTTATCTATCTATCGTGTCTTCAGAAGAAATAGACTGATACAGAGTAAGTGTGACATTTTATATAGTGAAAGTGATTGTTGCGAGTTCTTAGTTCGTAATAAGCGTTTCATAGTCTTCTGTTAACAAATAATATAATAATAAATCATACATTAAATTCATAAGTGCAAATGAACATTAGTAAAAGCATTTTTTTCCAGAATTATTCACAGCAAAAACTCCAGTGTTAAATTAACTCTCCTGGGAGTTTATATGGCTTGTTAAAGTTGGGAGTGTTAAAGTTAAAGAGCTAATTAAGTGATTCATTGAGTGATGATTGACCATTATTGAAGACAACTGATGTTAACAAGCAGAATCACCAAAGGATAAAATCTAATTTTTTAAGCCACCATTATGGTGATTAATGTTTGCTTTAGTTGGTCTTGTGACCCTTCAACTGTTAACATTATATTTTGTTTCAGCTGTTGTATTTGAGTTACAACTGCCAGATGATCAAAGAGAAAAGGTGATCTGACGGTGTTGGTTACGTTTTGATATAATCATCACTTGACTTGCATCACAAAGCTCATTTAAAGCCTTATCTCTGACTTTAAATGTATAATGTTGATTACAACATCACAGTGATTGTACAGTACAATATCTAGAAATGTCTAAATAATCCAAAGGATTTCTTAACAGTTGTTCTGATAAAAAAAATATATTTTTTTTTTGTAGGCACAGACATAAAGAATCAGTGTATGAATCTCAACAATGGTGACAAACAGAATATTCAATTAGGAAAAGGATATTACTAAAACATTTCAGATCATAATTTATTCATACCGCAATGCATGGTGGGAGCCATTAATGAGTTGTGATTGATGGCACCCAGATTGCACTGCAACATGCTTTATAATTGTCACCATTGTTGAGATTCACAGGCTGATTATTGATGTCAGTGTGTCTAAATAAAATCATTTTTCAGAGTGTTTTGATCAGAAAAACTTTTAAGAAATATTTTGGACTATATTAAAAAAGTGTGAATATCGTTTGCTATAGAATCAATAAAAAACTCTCAAGTAATGAGTATGTTAAAACATAACCAACACCATCAGAATCACCTTTTCTCTTTGATCATCTGGTAATTATAACTCAGATACAACTGCCAAACAAAATCTAATATTTACAGTTTAAGGGTCACGAGCCCAACTAAAGCAAACACTGATCACTATAATGGTGGCTAAAAATTTGATTTTCAAAACACCACTTTAGTTGGCTGAACTTATTGGATGTAGTTTAGAAAACTTAACTTTAGTTGGCCAAACTTATTGGATGTAGTTTAGAAAACTTAACTTTAGTTGGCCAAACTTAGATTCAAAGTTTACTTAACTAAATTAAATCAGTTCATTGTACTTTATAATATGTCAGGTAAACCTTTCCAAATTTGTCAGGTACACTTTTCAAAATAAGTTAGTTAAACTCAAAAAAAACCATGAAAAAAGATAACACAAAATAATGAGTTAAGTCAACAAACATTTTTTTACAGTGTATGTAGCAGTGATCCACCTCTCAGATTTAATCAAAAATATCTTCATTTGTGTTCCGAAGATGAACGAAGGTCTTACGAGGTTGGTACAGCATGGGGGTGAGTAATTAATGACTTAATTTTAATTTTTGGGTGAACTAACCCTTTAAGTTAGTAAGCAAAACGATGCTTAGGGCAAGGGGGTAGCAACAGGACAATAGTACAGAGACTGACAGGTCAGATGGAAGGGCTAACGTTAATGTTATGAGAGTATTAAAATATGGGATATTTGACAGGAAAATACTAAAACGGGAAGACAGTGGGAAAAGAGCTCAAATACGTGAGAAACCCGGAAAAAACGGGAGGGTTGACAGCTAACGTTACTAACTATAGATTTGAAACACATAGTTAAAAGTACATTTGTGAATGGTTGTTAGCACTAACGGTTACTAAACTAGCAGCTAGGTGGAGCACATTTTAAAGTTACTTTTGTCCGGATTACTGTGTTCCCACTGTTTGCCGACTCTTTGTTGGGAATTTCATATGGATCCAAACCGTTAAAAGTGCCAACTCGGCTGCTTCTCCTCGTTCGACTTGCTGTATGTTTACATTCGCGAAGCTGTCAACATGGCGGCCACGCCAAGTAATGACGTCACGACGCCCAAGCCCTATTGTTAAACTCAAAGTATTGAGTTTCTGGTTTGGCGAGGGCACATTTATCAGGGCGGATGGTTAGTCCTGCAGCTTTGATGCGTTCAACACCTCCTTAAAGGGATACTCCACTTTTTTTGGAAATAGGCAGGGGTGTGAAGTAACGAATTACAAATACTCACGTTACTGTAATTAAGTAGTTTTTTTCAGAAATTGTACTTTTTTGAGTAGTTTAAAAATTGTGTAATTTTACTTTTACTTGAGTACATTTTAAGTGATGTATCGGTACTTTTTCTCCGCTATGTTCCTTCTGTTTGTGGTCGTTACTCGTTACATGCTTGTTTTAATTTTATTTTATTTTTATCTATGGCGGCAAATCAATGCCAATAATAACCGAGCGCACAACTGATGTTGGGCGCGCGGTAAATGACTTTCGCGAGAGAATAACAGATTACACGCGAGGAAACGGGAACTCGCGAGCTCATTCATACTCTGCGCACGCTCATGACATCTCCTCTGCACGCAATACAAGCCCTCGCGTGATCATTCCACACGCTCTCGCTCTTGATCTGCTCTCGCCTGTTGGTTTTGCTCGCTCGAACAATTTTATTTTTGACAGTCGAGGGGCGGGACTTCCTGTTTTAATAACGTCAAATGTCATTGGTTACTTCCCATTTTCCGGAAGTAAGTTGTGATTGGATGCCTGTCCAATGACTCGTAGGCTAATTCACTTGACTTGAGACATGCACTTAATTTCTCTTTTATTGTGGTTTATTAATGTGTAATGTGATTTAATGCATTGTTAATGTAGAATATATTCTTACCAGATACTTTATTAACAGAAAGTCTTACTAGTGATTGCATTGTGTTGTTAAGAGATATTTACAGACTGTAACAACGCATTTCCATGGTTATTAGCATTGTAAATCTACCAAAATTCATATGTATTTTTACATTTTGTATTTATAACACTATCTAAAATATCTAAAAGAAATTGGAGAAAAATGTGAATGCAAAGTCATATTTGCTGTAGTTCACCACTACATTACCACTATACCCCCATTTACAGCTATTTACGTTTATCCAACCAAAATTAAATTGGATCTGAGAACCTCAGAATGTAAAAAGTAAAAAATGTCCATTAAATAGTTGTAAATATAACAAGGGCTTTGAATAAAAGATAAATTAATTGTTTATATCAATAAGAAAGAGTTCTTGTGTAAGCTTTTTGTTTTCATCCTGTGTATTACTATTATGTCATTTTTGAGTGGTTTATTATATTTTCTATTAAATGTAAAAGGGGTTCTGGCAGCATGAGTGCCTTTTATTTTTTTAAGATAGGCTATGTTATGTTCAGATGGGTTGTAATCATTTATGCTGTGTGCTTGCCTCATACTTTCTCTTATTAAGTTGTTCTCACAACACATGCAAACAAAACGGCACTGTTTTTGAAGATGTCTTTATCACATTTCTGTCTTTATCACATGCTTGAACCTTACTAACTGAACAAATGTTACTGCAGGAAGTGGAGAAAAAAAAGAATGTTTTACACAAAACTCTTAGTGACTTGCATGCAGACACCCAACTTTACACATTCATTTATAGATTTAACACTTAGTCCTGACCCTGGAGGATCATGTTCTGCAGAGTAAAGCTTGTTCTCATACACAGATATGGCCTATTTATGAATGAAATTCATGCATGTATTTGTCATTTAAACTGATGCAAACAGGGAAAGAGAGTAGAAAAGATTTATTAACCTGTCGCCCCCTCTAGTGGACAGCGTTGAGTATTACAGCCTTCATTGCTCAGATAACGCAAATCAATGGGATTTTTTGGGAAAGTAAGTCTGACCAGTTAGAAAAGATATAAGCGAGTCTAACCAGTCTGAAGTTCTGAGCCGAGTTTGGTGAAGCATTAAAGTTCTAGGCGGAGTCAATTTCTCACAATAATAATAATTAATACTAATAATGTTTAAATATATGCTGGCTTTCTCAAGCCAACATAATAAAGAAGACTCCCGAGACACATCGACCAATTCAGTATGTAATAAAACTGTATTAGTTTTATAATAAAACTAATAACATTTTAAAGGTATGTCGTGCTCTTAAACCAACATGATTTTAATTAATCCCAAACCCTGCTAATTTTGTCAGTATATTAATGTACGTTCACTGATTCTAGCGTATCTCTTTTCTGTCTCTTTCTTTTCATGGTAATGAGGCAAATACAATGTAGCTTACAAAAAGTTAGATGATTAAGATCACTATATAATGTTGTAATAGCTACTTTGCTGGTTTAAGATGGGTTTAATAATTTGCTGGGTTTAATATTGTTCCTCTGTATTCGGTAGCAAATTCTGAAAAGGCATTTGTAAGCTATAATTAATGCTGTGTACTGTATCTTAACTTACGAAGCCAGAACCCCTTTTACATTTAACAGAAAATATAATGAACCATTTATATTATGTAAAAATGCATAAGAATGTTGGTAGATTTACAATGCTAATAACCATGGAAATGCGTTGTTACAGTCTGTAAATATCTCTTAACAACACAATGCAATCACTAGTAAGACTTTCTGTTAATGAAGTATCTGGTAAGAATATATTCTACATTAACAATGCATTAAATCACATTACACATTAATAAACCACAATAAAAGACAAATTAAGTGATGTCTCAAATCAAGTGAATTACGAGTCATTGGACAGGCGTCCAATCACAACTGACTTCCGGAAAATGGGAAGTAACCAATGACATTTGAGGTTATTAAAACAGGAAGTCCCGCCCCTCGACTGTCAAAAATAAAATTGTTCGAGCGAGCAACACCAACAGGCGAGAGCAGATCAAGCGCGAGAGCGTGTGGAATGATCATGCGCGCGCGCGAGGGCTTGTATTGCGTGCAGAGGAGATGTCATGAGTATGGCGCTCGCTTTGTCTCATTTCTTTCCTAACGAAGCTTAAAGACGTGTTAACGTGCGTGTGGAGAACGTCTGCACGTCTGCTCGTCTGCCCGTCTGAACGCAACAGGCTACTTAACGTCTGCCCGTCTTAACGTCTGCCCGTCTGCACGTCTTAACGTCTGCACGTCTGCCCGTCTGGACGTCTGGAGCTATCTCCATTCAGCGTTTTTTTTTTTTTATCCAGCCAATGACGCCGTTTCTGACGCCGCAGGCCATCCATAGTGCGCCGTAATCTGCGGCGCTTCTGTCTGACAAAGACAGCGTAAAAAGCGGCGTTTTGTATAATATTATAATCAGCCCCAGCCTTTTCTTCAAAGTTCAGCCCATCTAATGAAGTAGAGGGAAAGACGTAGTAGTTTGTCGATCTGAATGGCGATCCGTCTTAAGGGTTCTGGTTTTCTATCGTTGTTAGGACTATGTTGTATAGCTACTCATTTCGTTTTCATATAGGCGGGCAAGCATTTTTTTATTATGATCTGAGAAACAGACTTCTCACCAAAACAATAAGATCCCGTATTATTACTGAAGTAGCTAGATAGTCCATCATACAAACTAGACCACAATCCTTTTGCATGCTACATATTGCCTAGGCCTACTTCATAAAAATGAGTAACAAAAACGTTTCAATTCCTCCAACAACACAATGATAAAAACAATACATACCAAATAGCAATAAAATATGAAGCCTACATATGTAGAAGGGCTGCACAATTTATCGAAATTATCGAAATATCGCAAATGTATTTCGCAATATGCATATCGCAACGGCTTGCAATAACTGGTCATGAGCAAAAGACAAGAGAAAATCACTCACTGCTCTTGGCTGAATAACTTTTGTAGCTTTAATAAGAATCAGTATAGGCCTATATTTAATTGATACAGTGAAAACTAATGTGTGTGGGTTTTTTTTATTTTTTTTTTTTTTAACATTTGATTCAGTTTCTGTTATCGCATTTATAAAGATAATATATCGCATTTTTCTTCAATATCGTGCAGCCCCAATCTGTAGCATATAGTCATTTATAAATATAATAATGTTTCAACGTTTCGTTTTGTGTAATAAAGCATATAGCCTATTAATTTTCTGACAGGCGGAGGGTGAACCAAGACGCGCTTCCCATTTAAAAACAAGTTTCAAGTTACTTTTCACCGTGACTGTCCGCTCAATATCCGCTCTTTGCCAGTTTCACATTTGTTTAAATATTATAATAGGCTTTTGTTATTTTATTTCATTTATGTTGATTATGAACAGTGAACAGCACGAGTAAGAGCAACATCATATGACGGGAGACATGAAGTGGGTCAGACATGATTTTGACCACTTCATTAAGTTTTGTTTTGTAGAAAGACTTTCTTTAAAGTGAATTTCGTTTTATATCAATTATGCACGGGCATGCATGGGAATAGGCAATAGGCTATATAATAATAATAATACGAACAAATATATATAGTAGAGTGGCAGTGGATGGAATTATATTCTGAATTTCTATGTTATAAAAAATCGTTCTAACTTCTAGCAAGCTCATTTAAACCGAGTTGTAAATGCCGAAATGAAAGGAGCTCGGCCAAACAAATATGAAACTACTAAATATAAATATAAAACCGCCAGTAGATGGCGGCAAGGCACTGTTCTATTCACATTACTGGTTAATGTTCAACCTATTCTTTCAAAAACACAAAGAGGCTATATATTTAATATCCACACAACTACTCCTTTTAGACAATTGCAATTGTTCTGCTGTGGTGCTGTTTGGAACTATTTTTTTATTGTGTGAAATAAAAAAAAAGATTTAATGTAGCATTTAATTGTGTGTTTGTGTGTGCTTTCTTAAGAGCATGGTAAAGCTATGGGTATCTCATGTATAAATAGGTAGACAGGAATAAGACCAGCATGCAGGCAAGACCACCAAAAATACTCTGACCATTTAAATCCATTCTGTTATTGAGATGCTACAAATGATATTACAAACTTTTCGTTTTGACATGAAAATTTTCCATTTTTATTTTCATTCAGTCATTATACATACATTTGACTCTTTATTTATCTTGTGTTAGCGGAATATAACTTTTCCAAAGATGCAGAACCCCCCATACAATACACACAATACAAATCTGTTAGACATTTACAGCACTTAAGATATTTTACAAAAGCAAATGTATACTATATCGAACATTGCTCCTTTCAGAAATTGTTAATGCATTAAGCCCTTAATGTAGGAATAAATGACTCTAGACTTACTGAAACTTCCTACAAGTATATCAGGGAGTGGACATGGCTAATTTGCCGGAAGTTGTCTGGGTTTTCCCAGGCTAGCTAATGAGCAAATAAGTGTCCCTCTTCTGCCATCTCCTGATTATAGAAGTAATTTCATGGGTTTTTTTTCAAAGTGTTTGTTTTTCCTGCAGGTGAAAACAAGATGCATCAATTTGGATCTCTGTTACTTTATTTGGGCTTTAAATTGTTTTGCCTGACTTGGGTGAGATTGTAGTAGCAAAAAATGTGCAGTATGACTAGGCTACATGGGTGAACATGATTGCAACAAGTACAATGTTCCTGAATCAACATCCTTTTTGATCATTGAGCAATATTACAATTAGACTTGAGGAATAAGTTTACAGTTAATATCAATTTTCAGGCTATAACCAGCAGTGCCTAAGCTCCAGGTAAACTTTACACAGCCTATGAATGTTTGAGTGTCGGCCTAGACAATTTATTTATTATCAGAGGAGTTTTTGCAGGAGTTCCATCAGTCGCTAAATAAAAAGAGCATACTTTGTTCGCTTTCTTTATAATCTATTCACACTTTAAATAAAATAGTTGTGTTTGTCATAAAGGAAAGAGTGAATCCAAATTGTTCTGTGGGTCAGTAATTTTTTTCTACTTATAGCCTATTTAGAAAGTGGAAATGGTCAAATAAATGCTACTCTGCTGCCACCTACTGATGCAAGTGTTCATCTCATCTCATTCTGTTTTAAGTATTTGTTTTTCCTGCAGGTGAAAGCGATGCATTCGTTTGCTCCTCTTACTGTATTTATCTGGGCTGTCAACTGTTTTGTCTGACTTGGACGAGATTTTTGTATGCTCTCAACAGTAGCAAAAAATGTGTAGTATGACTAGACGACATTATAGGCTTTATAAAAACGTTATTGTAGCTCTATTAAATAGTACATTTATGTTAAACATTTTTAAATTGAATGATTGATTACTTGTTCTGAATAAGAATAGCAGTAGCCTAGTCCAAGCAATCACAAGTAGGCTAACTAATTTTAGTTTAAAATCCAATAAGCTCTAAAATGGTTTCTGAATGGTTAATTGATGCTAGATGCAGCATCTATGAGTGAACTCGAGGCATGCAGACCGCCGCTGCAGAGCATTAACAAATCTGAAACACACTAATATTTAATGATAAAGACACACTTTTTCTGAATTTTACTAGCCCATTTTACTTTTATCTCTGAAGATCGAATAATCAAAATACAACATAGACTTTTATTAAAAAGTTACATCTATCATTGGGATACCAAATGTATGGTAGCCTACATTAACAGATATTCAGCATTATAGAAATAGGTTTATCATAGTCCTACATAAAATGTGCCAAAATAAGTCACGTTTTTAAACTTAGATTGTGGCAGACGGGCAGACGTTAAGACGTGAAGACGTGCAGACGGGCAGACGTTAAGACGTGAAGACGTGCAGACGGGCAGACGGGCAGACGTTCTACTCTTGGCGTTCCATAGACGTGCAGACGTTAAGACGGGCAGACGTGCAGACGCGCAGACGTTAAGACGGGCAGACGTGCAGACGCGCAGACGTTAAGACGGGCAGACGTAATCCACACGTTAAATTCTAACGTGACGCCGCCGTGACGTCTGCATAGATCAACAGCTACACGTTATTGACGTGTCTACGTGACGTGATATTTGCGTGTACGTCTCCATATAAAACAAATGGAGACGTACACGCACGTATACACGTGTGTTATCTGTCGTGCTTGTCAGTCTCGTCGCCGAATGGAACATTCCGAGCGCCATAAATTCCCGCTCCCATTTACTTCACAATCACATTATAGAGAGACGCGCGTCACGATCTGTGCACTGCCGCGTCTCGCGCTCGCCATGCCGCCAGATTCAGAATCAGTGCACTCTATGAACCATGGCGTTAACTTGAACTGCATTTCTGTCAGTGCGTGACTACAGCTCGTTAATTAACGTTTTTTGATTGATCCATTATACAATCCGTCTTCATTTGGCAAGTGCACTTGCGCAAAAACATTTTTCATGTTCAACTTTTGTTTTTTTGTGTGGATGCTGCTGATAAAACAGCTTCGCCGAGACTACAAAGAGACATGCATTTGTGTGTGTGTGTGTGTGTTTGTTTGTTTCTTTTGTAAAAGTTTCCTGGATATAACTTCCCAATTTAATGCAAAATTTTCCTTACAAATTATATTATCAGCATTAGGCTACAATGTGAGTAAATGTAGCCATGTAAAATGTAAGGGATGATGCCACCCTTCTAGAACAATGTGCATATACCCTACGTTTAAATTGTAACATTTAATTGCATGGAATTAAAGTGTGTAATTAGTGTTAGCTCACTATCTTAGCCTTTTTCAGTGCATTAGGTGAGGTAATATCAGATATTAGTGATTTTCATTTATCAAAACACTAACATTGGTACCGTTTTGGAGAGAAATTGGGTATTTTTTAATCTCTCTATTTAACCCATCTCATCGTGTGTGATGCTGAACTATTATATGAGTTTCTAAAGGTTTTTGAATTCTTTGCACAGTTATGAATATTGATATTTTATGTGCAACATAGGCCCAGTGGCCTTTCGCCTAATTTTAAATGTTTTTTTCTCAAATAATATGATTTAAATGGTGATGAGTGTACTGATTTGATGCATTTTAAAAAGATGGATGATATATATTCTTCAATCTTTCTGACAAAGAACAAAATATAATGTGAATTACAGTATGTGAAATTTTTTTAATTTATAAATTGTAGTGCACAGTGTTTATTATAAGGGGTAGAATCCGCAGCTCAGTACTCACTACTCACTACTCATGAGTACTTTTAAATAAGCTACTTTTTTACTCTTACTCAAGTAGTTTTTTGGACAAGTACTTTTTACTCTACTCACACTACATTTTTTGGAATGTAATGGTACTTTTACTTGAGTATGTTTTTTCAGTACTCTTTCCACCACTGGAAATAGGCTCATTTTACAACTCCCCCAGAGTTAAACAATTGACACTTCATGAAAAGAGGTGTATCTGGGGCAGTATACTCTGAAATTCGGAAGAATCCATGAATATACTGGCCGGATAGGTCAAATTCCATGGGTCTGTATATATTCGTATACATCCGAAATGATACCAAATCTGATGTATGTTGTGGACGTATACTTCCGTGCTACAGCCATTTGTTGCCATGGCAAGTAATCCCATCAAAGGTTTTTTCAAGAGAACACCTTTTGGTCTTCCCCGCTATTGGTCCTTTTCTTTTAAAACCACTACCATTACCCAGACCACTATTGGAGGACAGGACACATTGAAAACCCAGGAAAGTGATTTGATTCGTTACTTTTAGAACATAGCCCACCCTAGGCCTTATCGCACAGTGATTTGATTGGTTATAGGCCAGCTATGCAGATATTGCTCAGTATACACTAAACCCCCCTTCCCCCAATTTTAATACATTCAAATATAATATTAAAAACACACACAAAGAACAATGAGAGTCTGAGAAATGTTTATTAAGGTATAAAACATTCCAAAGAGCATTATATAGGAATGGGTGGACAAAAACAAGGAAAAATATATATTTTTAATGGGATGAAAATGCAAAAAAAAAAAAAAAAAAAAAAAAAGTGTATGAAGGAACAAGGGCATTTCAAAGAAAGAAAACCAATATAAAATGAACATTCCAAAGAACATTATAAAATGATTGGGTAAAAAGAAATTAAAGAAAAAAGTTAACAAAATGTTTTTAAAGGACAAAGTTGTAAAGGAATAAAGTGCAGTGTCTAAAAAAAGGGAACAACTAAAAAAAGATATACAAAGTAAACAAAATAAAATTATAGAAATAAATCTATAGAAATAAAAAAGTTTATAAAATATACGTACATTTTCCAAGTAAACAATATAAATAAAAGAACATTCCAATGAGCATTATAAACACATTCAAACGCATGGGAAAAAGAAATAAGTAAACAAAATGCCTCTAAAGTAAGGAGATGTAAAGGAATACAATACAAAACATGGAGATAAGCAACATGGTCATCAAAATAGGAACAATACAAAGTATACAATATAAAACGCGAACAAATTATATATATATATATTGAAATCAAAGTAGACATACATATACACACACTTGAGTTTTGAACATTTTCAGTCTTCAATGATGCGCTGGTGCATAGTGTTGGTTTAGCCTCTATTCTGGTTTGTAGTACCTGGCAGAGAGCAGATAACTCTGTGGTCAGTCACATCAGGTCTATTGTTGCGGTCTTCCACAGGTCCCTTTCCGTGTTGGTTTGTAAAACCCGGGACCTGGTCTCCAGCAAATGCAAAACATGACAGTAATTTATCCACTAAAACACAGAGAGTATAGTTACATTTAAAAAATAAAAAACACTAAACCAGTTTTTGTTTTACTTACCCGCCTCTTTCTTTGACAGTTCTTTGTCATGTTCTTTAGGGTTTCTTTTCTGGGCCTTTTCAGGCTGAGCCAAATAATATTTCCTCCACAAAGTCTTAAAATACGTCTTGCAACCTGCTCAATAAACCGTGAATACATGTAATGCCAATAAAAAGTAAAACAGAGGACATTAAAATGATTGCAAAATCTTTAAGATTACCTTTTTTTACACATTTAGTGTCAACGTCTGTAAAAGTTGTTCTTAATTCTTCTAAGAGGTAAGTGGTCAGAGCCAGGTTATGTTATGTGATGAATTTATTCTGGTACATTCGTGTCACAACATGTTTCAAAGCTGTGGGGGCAATATCAACCTTTGGAAAAAGTGGAGGAGAGAGGGGACACGTCCCATCCGCAAATTACCCCTATGCATAAAAGTCTAGTCTAAAAATGGCATAGCAACCTGTGCCTAGCAGGTTCAAACATTCAAACTGCAGAACATGACAGTAATTTAACCACTAAAACACAGAGAATAGTTATATTTTGAAGATAGAAAAAAATTGCTTAAGCAGTTTCTTAACACTCAGAGTTTCTATAATTCACACTTTTCAGTGTTAATTTAACACTGGCGATTTTGCTGTGTAGTTGTGTTTCGACGGGTAAAAGTTGGAAACTTGGAAAAACATTTTTGTGTGAACTAATAAGTGAATTATCTGCTCACAGCATCATTTACAAGAACAATAACAACATCATCATATGAAATGAAATTGCTTTATATAGATTAAATTATTTTGACATGTTTGAAATAATAAATCATTCATTTTGTGACTAATTTATGAGAGATTCTTTGATGATTCGCTGGAGAGCTCAGCCAAGTGACGCTGAGATAACAGTAATATTAATAATAGTTCATCAGAAACATTGAGACAAGCTCCAAACAATGCTAATATCAAACATGACTGAATGGTGTGTCTACTTCATTATTTCTGGCTCACTTCCTCATCCTGATGCTTGACCTTAGTAAATGTGTTCATGTTTTCATAGAGCTTTAACAGTCATGCATGATTAAATGTGTTTTGATCTTCTCAGTGACAGTCAGTCTTTTGAGTGTATTTTCACACAGTGTGGAAACATGTTTACATGCTCTTTAAAATATGTTCGGTTG